>MCFH01000048.1:0-447867 GCA_002104945.1 Piromyces finnis
AAACTCAATTCTGTAACGATACGTAATTCCTACCAATACCGCTTTACCGACATATAGAACGTGTCAAAGTAAATGATAATAACCTTAAAAATGAATGAATAATTTTATGAAATATAACCCTTTCTTAAATAAATAATTTCTCTTTTTTATAATAATTCTGAGTAAAAACGACCTAATAGTGTAATAATAAAATAAATTATTAAATAAATAAAACGACTTAATCCAATAATGTATTAAAATAAGATATATTTTATTTTTATTAGTTTTATTATTTTATTTTTGTTATCGTTTCTTCTTTTGCTTCCTTCATCATAGCTTATTTCATTTTGATTATAATCTTCATATTTATTCATTTCTTTCTGTGAAATTCCATTACTCTTCTTCTTTTGCTTTAATATATTAATTTAGGGTTGGTTCAAAATGGATGTTTTATTATTGATTTATTAACATTATTTTATTTTTATCAATAATTTAGTAGATATACTTTTATTTTTGTGAAGCACATTTATTGTATTTAAATTTTTGTTTAGACTGCAGAAAGATTGCATACTCCCATCAATTAATTTAAATAATTCCATCATCATAACTTTCAGGACATTCGAAGTCTTGATGACCTACGTAAGCAATTTGCGCAAAAGTTTATTTTAAGTTCAGATAATTTTTGGGATAACTCTGAATTTCGTCGTTATTGTTAGTTATTTTTAAGTATATTTCTTTCTTTCATTCTGTTATAAACTGGTTTATTATAATAGTTATCTTTTGTTCATTATTAATATCTTATTATTGTATTATTATTTAAATGATCGTTGTTGTTATTATTTTGATAATAGTTATTATAACCGTTTTATTGTTAGAACATCATAACTTGGTGTATTACTGTAAATTTTGTAGTTTGGATATTATTGTTGTTGAAGTTAGGGATATATCTGTTATTATATTATATTTTATATGTATTGTATTATTGTGCATTTTCTTAATTTGTCATTTTGTACTTGTATTGGTAGTAAATAAATGTCTAGCTTATTCTTTGTGTTGTATATATTTTCTATGATTTATTTTTCTTGAAGTTTATTGTATTTTCTTTTTTTTTTTTTTTTCCAGAGAGATTACTTTTCCTTTTTTTTCTTTCATTAGATTCATTATTTTCTCTTCTTCGAGGTTTTTCATGGAGTTTTCTAAGTTACTGGTTCTCCTTCCATAAGATTTCGTAAATTAGGTAATCTATTAAAAGTTATAATTTTTGTTTGTTTCCATTTTCTGTACTATTAGTATGTATTATTTAATATATTATATTATCTTTATTAATTATTGCTATTTCCTATTTTATTTTTTTTTATCAATTAATGATTATTAATTTTTGATAATAATTATTATCTTACATTATTAAATGAAAAATTTTATTATAGTTTATTATTTTTATATATATATTATATTTTAATTTAATTATTATATCAAGTCACGTAGCAATTTATATATTTAAAATATTTATTATTATTTGTATATTTTATATCTCAATTTCTCTAATGTATTTAATTTACTTTATATAATGCATTTATATAACTTCATATGTTTTATTAATTGTTATTAAATATTATTATTATTCACTATTAATATATTTCTTATTAAATTACATATATTTCTTATTATTTTAATGTGTAATTATTAAATTCTATTTTAAATTAATTAATTATTCTATTGATTATATAATAACTTAATTTATTTTTCAATTTTTAATAATATTGCATTTTTTTTAAAAAAAGATGTAAATATTAATATTTAGCTTCACCGGCCTTTAAAGTTTGATACGAGAAGTTATCTTAATTCTATAAATGAATATAGAAAGTGATAATATCTGTATCTAAATTTTAATAAATAAAAATAGAAAATAAATAAATGATTTTTATACTTGTTCATCTGCAAGTCTTTGCTAGTTTAAAATATAAAATATTTTATTTAATTATAAAGTTTTAATATTTAATAACTCTTGTATTTTAAATATATATATTATTATTATTCAATACATCTCATATGTATTATTATAATTACAAATATTATTTTATTAATTATATATTTAATTTTACTGGATTATTAGGAACATTTAATAAATTTAATATAATATATCTAATTTTACGGATTATTAGGAAAATTTTAAATGAACTTTTCTATTACTATTTATACAAAATTATTATTTAAGCATAATTATAAACAAATATAAACTATTTAATTTAAAAAGAAATAAACAATTAAATATCATAAATTTTACATTTATAATTTCTAATTTAATAATTTTATGCAAGTTAATTATTTTAATTTTTAACTATCTGTGTTTTAATAATAATTTGCAATTTATAATTTTGAATTTTACTTCAAAAAGTGATTATTATATTATATCTTACAGTATAACCGTATAAGTATATTTTAAAATATTTTTTCATAAAAATTAAAATTGTTTTATAATAAACAAAAATTGTTTTATTAGAAACACTTGTTTTCTAATATTTAAATATTTAAAATTTTATTTATTAAATTATTAAAATGATTTTAAATTATAAAAATATTAACAAAACTATTAATTTTTCCTTGTTAATAATATAATTAAAATAAGAATATTTACATGTATTTATATTTTCTTTTAATTTAAACTATTTACATTAAATAATAAATTAATAATATTTACAATAAAGTAATAAAAGTAATTAGAAATAGCAATAAAATAAATAATTAAAGTTAAAGGATATAAAAAGTTGTTTATTTACAATTAATAAAGTAATAATTATTTTAATATTTTAAAAAAGTGTTTATTATATATTTTATAACTTATTTAAGTTACTTTTAGGGTTAACTTAAAAATCAGGTTATAATAATTTTATGTTTATTAATTTCATTATTTATCACAATGATGCGTTGACGATATATTTTTGAATAATATAATGTTTTTATATAATAAATTCTATATTATTATTATGATGAAACAATAAATTTAAAAAAAATAAATATGTTTTATAATTAACAAATAAATCACTCAAAACTCGAAATAAACTCTTTATGTTTTAGATTAAATATTTATTATTTTTTAATTATTTATTATCTGTTTATTGTCTTTTTATTCTCTATTTATTGTCCGCCTTTTTATGAAGAAGAATTTTATTTCCTTTTATACATTTTTTATTAATGTATTATTTTTTTAAACATTAGATATTATTATTACTATTGTCATTATTTATTAAAATTAAAAGAATAAATTAAAATTATTTTTAGTATTATAAAATATATAATTATTATTTGATCTTCTTTTACTTCAAAGTGTTTAAACTAAAAAATTATTATAAACTATCATTAACTATCATTAAATGTATAATACTTGAATAAAATAATTAAAATTTAAAATTAAAATAAATTAAAATAAATTAAAACAAAATTAAAATATTAAAAGTATCGATTATTATAAACACTCATTTTATACAGAAACATAAAAGATTCTGTATTTTATCTTTAGAATTGTTATTATTATTCTATTTCCAGGTTTTAAGTTTATCATTTTTAGTAATAATTACCAATTATTTATTTATTAATTTAATATGTAAATTTAAAGAATTGGATAAAACACTAAAATTAATAATTTGATGTATACCATTTTTTTTTGGTTTATTTATTTATTTTTATTTATTATTTATTTATTTTATTTATTTATTTATTATTTTATTTTAATAATTATTGGATTAAGTCGTTTTATTTATTTAATATTTTTTTTATTATCATTTAGGTCGTTTTTACTCAGAATTTATTATATAATAAAGAGAATATTATTTATTTAAGAAAGGGTTATATTTTCATAAAATTATTATTCATCATTTTTAAGGGTTATTATCATTTACTTTGACACGTTCTATAATGTCGGTAATAAGCGGTATTGGGTAGGAATTACGTATCGTTACAGAATTGAGTTTTTTATAATCAAACAAACTCTAAGTACCATCTTTCTTTTTCTGAAACACCCTGGATATCCTGCGGTGATTCGGATGGTCTAATAAAGCCTTTTCTAAATTTTCCTTGATATACTCTTCTAAAACTTTTGATTCTTCTTCTGATAAAGGATAGATGGGACCATAATGAAGAGTAGCATCTTTTTCTAGTACTATTTTGCAATCTGTAATTCTATGTGGCGGTAGTTTATCAGCTTCTTGTTTGCTGGAAAACTTTTTGCCCAAATTCGATAGGGTCTGGAATATCCTCAATAGTATGTTCTTCTAAATTGCTTACTTCTTCTGGTTTTTCGGACAAAAAAGTATGAATTAAATAATTATAATTATATCCATCATAATTATTTTTATTTAATATAACTTTTTAGAAAATTTGGAACGTTTAGCTTTGAATTTGTGGAATCGACCATTTTCTTCTTCTTAAAGGTTTTGGATCTGAAATAAAAATTATGAATTTTATTTTTTAAATTATAAAAAGTAGCGGAATATTTTTTATCATTATTTGCACCTGTAGAAGTGGTAGGTGTAGTATTCTTATCATTTCTATTATAAGAAATGAATTTTTCTAAATTTAAAAACTTAGTAGCATGCTTCATATTGAATTTCTTTTTGTTAAAATCATATTTTAAATTTGAATATAAATATTTTTATTATAATTATAATGAATTTCATATTTGGACATGAATATATTTCCAAATAATAAATCTGTCGGAATATAATCCGCAAGTAAAAATTTTTCTTTGAAATTGATGAAATGAAATTTATTGTTGATAAATAGTTTTAACTGGAAGTTTAGGTTGATATATTCATCAAGTTCAATTGAAGTACCACTGATACCTTGTACAGTGATAACATTATTCATTTTGTGAGAATGTAATTGTAATGTACGTAATAGTTTGTACGACATAAATTACAATAAGATCCACTATCTAATAGTGATGTACATATAGTTTTATTATGTATTTTATTTGTACCTCCATTATTGGATAATATATATGTATTAAAAGTAAAGAATGTTGAAGGTAACGTATTATCTTTATTGATAGTGGGAAAAGTATAGTTTAATATTTTTATATTCGAGTGGTGATGGGACTTCAATGGAAGTCCTTTATTTAGTTTTTTGAACTAATTTTTTGAGCCTTATAATTGTTGTTATAGTAATTATTATTATGTTTTTGGAAGTTATTGCTATTGTTATTGTTATTGTTATTGTTGTTGTATGGTCTGTGGTGGTTGAAATGTGAATTTCTTTTCTTGTTAGATTTGGAACTGGAAGACTGGGGTAATCTTATTCTTTGTAGAAAGAGAACTTTCAATCAAAATACATCTAGTTATAATGGACTCCATAGTGGTTGGAAAATACCTCCATCTTTTCAATTTCTTCCCTGATATTTTGGATGTAACCCATTGTAAAAGATTAAAGATAATGCTTCTTCATTCCATTTAAATTGTTGTGAAAGAGAGCGGAATTCTTCGATATAATCATTTATTTTACCATATTGTTGTTTTAAACGAATTATTTTGATTTTAGCTATCTTGTAACTAGCAACATTGGAGAAAGCAATTCTTAATCCATCCAATAATTCTTGCATGGTAGCTGGATAAATATTATCCTTGTACTTGGCAAGATACCAATTTCTAGCAGCATCACGAAGACGGGATTGTACAAAATTAATTTTTGTTTCTTCTGGTAAAGATCGATTTGGTAGAGTTTTAAAAGTATCTTCACATAATTGACAAAATAGATCGGTCTCACTAGTCTTACCGGAAAAACATACCTGGATCTGGGACTTGAGTAATTGGAGTAGCAAAACGACCTCTCATGATAACATCATGATCTAAGTCAAATCTTGTTGAAGTAGATTCATCATCTCTAAAGGCAGTAGGTCTTGGAGTAGCTATCCTATCATAGTTGGTATGTAACAATGGATGTTCATCTTCATTCTGAGTAACTTGACTATTATTCATACTGGTTAATACTCCCATGATTTCATTTAAACGATTGTTCACATCATTGGAAAAATTTTGAAAATCTTCACGGAAAACCAAATTTTCATTGATACCCTCAATGATATATTTGGCAGTCTGAGTAGCATCCTCTCTAAGTTGGTTTACCTCGTCTGGGAAGTTAGGAACTGGAGTGAACATTCTAAAGTAGCCACTAAACAGCGGGTAAAGATTATTGTTAAGTTTTTTGGATTTGGTTATGCGGCCAGGTCAGAATGTTATCAATTATATAGTAGATATGTTTTTTAAGAAATTAAATTTAAATATAAAATAACCCTTTAAACTTCCAAATGAGAAATTAATATTTATTCTTTAGAATAACTTTTTTTATAAAATTTTATTTATTTATTAATAATAATATAAATGATAATATATTTAATAACTATATAATTAAGATTATAACTATAATCTTTACAAAGAATTAAAATCGAATTCAATTCATTCTATTTTATATTCTTTTTTCAGATTATTAAATTGATGAAAATAAAGTATTACATGTAATATGTTAATAATATAATAAGATTGTTTGTTTGTCTGTTTGTTTTGTCATGACATAAAATAAAATAAACATATGATTAATCATTTAAACACTTGATCCATTAACCTATTTTATAATAATTAAAATTATTTAATTTATAAATGTTAACTGTTACACCTAAATGGTTTAGTTCTATTTTTAGTAACAGTCACTATCATTAATTAAATTAATATAATTAGAATTTCTATTGATATCTTTTTAATTTTCGTCAAGTCATAAGAAATGTCTATGATCCATACTTGATATCATATTAATTTTAATTTACTTATTAAAATCTTCAAATGATCATATCTTCCTTAAATGACCAGTTAGAAGGACCGCGATTGTACCAAAATGTAGCTTTTTCCTTAAGCTTTCTAATAAACCTGGTTTCATAGCCGTAGCACTTACAGCCGTAGCGATCGTTTTTGGCGAGTTACACCTTGTTTCGTGTTTGTTTATTTTTGGTTAAGGGTTATAGTGTATTGATATTAAATTTTTTGAAATCATAACCCTTTCACTGAATCAAAATTTAAAAGGTGACTTTTAAAGGTGTTTTAAAATAATTATTGGGATTATTTAATTCTAATTATTATGTTTAATTAATTATAGATATTATCTGAATTTGTTTTAAATCCAGTTAATATCTTCACAATATTATTATTATTATTATTATTATTATTATTATTATAAATTCATAATTTATAAAATTTGTAAAAGGTTTATTATAATATTAGTTAATAGGTTATTAAATTAGTTAATTAAGTTAGTTATTACCTCTCTATACGAGTTAATAACTAAATAAAGTTTTATAAAAAATAATAAAAGAAGGAAAATAAATATTATAACACTAAAATAAATATAAACACTTATATAAATATTTTATGAAATAACTTTTACTTAAATAATTATATTTTAATTATATCTTTTATTTATTAATTATAATTATCTACATTAATTATTATTATAGTTATTAATTTACTTTAATACTAACGCTAAAGTATTTAACGTTAGTTTTGACTATACTATTTAACTATATGAGTTTATTTTCTTTACCACTTGATTGGGTAAAGCAAATAAACTTCCTATTTAATTAATAACCATTAATATATGGTTATGCATATATTTGGCCAATAAATGGTGACCAGAATATATGGTTTCAATTGAAATATTTGTGGGCAAACTTATGGCCACAAATATTTCTTACAAAATTCAACAAAGGAGGGTTGGCGCAACGGTAGCGCGTCCGCCTCCAGAGCGGAAGGTTGGGTGTTCGAATCACTCACTCTCCATTTTTATATATTTTTCGTTTAATCTTTTTGAGTATTTGTAATGACTTGATTTATACAATTGTATTCAATAGCAAAAAATAACAATAAAAAATAGAAATAAAATAATAATAATAATAATACTAATAATAATAATGCATTTATGTAAACATAAATTTTATTAGTAATAATCGAATTTCTTAAAATTACATGTATCCATCTTAAATAAAAATAAAAGTAGGATGTAAAATTTTTATGACACAAGTTTAAATAGATCGAAAAAAGTAGAATTTGAATGATATGTTTTTATTTACTCATTCTATAAGTTTTATATTGTTAAATTTAAAAATTTAAAAACATTTCATTTTATAGCATTAATTATTAGTTTTAATTAATATAATGCGTCTTGCTATATATTAAAAATATATTAATTTATTACTTTCATATAATTTTCGTGAGTTTTTAAAATAATATTTTCTATTTATACATTTATTTATAGGCAAAAGTTGTTTATATTCTACATTTTTAAAATTTAATTAAATATTTATTTACTATTTTAATTTTATATTAGATTCATTAAAAAATTTTCATAATATTTTATTATGATTATTATTTTTGTTGTCAGTAATGATTATTTATATCATTGAGTATAAATCAATCTTTTAATCGTGACATTTTATTAATAAATACCCAAAATTTTTAGTATTTTTATAATAATAGTTATAATATTATATATAACACATATAAATAATATTTGTATAATAAGTTTATTTATTATTTTATATTTATTATTATTATTTATTTATTAATATTAATAATTATTGATATTTATTATTCACATAATACAAGTATATAATAATATCTTTTCTTATCCATTGAATAGAGTTACATTTTAATTATTGTAAAATTATATTTTTCATATAATTAATTTAATTAATAAATAAAGATTAAATAATGAATATTTTTATAATTAATTAATAGTAAACAAAAAATAAATTATTAACACAAAACAAAAATGGAGAGTGAGTGATTCGAACACCCAACCTTCCGCTCTGGAGGCGGACGCGCTACCGTTGCGCCAACCCTCCTTTCTTGAAATTTGTCAAAAAGCGATTTTTTATTAAAGAAAAGTGTGGTAAGCACACTAGTTATATTAATTAATAAATATAATACGCTTTCCTATTGAAGGCGTAAAGCTAATAATATTTATATAAAGAAATTTAAATAATATTTTTATTTTAGCAATAACTTAATATCAGCATATATTAAGTTATTAAAAATATTAAAATTTTTAAAGTTTTAGGTTTTATAGGAGTTTATAAATTTTATTAACTTTAGGTTAAAAAATTACTAACGCTAAAGCTTCGTAATTTTTGTCAATTTTTGTTCTTTTTATACATGAACAATTTTAATTATTACATTTTTTAATTTTAATTAATTATTGTCTAATTATAAAATATTTAATTTTTATAAATTAATAATTAATATAATTATTGTAAATAGTTAATAAATTTAAAATAAAATTTTTAATAATAAAATTTTAATAATTTTAAAAATTTAATAATTTCAAATATTAGAAATTTTATACTTTGAAATTTTTTAATAAAAATTTAAAAAATAAATTTTTTCAAATTTTCAAATTTTCAAATTTTAAAAAAATTTTTAATTTTTTCCATGTGTCCAAATTTTTTAAATTTTTATATATGTTATTGTGACAAAATTTTTGATAAAGAATGAAATTTATAAATAGTGAATTAATAGAATAGCTGATTTTAATGTCACGAATACTAGTGAAATTACAATTTCAAGATCACTTGGAATTGTGAAATCACTTATGAAAATTCAAAATCAACAAATATTTTATTTTCAAATAAATTATAAAATTTTATTAAGAAATATTTAAAAATTTAGAAAAGGTTAAAATATGACCTTAACCCTTAATAATTTTTATAATAAATAACTTTAACCCTTATCGTTAAAATGGAATAAGAAAAAACACGCGTATCTCCTCAACGAATGACGATTTTTGAATAATAATATTTTGGTTATAATTACGTTCGTTAGAAAGCCACGCTCGAGACAAACAACATATCTTAAAATCAGGTCAATATCTCTGCTGGTTCACGAGATATTCCAATTTAAAGATATTTTGTTAGCAATGATTAATTGTTTATTCAGAGAATGATCACCCCTGATATATCAAACATAAATCATTCACTCAAAGTATAAAAAATTATTGTTTAATTAAATTAAAATTATTTTCCGGAACTAATTAACTTTATTTTATAATAATTATTTCAATAACATAATTTATAATCTTTGAACTAGAGGATTATAATTATTAATATTATATTCAATGAATTATATTATAATTAAGAAATAATTAATATTATAAATATATAAACAATAGTTATTTTTAATAATTAGTAGTAAGTCTTAAGTTTAGCCTTAGTATTATAAAATATATTATGAATATAATCATGTACTAAAAAGTTATTTTAGTATTAAATGTAAAATTACAAATAGTATAAATAGTTTAGAATAGTTTTATGAATTAAATCTTTGTAAAGATTATTATCTTATTAATACTTAATAAGTATTACTATTAAATA
Source organism: Piromyces finnis (assembly GCA_002104945.1). NCBI lineage: Eukaryota > Fungi > Neocallimastigomycota > Neocallimastigomycetes > Neocallimastigales > Neocallimastigaceae > Piromyces > Piromyces finnis. The sequence goes on from MCFH01000048.1 coordinate 10,385, forward strand.
ATCTTATTATTATATATATTCTTTAAATAAAATAAAAAGGAATTATTTTAACTATAATACATAATATAATTATTCATTTATAAATCAATTAAGATTATTTTAATAAAACATTTTTTTTTCTAACCTAGTTATCTTTTAACCTTTTATTTAATTTGATATTTTAATATTAAATTATAAGTTTAGTAAAACTTTTACATTTAAAATTATATAAATTAAAATAATAGTAAATAATCAAAATAATATAAAATATAAATGTTTAATTAAATTTTAAAAATGTAAAATAGAAACAACTTTTGTTTATAAACAAACTTAAATGTAATTATTTATTATAATTAGAAATAGAAAATATTATTTTTAAAGATTGTTACTAATTAGCCAGGAAAATTAGAATATTTTAAAATTATAATAAATTAATATATATTTTTTTTTATATAATACATAGCGAGATGTATTATATATTTATTTTAAATAAATAAACTAATATTATAAAACAAGATGTGTTTTTAAAACTTTAAATTTTATTTATAAATTATATAAAACTTGTAGAATGAGCAAGTAAAAATAAATCATTCAAATACACACCAAATATACCACTTTCTAAGCTTATTTAGAATTAAGGTATATTTGAACGTGTGTCATTTTTGTGTAAGAAATAATAATTATTTGATACATAATTAATATTTCTTAGTTAAAATCATTAATTATTAATCATTAATTAATGTTATTAATATTAGTTTATTTAAATAATTATTCTTATTTAAATTTATTTTAATTATTTATTTTCACTTAATTTTAATATCTTAAATTACATTTAGCCATTTAATTATATTATTCATTAATATTTTATTTAATATTTTTATTAATTATATTTATGCATTTAATTAATTAATTAATTACTTTTATTTAACTTTATATTTTTATCAAATATATTTTATTTATTTAATTAATTACTTTAAAATAATTATTCATTGTTTAGGAATCGATATTTTAAGGTTTTTTCCAATTTCTAAAATAATTGGTTTTACTTAAAATATACGATGATCAATATGTATAGAATGTTGATCGAACTTTGTTTAGGTTTTTCTTCTAATCTTTTCCTAAACAAAAAATTATTTTGTTAAGATTAGATAAAATTTTAATTTAAACTTTAAATTTATTAAATAATATAAATAAGATTCTTGATTCTCTTCTAAGGAATCAAGAGTTATTATTATAAGAAACAAATTATAATAATAAAAGTGTTTTTAATTTTATTTTACTTAACTTAGTTATAATAAAACATATTAACTTATTAAAGTGTAAAATTATTTCTACTCTTATAATAAACTCGAACTTAAAGATAAGTATTAATATTTATTTTTTTTTTATTCTCAATTTATCAATAAATTGTAGTTAATAATTCTATTATATAATAATTTATAATGGAATTATTACATTTTGATACAGTAGAAAATATTATCTTAATTCTATAAATGAATATAGAAAGTGATAATATTTGTATCTAAAATTTAATAAATAAAAATAAATAAGAAAATAAAAATAGAATAAATGATTTTTATACTTGTTCATTTGCAAGTGTTAGTTAGTTTTTAATATAAAATGTTATTTTATTTAATTATAAAATTATTATATTATCATATTATTTAATAACTCTAGTATTATTAAATAATTAAAATTTAATACATCTAGTATGTATTATAAATGTTGTAAAATAAATATTGTTTTATTAAGTATAAATATCTAATTTTTCTCTCTTGGATAATTAGTAACCATAATATATAAATTTAATATAACTATATCTAATTTTTATGGATTATTAGGAACATCTTTTAAAATAAAATAATTCTATTACTATTTATATAAAATTATTATTTTAAAGTATAAATATAAACAAATATAAACTATTTAATTTAAAAATAAATAAACAATTAAATAAACAAAAAGTTTACATTTATAATTTTTAATTTAATAATTTTATACAAGTTAATTATTTTAATTTTTAACTATCTGTGTTTTAATATTATTATTATTATTATTATTATTATAAATTCATAATTTATAAATTTAATTATTTATCATGATATAAAAATAATATGTGACTTGAGCATATTATTATATTAGTAATTTTTCCTAATATTAAATTTATATAGATTTATTATAATATTAATTATTTCTACAATGTATAAGAATATAATGTAAATGTACGACAAATGTAATATCATGTAATGTAAAAGAGCATTGTAAATGAATGATCCATATAGTTCCAGCCTTATAATTGGTCAATTAATTATTAAGTAAGCCTCATTAGTATAAATAGACTAGAATAAATATTATTAAAAAGGGCTTCTTGTTTTAGTTAGAATTTTAATATTTGACAACGACAGAACGTTTTAGTATTTAGACAGAATAGAAATATTGGAACGTTATAAATAAAATTATTAATAAAATATATATTAATTAAAGTTTAATTCTTTCTACATAAAATTAACCCGTATCAATCAATTTGTCACAATAACATATATAAAAATTTAAAAAATTTGGACACATGGAAAAAATTTATTTTTTAAATTTTTATTAAAAAAATTCAAAGTATAAAATTTCTAATATTTGAAATTATTAAAATTTTTTTAAAATTATTAAAATTTTATTATTAAAAATTTTATTTTAAATTTATTAACTATTTACAATAATTATATTACTTATTAATTTATAAAAATTAAGTATTTTATAATTGAACAATAATTAATTAAAATTAAAAAATGTAACAATTAAAATTGTTCATGTATAAAAAGAACAAAAATTGACAAAAATTACGAAGCTTTAGCGTTAGTAATTTTTTAACTTAAATTTAATAAAATTTATAAACTCCAATAAAACCTAAAACTTTAAAAATTTTAATATTTTTAATAACTTAATATATGCTGATATTAAGTTATTGCTAAAATAAAAATATTATTTAATTTTCTTTATATAAATATTATAAGCTTAACGCCTTCAATAGGAAAGCGTATTATATTTGTTAATTAATATATGTAAAGTGGGCTAGGATTGGTATGTAACTTGGTCAGAATGTTTCATATAATATAACTTAATTTACCAATAAAATATTAAACTTATTTATTATTAAACCTTTTCTTCAGAACTTATTAAAGAATTTAAATAATACTAATTTAAAATTAAATAGGTTTTTATATTTAAAATAAAAATTTTAATATAATTTAATTACGAAATTTGTTTATTAATTATTTGTTTATGAAGATAATATTTATTAAGTTATATTATAGTTAACAATTAATAATTAATAATCTTACAAAGAATTTCAAAATTGATTTCAATTCTTTGTTTAAATACTTTTTTCTTACATATAATAAAATTACATTGATATTAATATTGATATTAATAATAAAGATAAAAATAAAATAATTTTAAATTAAAATATTAATAATTGATATTGATATTAATAATATGAATTCATATGATAGATCTTAAGATTAATCTTTTAAATTGCTTTTAAAATAAAAGTATTGTTTTAACCATTTTAAATTGTAAATATTTAATATTATAAATTGAGAATAACAATTACTGATACTAATTATATATTCTCATGATTAATTAATTAATAATTATAACTAATGATTTTTGATCCAAAGGCTTTTTGGCTTGATTATGATTAAGGTTATTAATCAAAATTATTTGAAAAATTATTAATTGATTTTTATAATTGATTAGGTTTGTAATCAAGAATATTTATTATCTAACCTTATTTAATTTTTTTTTTTTTTTTTTTTTTTTTTTTTTTTAGACTAGGAAGAGAATACACATCTTTTATTTATTTACTTATTTAATTAGTGATATTACATAATATTAGGTGATAATACATATTGATATAATAAATAATAAATAAAAATAATAAAATATATATAAATAAAAATATAAATATAAAAAAATATAAAATAATTATTTAAGTTGCATAAAAGTTCAATGAACTCTGCAATTTGTACTGTGTGGGATTGGTCCCTACCTAATAAATTAAATGAAATAAAAAAAAGAAGTAACATCAGGTATGATAGTGTGGTGTCCACTAAACTCTCCCATGAGTTCATAATGTTTTCATTCGAATTTGAGGAAATACTAACATTGAACCCTATGTACGGAACATTGGAAATGTTCCTTTGCCATATCGGTACGACGTCGGCGCTCTTGATTACGTTAGGTATCTTACTAAACCTATCAAAAAGTAGCTTCATAGAGCTACTAATGATAGGGATTGTTTTAGTAAGAAAAGCCGCGAGACCCTCTACATATGGAACATGAGACCCCGATGAACTGTAAAGCTGTTCATTCAAATGTCTTTGTTCCGCCTTATCGATTTGTAGCTCATCATAAGCTAAAGTTCCACCAAGAAGGAACGTAAAAATATAGTTATAAATTGTTTTTCTTACTTCCGTTTCGGGGAGTAAGTATGTGATGAATTGATTCTTATATTTATTGTAAAAAAGGGTAAAAAGATCGTCAAGAAAGCTAAGTGAAGAAGCTCTGTATTCAGAGAATGCAGAACATTCTAATATCCAATGGTAAAAAGATTGTTCGTCATATCCGCAACATGGACAGACACGAGGGCAGTCAGGAGTAACTCTATTACTGGCAATAGCAATTCGGGTAGTATTTTCATAACCGCATCGAATACGAATAATCCAGGTAATTCCTAAATTTAAGTGAGGTTTGTTGAGACCGATATGCATTAGGCGATTTGAATTAAGGAATTTGTTGTTAGTATATCTGAGGGCTTTACTTCCATTATTTAGGCTACTATTATTCCAATAATATTCTCTAATATCTTTAGTACTTTTAATATTTATTTTCATAAGTTTCTTATGTAGTGAACAAGATTCTTTGGCCCAAGAGTAATGAGACATGGGAGGAATAGATCGGACGAGATCTTTAATTATACAATTTGATTTTCTCCATTTAACAAAGCATTTCACTTGTTGCGCAGCACAAATACCTGAAAGGGTAGGAAACTTCATATCTCTTGTAAAAGCATACAGACTAATAAATGAATTTCGTTCAAAAACAAAATCTTTGTTATTAAAACTTTTATTGTGAAAGCTATTGACACTCCATAAAACAGCAGTATTGATAAGAGATTGGACTCTTCTAGTTCTATTTTTGTTGGAACCAAGCAAAGGAGCATAATAAGAGACTTTGCTTAAAATATAGGAATGAATTACTATGTTTTTTAAGCCAATAGGAACACAATTGTTGGTGAGGAAGTTCTTAAAAGAGAATAAAGATTTCTGAACTTTTTTGTACATATTAGACAGAATAGGAGTCAAAGAAAGATCTTCGTCGAATGGGATTCCAAGATAAGTATAGCAAGAAACCTTTGGAATCGAGTACATACCGATGTAAAATGTTGGGTCGACATAACTAGGGGATCTATTAAAGTTGATAGGTTTAACAACAATAGTTGCACATTTATTTATTCCAAAAGACATTTCATTTAAATTAGCCCAATCAAGGACCAGATTGATCATCTTTTGAAGGTTCTTCTTACTAGGAACAATCAAAACAATGTCATCTGCGAAAAGGCCACCACAACAACGTTTATTACCTAAGCTAACTCCAAGCCTTTCACATTTATTTAAAATATCATTGATAAAGAGGTTAAACAGTATAGGAGAAAGAGGACATCCTTGTCTTACACCACGGTTTATAGGGAATTCATTGGAAAGCATATCCAAGAAACGTGCACGAGCTTTAGAGGTAAAGTAGAGATTATTGAGAAAATCAAAACATTTACCACGTATACCTAATTTATATAACTTTGTAAGGATATTAAAAATAGGAACTGAGTCGTATGCTTTTTTAAGGTCTAGAAAGGCGACATAAGTGGCTTTTCCTTTAAATTTTCTTCTTTGACAGATTTCTCTAATGGAAATAAATAAGCTAATACATTCTTCTTTATTGCGAAAACCAAATTGCTCAGGTCTTATAAAATTATGAGAAAGAGCATACTTTGAAATTCTATTAGTTACAATTTTTGAAATGATTTTAAGACCTACATTGATGAGAGAAATACCACGATAATTATTACAGTCTGAAAGATCGCCTTTCTTTGGAATAGAAACAATGGAAGCAGAGTTCCATTTCAAAGGAAAGGAACTATTCCAGATTTTATTAAAAATTAATTTAAGACAATTTCCAGCAGCCTTATGTTCTTTCTCCAGTTCTTAGTTACAAAAGAAAGCTTTGAAAAATTCAATTGGGATACCATCGGGACCTGGAGCCTTGTTATTCTTCATTGACAGAACAACATTTCTAATTTCCTCAATAGAAATGGGACCATTTATATTCTATGCTATTTGATTGATATGGTTGAATTGGAAGGCTCTTTCCCAGTAACCACGATTTAAGCTGTGATTTGTAACATCAGATGCAAGATTTTCATAATGTTCAGCCCAACGTTTTAATTGTTCTTGAGGAGTAAATAAATCCTTGCCATTCTTGTCCTTAATAGTTGAAACATGGGAGGACGAATAACTTGGTTTGGCAAGTTTTTTAAGGCCTTTCCAACCTTGTCTAAAGCTTTTATCAATAAAATGTTTACCAATAGAAACAATATTAGCTTTATAGAGATTGGATCTGAATTTACTCTTAACCTTTTTGATGGTATTACATAGATTTTGGTATATGGAGAACTGGTTAAGATAATTTTCCATGTCAGTGCAATCTGAAAGGGGCTTAATATTTTTGTAAGCCAGGTGTTTTTCATGTGATAAGTTTTTGATGTATTGAGGGCAATGGAATGCTGGACCTTTTAAATCTGCAGGCACAATGGCTTTTATTTCTTTACCTATAGTTTTGGAAGTATCTAAAAATCTTGAAACCATATCGTCAGCCGAAAGGCTATCGCAATTAGCTTCAAGCTCGGAAGCTAGAACAGCAAAGTAATTACTAGTAAGAATGTCAGAACACTTTGTGTTACAGATATGACTTGACCACTTAAAGGTCTTCTTAGGCTTTTTGAAACCATCCGAAGAGTCTTTTTTACAAGACACAAGGATCGGTTTGTGATCAGAAACATCGTGGAAAACTTCGCAAACTGAAGATTTGTTTATGTGTTCTGTCATAGCTTTGTTGTATATAATATGATCAATGCATGAAAATTTAGATCCTTTTTCCCAGGTAAAATTATTACCAGTTAACTCAGCCATAGTCCAATCCGGGAAGTGTTGTGATATATAAGATTTGATTTTTATAGCTGACATATTAAAGTCTCCTACAAGGATAGCTGGGTGGTTGAATTTTTTATGCGTTGTTAACCACTTATCAAGTTCATCAAAGGCAATTAATCTAGCATCCGGCCATCTAGTTTACGGGAAGTAAATATTACCGATGGTACATCTCTGGTTCCAAAATGACAATATTGTAACTGAAATGATGTAGTTATATAGAAGAGGTTCAGGAGTAAAGGAACAAGAGTTATGAACACCAATGTAAAGTCCTCTCATACCTGGAACTTTAGGATTAGCACGTCTGTGTACTGGTTTATAGTTCGGTAGGCATGGGGAGGAAATTGCATTACCACAGAGGAATTGACTGTTACCTACTTCTTGAAGACAGACACATACAGGTTTGAAAACAGAGATGAAGTATAAAACACCGTCCTTTTTCTCCGGGTTCCAAACATTGATGTTCCAACAAGTACATAAGTTGAAAAAGGAAGCATTAGAGCTTAGATGACTAAAATAGAAATCGTCAGAGAGTGGACCAGTAGTAGATTTGATAGATCGTTTGTTATTGTATGATCTATTGTTTTTGAGCTTATCAATGAATTTCCAAGATATTTTACTAGAGATAGGGAGTTTTTCAGAAAGTGAGTGTATAAGTAACATGGCTTTAAGCGGGCATTTTCCATTGACTTTTAGAATGAAATAGGTACCGAGTGATTGTGAATATTTTTTGGTGAGGGATTGAAGAATATCATTGAAAGGTTGAATGTCCTTTAAAAGAAATTCCATTAGTCGTTGTTTTGACCATGAACTAAGATCATGGATAAAAATTAGATATGATTTATTGGAGTTAGATTCGAAGAAACGAAGACCACGTCGTAAGGTAGGTACAGTACAATTGGTATTGTTCATTTTGAAAGAACTTATTATGACAATAGATATTAATAATTTGAAGTATTGATATAATGATATAAATAAGATAATGAAATAAAATATATAGTAAAATAAAAATAATAATAGTAAAGACGGATATATTATATAGCTAGTGGATTATTTGTCAATCAATATTTTAAATTTTATAACTGGAAAAGTGGCTAAGTTGTTGACAAACTTAGTTCTAACTCTACTGAAGACTTTAAACGGGAAGATAAATTTTGAATATCTATCACTTTGGATTTCTGTATTATAACTGTATTTTGAAAGCTCTTTATATTTATAAGAATTGTATAATTTATTGGATGATTATTGTATTGTGTTGATTCTGATTGTTGAATTTGAATATTCATTTAGGTTGTTTATGTTGTAAGGTAGAGAGATAATAAGAGTGAAAAGTTGTTATATCAAAAATAATGGAAAAAAAGTTGAAGAATTTTGGGTAAACATAATAAAATTTTTTTTTAAAAGATAAAATTGAAACAAGAGTAGTATTTACAATATAAAAATAGAATACTCGATTTTCCAGGATAGAAGCTTTGATAATAAAAATGTTAAAGAAAAAAAGGTGTTAATACTTACCATAATAGTCCATAATAAACCTAATTAAGTTATACAGATATATAAATATACATATAATATAAAGTATAAGAAATATATATATATATAGAAAAGAGATAGAAAAAGTATACAAAAGAATGTTAGTAGAAAAGAGATTCCTTGGAAAATCTAGAGTTACAAAAAAAATAAGAAATAAAAAAAGATATTACTAGAATCATATAAAATCATAAGGGAAAAATAAAAAAGCCGCGCCCCTCGAAAATAATAAAAATAGAAAAAAAAAATAAAAGATTAAATATGATTATAGTAATGAAAGCCGCACCCCACACGAAACTCAAGAATAAATGAAAGGAATAACAAACTAACTGAAAAAACAAAACTATCTGACATCTGACTAATCAACATATAAAGAATAAAAAAGGAATAAAAGAACAAAGAGAATAAGTAGTAAACTGGGATAACAAATTATCGATGAAAGCTAAAATAAAAATGAAATCAAGAAATATTCAAAATCAGTATTTAATACTACTGAATCAAACAATTTTAAGTTTAAAATAATATGTTATAAAGGTTGTTAAAGCAACTACTATCTAAAAAATAAGTTGAAGGTGTAAGGGATATATGATATAACAACTAACACTCAAATTATCGACTCTGTTCGCTCAGTACCATGAGCTTAGTCCTAATAATATTTCCAAATAAAGACTTACCAAGCATCCATTGCGCAATACTTGGATTTAATTCTTTCTACTCTCTCAGTACCATGAGCATGAGTAGACCCCCTTGAGAAACTCCATTTATTAAATAAATGAAGGCACGTTCCTAAGAGGGCACCAAGCATCCATTGCGCAATACTTGGATTTAATTCTTTCTACTCTCTCAGTACCATGAGCATGAGTAGACCCCCTTGAGAAACTACATTTATTAAATAAATGAAGGCACGTTCCCAAGAGGGAACCTTATTTAATAATAATGGAGAATTTTTAAATTAAATTATTTATAGAAAGTTGGATGACTTGAATAATGACTTTAATTATATAAATTAATATTAATCATTTTAATATATATTATTATATATTTATTGGAACTAATTAATTCTTTAAATAGCTATATCTCAAGAACTAGTGGTCTAAATTAGCTGAAAATTTGTGAGAATATAGATCTCAACCAGTAACCAGTACTTTCTAATAAAATTAATTTGAATTCTCTAGAAAAGGAAAATAGGACACGAGATTCAGAAGTTATCATTAGTTTCGTATAGCACATTTTCTTCTCAAGGGTTAATTTATTGAAAATTAAATTTTTGTGATCCTTAACCCTTTTCAATATTAAATTTTTCCAAGTGATCTTTTTAATTATTTTTAAAAGTGTTTTATAATTTTTGAAATATAAATTTGATTTTTAAATTGTTTATTTGAATATTTAATTTATTTTTTAATCGTCTTCTATTCTTGACAATCACTTTCTATAGTAAAATATAGAATTAAGATAATATCCTCTTCGTATCAATATGATGCAATATATTTCAAAAACACCATAAATAAAATATAATTGTGAACGTTAGCAATAGGGAATGAGAGTTGAATAATATATTAGATAATATTGTATTTATTTCTATTTTATAATAATAAAAATAAATAATAAAAACAAATAATAAATAATAAAAATAATAAATTTTATAATAATATAATTAAATAGATTTTGGTTTAAAGTTTCTTTATTTAATTATTATTATTATTATGATTATAACATTAATAACATTCAATACTAGTAGAATCGAAAGTTATTGTTTAATGAATATAAATACTTAAATATAAAATGTAAATATAAAAATATGTTGATAAAATTCTTATTAATAATAAAATATAACTTTTTGAAATAATAAAAATAAACAATAATTATTCTTTTCTTTTATAATTAATATTTTAAACTGAATTAAATATAATAAATACTAAATACGTAATTAGTGACCTAAAACTAAACTAAAATAAACTGTAACTAAAATAAAATAAAATAGAACTTATACTTAAAACTAAAATATCAAATATTATTTATAAATGAAAAGTTCTCTCTTCTTTTTTTATATCTTGTTCTTTATCACTATTTTTATATCTTTTCATTTCTTGTGTAATTAATTATTCTAATATATGTGTAACATTTGCGTCATAATAATTTATACTAATATAGTTTAATTATTATTAACACTAGTAATTGATATACAATTTATAAAAGGATTAGATATTATTCATGAAATATTTAAAATATTATATTTTTCTATGCATCTTGTATCAAATAATGATATAATTTGATAATAATCTTAATTTTGAATTTTACTTCAAAAAGTGATTATTATATTATATCTTTTGTTATAACTATATAAGTTATATTGATTAAGATTTAAAATCGTTTTTATAAAAATTAATAAAATTGTTTTGTTAAAACACTAAATTGTTTTATTAGAAACACTTGTTTTTATAATATTTAAATATTTAAAATTTTATTTATTTAAGTATAAAAGTGATTATTAAAATTATAAAATATTAATCTAACTATATAATATTTCTTTATTAATAATAATAATAATGATTAAAATAAGAATATTTACATGTATTTATATTTTCTTTTAAATTTAAACTATTTACATTAAAACAATAAAATTAATAACTATTTACAATAAAAATAATAAAAGTAATTAGAAATAACAATAAAAGAAATAATTAAAAGTTAAAGAATATAAAAAGTTGTTTATTTTACAATTAATTAAAGTAATAATTATTTTTAATGTTTTAATAAAGGTGTTTAATTATATTATTTTATAACATGAATTATTATATTTGTTTACTTTTAAAGTGTAATTTACTAACGAAGTTATTAATTATTTAATTTAACAATTAATTTAACAAAAGTTATATATTTTGATCTCGATTAATTAAAGTTTATTATTTTCTTTCAATAATCAAAATATATGCAGTGTTTAGGATTAATTTTATTTAAGAATTTTGGTAAAGTACTTAATTAAACTATAACTTATTTTAAGTTACTTTTAGGGTTAACTTAAAAATCAGGTTTAATAATAATTTTATATTTATTAATTTCATTATTAATCAATATGATAACGGATTGGTAGTTATATTATAACTTTTTAACTACTTCTTCTGTTATCTTATATTGTTTTATCTCGACAGCTATTGTACGAGCTTTAACAATATCTACTAGTTTTATTAATTTATTTTAAGTTATTTTATAGTTTTAATAGTTTTATTATTTTAATAATATTTATATAGAATAATAACACCAGATTTATTCTAAAAAATATTATTTATTATTAACACAATAATTACAAATTAGACAAGTTTAATTTCGTTTTTATATTTTCTTTTATTTATTGTTCTTACGCTCTTTTTAACAATAATTTTTATTATATAAAAACTTATTTTTGTCTTTTAAATATTATTATGTATTCACTAATTAATTATATTAACTATTATTAAAATTTAACTTATTATTAATAATCTAAGTCTTCTCATTTTCTACTAAAAATTATTATTATTCTTTATATTAAAAATTATTTTTATAATTTAACCCAATCAAATATATAAATTTATAAAATATTTGATTTTATGTAAATTATATTTTTATAATAAAGTATATAAAATTATTTAATAATTATTTTATAATAAAATTTTCTACTAATATCAAATGTATAATATATTTATAATTATTATTTATCAAGATTTCCTCCCCTAAGATACGACTTAGTGGTAGCTGATAAAAATATTCATAAATAATAATAAATATATAAGTTTTTGATATTTTTATACTAAATATTTAAAAATTTAATTTTTTTTTTCTATATATATATATATATATATATATATATATGATAAAAATAATATAAAATAAGGTTTATAAAAAAAATGATGAAAAATTTGAAAATTTTTATTAATAAAATTTTTTTTTCAAAGAGAAATAAAAAAAATGAAGTGAAATTTTGTTAAATGTCGTAGTGTAAATATTTTTGTGTTTTTATATATTTTTGTAATGTAATTGTCGTATTATTTGTATATAAATGTTTAATGTGGTTTTATCTTTCTTTAAACTTTGAAAATAGATGAAATTTTGATTTTAATATGTCGAAATAATGTCGTTTTAAAATTGAAGTTACTGATTTGATATAATCTTTTAGATTGAAAATAATTGAATTTGAAATACTTTCTTTTACACTTTTTATTATACTGAAATATATATTCTTAAACGAATTATTTGATGAATTTTTGATTATATCATTTTGTTTATTTCGCTTTTTTCTTGATTTTAATTTCCTGTTAATATTAATATTCAAGTGATTATATTTTAGAATTTTACTTTTATTTTTATATATCTTGATTTTGTGGCATTTTTCGTGAATAATTGGCGTTTTTTCTGCTTCATCACGGCCGACAAGATTTGACTTATTAATTGAAAATTTAATAAGTGAATCGTTTTTAATTCTTTTTGGAAATTTGCTGAAATTTGAATGAAAAATGTGATATTTTGGATAAAAATATTTATTTTTAAATTTGAATAAATGTCGAAATTTAATTGAATATAAAAGTTTGTTTTTATTGTTAAAAGTCGAATTAAAATTTTGAATTTTGATATTATTATTAAATGAATTAAATTGAGATTCATTAATATTTGATGGATTGAAACAATGAATCATTGAAATATTTGAAAGATTATTTTTATTTTGTTTAAAATTTGAGGGACGAGCAACCATAATAGGAGATGAATTAGTTTTCATGTAGAGAGAGTCATCATCAGGATCAATGTATAATCGGTGATTCTTTTGAGATTGACGACCTAATATAATATCATAACATGAATCTTCATCTTCTAGAATCCAGAATAATGCATAGATTTTTAAATCACCAAATTTAAGAGTTAAATTAACAGCTTGATTTGTTGAAATAACTTGTTTGCTAGCTAATTTAAAGAAAGTTCTCTTAAAATGTGTAATATTATGATTTGCTGATATTAAATTAAAGAAGGATTTAGTAATAACATTAACATCAGAACCAGTATCTACTAAAACTCGGACAATGTTATTATCAATTGAGCCAATGACAGAAGCAATGTTGATTTTATTAATGACATTAATTTCGTTATCTGCTATATTGATAATATCATCATCATTGTCATTATCAGCATCATCATTGTTTTCATTATTTTTATTATTATAATTTTCATTAATGATATTAATAAATGAATTAATATCATCATCATTAAGATCCATATTTTGAATGGCGTTTATTTTCCGAACGTCATTTGGATCAAGCTTTAAACCTTTGGCACAAAGTCTTCTGATGATAGGACTGACTGCAAGCAATTGTGCAAAAGAGATACCAGCATTTGTATTATTAAGGGCATCAAAAATATTATATTCTTTATTTTTGCCCAACATGACAATAGAACGTAGGAAGTCATAATAGTTGCTTTTGGGAGACTTTTTGCTATCTATAACTTCTTCTAATTCGTCCTGTTTACTTGGTATATCTGGACCAATTCTTCTTTTATTTCTGGTTTCTTTATTTTTCATCTTAGCAGAGGAAATATTCTTGCCTGCAATTACCGAGGGGTCTAAGATGTCTAGGCGGGAAGTAGTGGTATGAAAATTTGAATTTTTCTCATTACGAATTTCTTGCTGTTCTTTCATCTGAGTGGCCTTTGTGTGTATTGGTAATGGATTTTCTCGAAGTTTCTTTTTCTTCGACTGAGTCACGTGATCCTCATCATCACTTTCATCACTTTCTTCAGAACTTTTTCTCTTGAATGCATAAATAAGGTTTTCGATGTCCTTATCATCGACTGTATTTGTCACGTGATCACGTGTAACGTAATCCTTATCATTTTCATTGATTGGATCATCCACCAAAGGGTTAGAGAATTTTTCTTTAGAATTTGGAAATTTTTTTGTTTTATGGGAATCACGTGTATTACCAACATAGATTTGCTCATTAATGTTGTTGATGTTGTGGGTTTGGTTATTATCAATTTTGGAGTTAGAAGGGGAAGATTGAGAACTTCCCCCATTTAATTTAAATGGTTTTGGGTTTTGAGGAGGGTAGCTATGATTTTGTTCACATCAGTCATTTCGTTTGGGCAGAAGCGGGCATCATGTCCTTTCTGGTTACAACGGTGGCAGATATGAATTTTCATCTGGGCAAAGCTTTTGGTCAAAGCATCCAGATCTGATTCTTTAGCTTCTTCTTTAGTAGTCTTTTCATTATCAGTACTACTATTATTTTCGTTATTATTATAAGAGGTTTTATCTTCAACTTCTATTTTTCTCTTATAATAATTATTTTTGTTTTGAGTTCTTTTATTGGGTACATATTCATCATCACTTTCATAAGCAGATAGAAGCTCATCTGCTTTAATAGCAATGACCATAGCATCCTTTAAAGTTTTTGGTTGTTTGTTAATAAGAGAATTTAATATAGAAGTTCTCCTATTAAAAGCTTTTGTATAAAGAAAAACAAGTCTTTCTTCAGAAGGCTTGTCCCTTTCTTTAATTTCTTTCAAAAGGTCGTTAAAAGAACGGTTAAATTCTCTAACAGAGCTTTTGTTTACTTTTATTTTTTCTAACTTATTTAGGTTTCTATTAGAGGTTTTATCATCCTCAAATAAGTTAGATATTTTATTGATAAATTCATTATAAGATAGGGATCTATCTTCATAATAAATATCACTACAAAGATCCTTTGAGTTACCGGTAGTAGCAAGCAAAGCAATTCTCTTCTTTTCTTTTTCAGAAAGAGCTAAGTCTTCTAAGATATCTTCAAGTTCCATTTTCCATCTGAAGAACTTAGTATCTTTCTTGCCAAGAGGGCTTATTTCTTTAGCCATACTAGCGGCTCTTTCAAAATTGTTTTTATTTTCAGTCATATTTAGTAAATAAATAAGATAATTATACTAAATATACTAATTAATAGGAATTATTTAAATTTTCGGCTTTCCCACGGGACGACTGAGGTTCTCCACCACTTGATAACGGATTGGTAGTTATATTATAACTTTTTAACTACTTCTTCTGTTATCTTATATTGTTTTATCTCGACAGCTATTGTACGAGCTTTAACAATATCTACTAGTTTTATTAATTTATTTTAAGTTATTTTATAGTTTTAATAGTTTTATTATTTTAATAATATTTATATAGAATAATAACACCAGATTTATTCTATAAAATATTATTTATTATTAACACAATAATTACAAATTAGACAAGTTTAATTTCGTTTTTATATTTTCTTTTATTTATTGTTCTTACGCTCTTTTTAACAATAATTTTTATTATATAAAAACTTATTTTTGTCTTTTAAATATTATTATGTATTCACTAATTAATTATATTAACTATTATTAAAATTTAACTTATTATTAATAATCTAAGTCTTCTCATTTTCTACTAAAAATTATTATTATTCTTTATATTAAAAATTATTTTTATAATTTAACCCAATCAAATATATAAATTTATAAAATATTTGATTTTATGTAAATTATATTTTTATAATAAAGTATATAAAATTATTTAATAATTATTTTATAATAAAATTTTCTACTAATATCAAATGTATAATATATTTATAATTATTATTTATCAAATAAAATTGTAAAAGGTTTCTTATAATATTAGTTAATAGGTTATTAATTAGTTAATTAAGTTAGTTATTACCTCTCTATACGAGTTAATAACTAAATAAAGTTTTATAAAAAATAATAAAAGAAAGAAAATAAATATTATAACACTAAAATAAATATAAACACTTATATAAATATTTTATGAAATAACTTTTACTTAAATAATTATATTTTAATTATATCTTTTATTTATTAATTATAATTATCTACATTAATTATTATTATAGTTATTAATTTACTTTAATACTAACGCTAAAGTATTTAACGTTAGTTTTGACTATACTATTTAACTATATGAGTTTATTTTCTTTACCACTTGATTGGGTAAAGCAAATAAACTTCCTATTTAATTAATAACCATTAATATATGGTTATGCATATATTTGGCCAATAAATGGTGACCAGAATATATGGTTTCAATTGAAATATTTGTGGGCAAACTTATGGCCACAAATATTTCTTACAATGCCCCCCTAAGGAGAAAACCTAGGCAGGGTTTTGGACACTAACCATGAATTCCTGGTAGCATTTATCTTGAAATTCCTTGAGTAGCTTATCATAGTGGGAGTTCTTGTCAATGATATCAGCATCAACCCACTCTTGCCTAAAGTCACTAAAGGTAGCTAAGTATTGGTAGTTATCCTTCTTTCTTCTGGCATTCATGATTTTGATAATTTTCTGGTAGCCCACTGGTGCAGGTGTTAGTTCTTCAGGTTTGTTATGGTAGGGTTCAAGTTCACTGATATGAAACACTGGGTAGACATTGGGGAAAGGTGACTTGCTGATATCCAACCGGTAGTTAAGCTTGCTTTCATCAATTCCAATAACCTTGAAAGGGCCGTACTTTCTTGCTTGTAGCTTGTAGAAGGGAAGAGGGTTGTAATTTTCTGGTTTTCTTAACCACACCAAATCCAGGAGCCTAATTTTAGGGTAGTTAAGTTCTCTTCTATGGTCCAAGTGGTCTAAGAACCGTGTTCTTGATATGTCCAGCATGTGTTTTAAGTTACCTAAGTTGTGAGCGAAGCTATCTAATATAGGAGCTTCACCAAGTGAGTGGACAAGTTCTGAGTCTTGAAGGTTCATATGTACCTGGTAGTTATACAAGGCTAGGAATGGGGACTGCTTAGTAGAACTGTGCACTGCATTATTATAACAGAACTCAGCTAAGTACAAGTACTTCAACCATTCGTCGTCGTCAAAGGTCTTCACAAAGCATCTAAGGTACATACTTACGTAGGAGTTGTTACGTTCTACCTGACCAACTGTTTCATGATGGCCAGTAGTAGCAAGGTTTACTTCTACGCCAAAGAACCCCATAATGTCCTTCCACAACTTACTAGTGAACTGGACACCACGATCCGTAGTAACCGATTTGGGACAACCATATAACTTGAATACATGTTGTAAGTATGCTAAGGCTGTTTCTTTAGCAGTAGGCATACTCCTAAATCCTACTAAATGTATCATTTTGGTTAACTTATCGCTACAAACCATGATACAACCTCTTCTAGTGACTTCTGGGGGTTCTGAGGGACTACTACCTGGTTTTCTACGTTCCTTAATAGGTAGGTCCGTCAGGAAGTCAATTTCTACTTCTTGCCAAGGTAAGTCTGCAACTTTTACCCTAGCAGCGCTACCGTACGGCTTGTGTCTGTTGTCCTTTTGGGTACAACATATGGTACAAGCTTTAATATATCCCGCAATGTCATCCTTCATTTTTGGCCAGTAGTAGTTTCTGGCTATCAGGTCATAAGTTTTATCTTTTCCCAGATGACCTGCTGTTTCACTATCGTGGTTAAGTTTTATGATTGTTTCCCTTAACACCTTTGGTACATATGTACGTTCTGGTGCATCCTTTCTAACAATCAACCCATTAACCATCAACCACTTCTTTTTGATGAGCTTGTGGCCTCTTTTTGCGTCAAGACCATCTCTAATTTCCCTAGCAAGCTCATCCGTGTTGTAAGCTTGTTTCAGTTCTCCCACAAAGCTTACTTCTAACACCGCATAGCACTCTTCTTCCACGGGTGGAAATTCTTTTACCTGTTCAGGTCGAAGGAGGCTAGCTTTTTCCATCTCCAGTTGTACCTGTTCTGGAGATACCATTCTTGATAGGATATCGGCTCTACCATTCATTTTCCCTGGCCGATATATTATTTCGAAGTTGTATGCAGCAAACAGCTCTTGCCATCTTGCCTGTCTTGCTGTCAACAACTGTGGTTTTGTGGCGAACAGGAGATTCCTATGGTCACTATATACTAGGACCTTATGTTTCGCACCCATTAACAGGTGTCGCCACTCGATGAAAGCATTCCTAATAGCCAACAACTCCTTTTCCGTGATGGAGTAGTTGATTTCTGCTTTCGTAAGCTTCTTGGAATAGTAATACACAGGGTGTAATTCGTTGTCATCGCCTAGTTGTGATAATACACCACCCACTGCGTAGTTACTAGCGTCGCACTCCACTATAAACTGACGGTCATGGTCAGGATATGCTAATACTGGTGGAGACAACAGCATTTCTTTTAACTTCTCGAACGCCTGGATGCGTTCTTCATTCCACAGGAACTGTACCTTTTTGGACGTCATAGCATATAACGGCCTTGCTATCTTAGAGAAGTCCTTTATAAACTTCCTATAATAGTTGCAGAATCCAAGGAATGACTGTAGTTCTTTGAGGTTGGTTGGTTGTGGCCAACTTGCTACAGCTTTTAACTTCTCTGGGTCGGTTTTAATACCATATTTTCCAACTACATGACCCAGGAATGCAAGTTCTTCCTTGTGGAACTCACACTTCGCTAACTTAGCTACTAGACGATTATCTATTAGCTTTTGTAGGACTCTTTTTACATGCCCTACATGCTCTTCAAGTGACTTGGAATAGATGATGATATCATCCAAGTACACTTGACAGCAGTCGTTGATTTCTTCTGCCAGCACCGTGTTGATGAACCCTTGGAACGTGGCAGGAGCATTAGTCAACCCAAATGGCATCACTAGATATTCATAATGCCCAAACTTGGTTGAGAATGCTGTCTTGTATTCATCACCTTCACGAATACGCACGAGGTTGTAAGCAGACTTCAAATCTAACTTGGAGAAGATAGTCGCGCCTTTCATAGCCTCGAACACTTGACTGATGAGTGGTAAGGGAAAGGAGTTACGCACTGTTACCTTATTAAGACGCCTATAGTCAGTACATAATCGTCTTTCACCACTCTTTTTGGGCACGAATAACACAGGATAACCTGCAGGACTTTCTGACTTCCTGATGAAGCCCTTTGCCAGGTTTTCCTCTATATATTCCTTCAGTGCTTTTTCCTCTTCTGGATTGAAGGGATATATAGGCCCTTTATGAAGACTAGCATCCGGCTCCAGGTCGATCTTACAGTCGTAAGGACGGTGTTCTGGTAGCTGGTTAGCTATTTCTTCATTAAATGCTTCTTTGAAATTGTGGTAGTACTTCTCCACGATTTCTTCAGGTGTGGGTTGATTTTCGTTTAAGTTTTCTCCCTGTACCAACCCTACGTAAATGTGATTTTTCTCTAAGTTCGACTCTTGTACCAACCCTACTGAAACACAAGTTTTCTCTAAGTTGGATTCAAATGCCAACCCTCCGGAATCACATTTTTTCTCTAAGTCAACACTCTGTACCAACCCTACTGAAACGGGATTTTTCTCTAAGTCAGAACTTCGTGTCAACCCTCCGGAACTTCCGTTTCTGGTTTCTTTTGTAGCCTTGTGGCTACCATTACCCACGATTTCGGCTTCAATGTTTTCTGCGGTTACAGTTACCAGAGGCCTTCTTGCCTTTGCATTAGTAACTGTAGTTATGGGACTTAATTGAGTACAGTAGTAGATATCGCCGCCATTTACACCATAACTGTTGGTGTGTCCTTTATCCTTATTATTATCTACTACGAAGTATCTCACTTGTGCATCTTTATCATAACCTCTGTAGATAAAGTGCTCATCCATGAAGCCCAGTCCCACAATGATCATCTCCGGCATGTTGTCGGATAGGTGACAACTTGTGTTGAAGCAGTATGGTTTAGCTTCTTGTTCGCCAGATGGAGTTAACCATAACTTCAACTGCAAGTCATCTGAGAACTGCTTTAACTCGATATCTCCATTCACAGTTCTGAATATGGCTGGTTTGTCCACTACCTTTAACCCGAGCTTCTTTGCTAAATTTGGGTGGATGAGGTTTGTAGTGGAACCAGTATCATACAAGACTTCTACCCTTTTTATGTCTCGAGGGTTGCTTCTTGCATTTATTTCAGCTACTAGTTGGTTCTGACTGTAGTAGCTGTTATTGACCGTCGTTTGACTTGCCATAGCCTTAGGTAATGGGTTATTTCCCATACTAGAAGATCCTTGTCTTGGTTGGAAGCTAGAACTTCTTCTAAAGCTTGACTTATTTAATGATTCACGACGTTCTTTAGTACCGTTATTGTTTTTTGCGTAAGCCTGAGTGTTGATCTGCTCAACTTTAGGCTTATTATTTGGCTTGTTGTTCTTCTGCTTTAACTCAGCCCATCTAGATGGTCTACATGGGTCTGTGATGTCCAACAAGGCCATAATAGTGGTCTGGCGGTCTCTTTTGTCGTACTTTTCTATGGTTTCATTACGGAAGACTGCTTGGTGATCATCGCACTTTAACAAGACTTCACTTAATGTTTCCAGCGTACGTTCCTGTTCAGGGATATCATAGAACGCTTCCCTGACAGAAGGCCTGACCTGTTGTATTAACACCTGTCTCCTAACATTTTCAGGGAGCCCAAGTGTTTCCGTCAATTCATTAAACTCTTCCAAGTAATCGTATGCTTTTCCCCACTCATGTGTGAGCTTAAGCAACTTTGACTTGCAGAGTTCATGGGGAGACTCTGGTGGGAACTTATCTTGAAGGTGGAGGAATAGTCTTTCAGCATCAGGATTCCTACGCTGCAACATCCTCTCTCTAAGTCTATACCATCTCAATACTTTCCCACCTAGATGATCTTCAATGAAGCTAACCTTTGCCTTTTCGTCGTTACCATAGTCATATGGGTAACGTTTGAAATGACGTAAGCACTTCTCTTGAAAACCCTCTAAGTCTATCCCATTATTATCAAACATAGGTACTTTTTCTTCATACCTATGTACTCGTCAGTCGAACATCTTCACGTCCCCATCCTCGGAATATTCCGTAGGGTTGGTGCTGCTACTAGTTCCAGCACCATGAGGATTACCCATACCACCGGTTTGATAGGATGTTCTTTCATGAGCTCTGGCTTCAGCTCTTCTGTTCATGGCTTCGACTTTAGCCTCGAACAATTTTTCTCTTTCTTCTAGAGCGTTTCGTTGCTCCCTCAATCTGGCCATCTCTTCTTCAAGTTCTTTTTTATAAGAGACAAAGGCACTAGATTGGCGGTACAACGTTTCTTGGTTGTTTAGCACTTGCTGGTGGTCTTGTAACCTTTCCTCATGTTCTGCAGTAAAGGCATTTTCCACAGCATGCAGCTCTTCCAAGCTAACTTGGCTAGCTGACTCATTTGCTTCCAACCTTTGATCCACTTCAACAAATTTTTGCTGAAGAGCATCGTTTATCTCGCTCTTGTAAACCTCAATACCCCGAAGTTGTTCTTCCATAGCACCCAGACGGTTTCCCATACTAGCAAACTGGCTAGATATTTCCGAAACCCATCTATTAAGAAGAACTTCAATGTGTTGCATTGGGTTTACCTCACTATTATTAGTAAAAAAGAAAGAAGGATCAACAGGGGCGGGCATAGAATCCCCCTGTTGAACCTGTAAATTCTGATTAGATTCGACCTCAGTGCTTTCGAGAAGCACCGGGGTTCGAACCCGTGACATTCCCTCTACACCATCCATGCCATCCGCGCTCGCCGCGTCAGGACGGGTCCCGTCCCTTACGAATTGATAAATAATGAAATTAATAAATATAAAATTATTATTAAACCTGATTTTCAAATTAACCCTAAAAGTAACTTTAAATAAGTTATGGTTTAATTAAGTACTTTACCAAAATTCTTAAATAAAATTAATCCTAAACACTGCATATGTTTTGATTATTGAAAGAAAATAATAAACTTTAATTAATCGAGATCAAAATATATAACTTTTGTTAAATTAATTGTTAAATTAAATAATTAATAACTTCGTTAGTAAATTACACTTTAAAAGTAAACAAATATAATAATTCATGTTATAAAATAATTAAACACCTTTATTAAAACATTAAAAATAATTATTACTTTAATTAATTGTAAAATAAACAACTTTTTATATTCTTTAACTTTTAATTATTTCTTTTATTGTTATTTCTAATTACTTTTATTACTTTTATTGTAAATAGTTATTAATTTTATTATTTTAATGTAAATAGTTTAAATTTAAAAGAAAATATAAATACATGTAAATATTCTTATTTTAATCATTATTATTATTATTAATAAAGAAATATTATAATTTTAATAATCACTTTTATAATTAATTAAATAAAATTTTAAATATTTAAATATTAGAAAAACGAGTGTTTCTAATAAAACAATTTAGTGTTTTTAATAAAACAATTTTATTAATCTTTATAAAAACAATTTCAAATTCTAATCCATATAACTTATATAGTTATAACTCAAGATATAATATAATAATCACTTTTTGAAGTAAAATTCAAAATTAAGATTATTATCAAATTATATCAGAATGATGTTTTTGTGTCCAATTTATGGACACCCCGAGGGTTAGGGGACTTACCTGTGTTTTTCATTTCTAGCTCGAAAATAAATTCTTTCAATAAATTAAAGAATTTATTATATAAAATATGGTTATAATGAATTTTAAAATTTAAAAATAATGAATTTTCTATTGCTAAACTATTAAGAAATAATTATTTTTAATAATAAATTTACTTCTTTTAAATATAATATTTGAATATTATATAAAATATTGTAAATAATTATTATTAAACAATAATTTAAATAAAATAAAATATGTTTTTTAAGAACTTTTAATAACACTAACCTAATTAAAACTAAGCTAACGTAAGAACTAACTATAAAGCGTTAGTATTGTAAAAGGTTTCTTATAATATTAGTTAATAGGTTATTAATTAGTTAATTAAGTTAGTTATTACCTCTCTATACGAGTTAATAACTAAATAAAGTTTTATAAAAAATAATAAAAGAAAGAAAATAAATATTATAACACTAAAATAAATATAAACACTTATATAAATATTTTATGAAATAACTTTTACTTAAATAATTATATTTTAATTATATCTTTTATTTATTAATTATAATTATCTACATTAATTATTATTATAGTTATTAATTTACTTTAATACTAACGCTAAAGTATTTAACGTTAGTTTTGACTATACTATTTAACTATATGAGTTTATTTTCTTTACCACTTGATTGGGTAAAGCAAATAAACTTCCTATTTAATTAATAACCATTAATATATGGTTATGCATATATTTGGCCAATAAATGGTGACCAGAATATATGGTTTCAATTGAAATATTTGTGGGCAAACTTATGGCCACAAATATTTCTTACAAAAATTATAGAAGCTCGCGTAGCCTAATTGGATAGGGCATCAGACTTCTAATCTGAAGATTGCGGGTTCGAGTCCCGCCGTGAGTGTTTTTAATATTTTGTCAAAATTTCATTATGATAAACAAAAATTGTTTATATTTTATATTATTTTAATTATTTACTATTTTAATATAATATTAGATTTATTAAAGTAATAATTATTTTTAATGTTTTAATGAAAGTGTTTAATTATATTATTTTATAACATGAATTATTATATTTGTTTACTTTTAAAGTGTAATTTACTAACGAAGTTATTAAATATTTAATTTAACAATTAATTTAACAAAAGTTATATATTTTGATCTCGATTAATTAAAGTTTATTATTTTCTTTCAATAATTAAAATATATGCAGTGTTTAGGATTAATTTTATTTTAGAATTTTGGTACAGTAATTAATTAAACTATAACTTATTTTAAGTTACTTTTAGGGTTAACTTAAAAATCCGGTTTAATAATAATTTTATATTTATTAATTTCATTATTTATCAAAATGATACGTTATTATATAAAATATCATAATATTATTATTATTTTAAGGTTGTGATAATAAGGAATTATGCTGAAATAATATATTTCAGTTATTAATAATTATGAGATTTATTTATTTATTTATTTATTATTATTATTATTATTATTATCACATTATTATATAAACAAAAGAATAATTTTATTATTATTAAATATTTATCTTTATTTATTATAATATATAATATATTATATTATTTGTACATTTATTTATTAATAATACATATTTAAACAATTATCTTTCTTATACAAATATACTATTTATTCACTTATTAATATTACTAAATTATTACTAAATTCCTACCACTTATTTTATTATATTTTATTATCGGAACTTAATTATAAAATCAAGAACCCTTTTTTAAAATTATTTAATTCTCAATTATATTTATATTAGTATATATTAATTAAATTTAACAGTAATTAAAATTATTATTAATCAATTATCATCTTAACCCTTATGTAAATGGACCTGGAGTTTATGCTAAAAGTAGTATTTTTTATTTGTCACGTATCAAAAATGATGCGTTGACCGATATATTTTTGAATAATATAATGTTTTTAATAAATAATAAATTCTATATTATTATGATGAAACAATAAATTTAAAATAAAATAAAAATATGATTTATAATTAACAAATAAATCACTCAAAACTCGAAAACAAACTCTTATTATATTTTAAATTAAATCTTTATTATATTTTATAATTTATTTATTATCTATTTATTTTCTTTTTATTCTCTATTTATTGACCCCTTTTTATGAAGAAGAATTTTATCTTCCTTTTATACATTTTCATTTATTACATGTATTATTATTTTAACTATTAAATATTATTATTACTATTGTTATTATTTATTAAAATTAAAAGAATAAATTAAAATTATGTTTTAGTATTATAAAATATTAAAGAATATTACTTATTTGATTTACTTATTACTTCAAAATGTTTAAATTTAGAAAAATTATTATAAACTATCATTGACTATCATTAAATGTATAATACCTTGAATAAAATAATTAAAATTTAAAATTAAAATAATATTAAAATAAAAATAAAATTAAAATAAAATTAAAACAAAATTAAAATATTAAAAGTATCAATTATTATAAACACTCATTTTATACAGAAACATAAAAGAGTTCTGTATTTTATCTTTAGAATTGTTATTATTGTTCTATTTCCAGGTTTTAAGTTTATCATTTTAGTAATAATTTCTCAATTAGTTATTTATTAATTTATAAGTTTAAAGGAATTTCTAAAGAACACTTGGACAAAACACTAGAATTAATAATTTGATGTATACCATTTTATTTTTAGTTTGTTTATTCATTTTTATTTATTTATTTATTATTATTTTATTTTTTATTATTTTAATACATTATTGGATTAAGTCGTTTTATTTTATTTAATAATTTATTTTATTATTATCACTATTAGGACATTTTTACTCAGTAATAAAGAGAATATTATTTATTTAAGAAAGGGTTATATTTTCATAAAATTATTATTCATTCATTTTTAAGAGTTATTATCATTTATTTTTATTATAAGTTACGTAGTATTTAATAATACCATAAATTTAATTATTTATTTTGTTTCCAGGAATTGAACAAAAGGGAATTATACAAAATAATATATTCTAATAAAAGAATGAAAAAGAATTTGTATATTTATTTATCTTATAACTAATAATTATATTTTAGTGTTATTAATTACTTTGTTATATTATAATTTATTATTTTCAACAATTTATACACCAAGTATTTGAATATAAAAAAAGGAAATAAACATAAAAATCTTATTTATAACTTTCTCTTTTATTTTATTAATAAAAATAATTTTAAATACATTTATATATTTAATATAAAAATATTTAAGTTAAAATAACTATGAAAATTCTCAATAATTAATTATATTTTATAAAAGAACTTTCTCTTTTAAATAAAAGTTAATCTTTGTTACTTTTATATGAAATTTTTATAGTATTTTATTGGTTAGTTAATAACTGATTAAGCTATTAAATAATTGCTAACCCTTAATTCAACTATATAAGTTTAATATTTTTAACTATATAATTTTATCATGTACCAAAAATGATGCAATATATTTCAAAGACACCATAAATAAAATATAATTGTGAACGTTAGCAATAGGGAATGATAGTTGAATAATATATTAGATAATATTGTATTTATTTCTATTTTATAATAATAAAAATAAATAATAAAAATAAATAGTAAAAATAATAAATTTTATAATAATATAATTAAATAGATTTTGGTTGAAAGTTTCTTTATTTAATTAATATTATTATGATTATAACATTAATAACATTCAATACTAGTAGAATCGAAAGTTATTGTTTAATAAATATAAATAGTTAAATATAAAATGTAAATATAAAAATATGTCGATAAAATTACTATTAATAATAAAATATAACTTTTCTGAAATAACATAAATAAACAATAAATATTCATATATAATTAATATTTTAAATTGAATTAAATATAATAAATACTAAATACGCAATTATTAACCTAAAACCAACCTAAACTAGAACTATTAAAATAAAATAAAACTTATACTTAAAACTAAAATATCAAATATTATTTTACAAATAAAAAGTTCTCTCTCTTAATATCTTGTTCTTTATCACTGTTTTTATATCTTTTCCTTTCTTGTGTAACTAATTATTCTAATATATGTAACTTTTGCGTCATAATAATTTATATACTAATATAGTTTAATTATTATCATTAGTAATTAGTATACAATTTATAAAAGGATTAGATATTATTCGTAAAATATTTAAAATATTATATTTTTCTATACATCTTGTATCAAAAATGATAAATAATAATTATAAATATATTATAAATTTGATATTAGTAGAAAATTTTATTATAAAATAATTATTAAATAATTTTATATACTTTATTATAAAAATATAATTTACATAAAATCAAATATTTTATAAATTTATATATTTGATTGGGTTAAATAATAAAAATAATTTTTAATATAAAGAATAATAATATTTTTTAGTAGAAAATGAGAAGACTTAGATTATTAATAATAAGTAAAATTTTAATAATAATTAATATAGTTAATTAAATAATACATAATAATATTTAAAAGACAAAAATAAGTTTTTATATAATAAAAATTATTGTTAAAAAGAGTGTAAAAACAATAAATAAAAGAAAATATAAAAACGAAATTAAACTTGTCTAATTTGTAATTATTGTGTTAATAATAAATAATATTTTATAGAATAAATCTGGCGTTATTATTCTATATAAATATTATTAAAATAATAAAACTATTAAAATTATAAAACAAATTAAATTTATTAAATAAAACTAGTAGAAATTGTTAAAGCTCGTACAATAACTGTCGAGATAAAACAATATAAGATAACAGAAGAAGTAGTTAAAAAGTTGTAATATAACTACCAATCCGTTATCAAAAATGATATAATTTGATAATAATCTTAATTTTAAAATTTACTTCAAAAAGTGATTATCATATTATATCTTTGATTATAACTATATAAGTTATATGGATTAGAATTTAAAATTGTTTTTATAAAAATTAATATAGTTGTTTTATTAAAAACACTAAATTGTTTTATTAGAAACACTCGTTTTTCTAATATTTAATTATTTAAAATTTTATTCATTTAATTATAAGAGTGATTATTAGAATTAGAAAATATCAACTAAACTATATAATATTTCTTTATTAATAATAATAATGATTAAAATGAGAATATTTACATGTATTTATATTTTCTTTTAAATTTAAACTATTTACATTAAAATAATAAAATTAATAACTATTTACAATAAAAGTAATAAAAGTAATTAAAAATACCAATAAAGGAAACAATTAAAAGTTAAAGAATATAAAAAGTTGTTTATTTTACAATTAATTAAAGTAATAATTATTTTTAGCATTTTAATAAAAGTGTTTAATTATATTATTTTATAATATGAATTATTATATTTGTCTACTTTTAAAGTGTAATTTACTAACGAAGTTATTAAATATTCCATAACACTGCATATATTTTAATTATTGAAAGAAAATAATAAACTTTAATTAATCGAGATCAAAATATTATAACTTTTGTTAAATTAATTGTTAAATTAATTTTAGAATTTTGGTATAGTAATTAATTAAACTATAACTTATTTTAAGTTACTTTTAGGGTAAACTTAAAATGTTAAGTTTTTGGATTTGGTTATGCGGCCAGGTCAGAATGTTATCAATTATATAGTAAATATGTTTTTTAAGAAATTAAATTTAAATATAAAATAACCCTTTAAACTTCCAAATGAAAAATTAATATTTATTCTTTAGAATAACTTTTTTATAAAATTTTATTTATTTATTAATAATAATATAAATGATAATATATTTAATAACTATATAATTAAGATTATAACTATAATCTTTACAAAGAATTAAAATCAAATTCAATTCATTCTATTTTATATTCTTTGTTCAGATTATTAAATTGATAAAAATAAAGTATTACATGTAATATGTTAATAATATAATAAGATTGTTTGTTTATTTGTTTGTTTGTTTGTTTTGTCATGACATAAAATAAAATAAACATATGATTAATCATTTAAACACTTGATCCATTAACCTATTTTATAATAATTAAAATTATTTAATTTATAAATGTTAACTGTTACACCTAAATGGTTTAGTTCTATTTTTAGTAACAGTCACTATCATTAATTAAATTAATATAATTAAAATTTCTATATTGATATCTTTTTAATTTTTCGTCAAGTCATAAGAAATGTCTATGATCCATACTTGATATCATATTAATTTTAATTTACTTATTAAAATCTTCAAATGATCATATCTTCCTTAAATGACCAGTTAGAAGGACCGCGATTGTACCAAAATATAGCTTTTCCTTTAAGCTTTCCAACAAATTTAGTTTCACAGCCGTAGTACTTATAGTCGTAGCGTTCGTTTTTGGCGAGTTACACCTTGTTTCGTGTTTGTTTATTTTTGGTTAAGGGTTATAGTGTATTGATATTAAATTTTTTGAAATCATAACCCTTTCACTGAATCAAAATTTAAAAGGTGACTTTTAAAGGTGTTTTAAAATAATTATTGGGATCATTTAATTCTAATTATTATGTTTAATTGATTATAGATATTATCTGAATTTGTTTTAAATCCAGTTAATATCTTCACATAAAAATCAGGTTTAATAATAATTTTATATTTATTAATTTCATTATTTATCAAAATGTTACGGTTCGAGGAATTTACTTTTATTTATAAAATATTAATAAATTTATTAATACTCAAAAATAATATTAAAATGAAATAAGAAAAATTGTTTTATTAATAAAATTGTTTTATTAAGATATTAATATAAAAATTATAAAATAAAATAAAAATAAAAATAAAAATATCTGTATATTCTCTAATTCTTATAATATACACCTTTTTATACTTTTTGTAAAAAATTAAGTAGTGTTAATTAAAAGAATTAGTCTTTAATTATTTACATTAATTTTAGTATTTAAATTACTTTTAAATGAATAATAAAATTACATTACTATTATAATAAATATTTATACATATTATTAAATTGATTAACATACATTAAAAGTTTACTTTAAATATATTTAACTAAAGAATTTTACTATTTTACAGAAATATTATTCATAATTTTAATTAATAAAAATTCATTAACTTGATAAATTAAACTAAAAGTTCAATAAACTATAATTTTCAATATATTATTATTACTAAATTAATTTTTAAGTTTAATAAAATAAAATTTAAGTTCAATAAAAATAATTATTAATAATTTTAAATATAATTTAAGTGTATACATTAATTTACAAATAAGAATATTGTAAAGTTTTCATACATTTAGGAACAATAATGGATTAGGTCATAATCATTAATTATGACAAGAATAACATTATTTGTTGGTTCCTTAACAAAAATGGTACAGAATTTTATTATAAGTACCTTTTTCTTTATTGTTTGGGACACTACAACAGTTATAAATAACAAATTTATATTCTAGATGAATATTTTTTGATTATATATTATTTTATTATTTTGTTTATTATTTTATTATTTTTATTACAAGCTTTATTATTTATAAGTATTATTTATTATTATTTTATATTATCATTTGTTTTAAAAATAGGTATAATCTTAGAAAATAAACTAATATTATTATTAATTCCTTCACTAAATCTAACAATAATATTATTTATTCTTCTATTATTATCACCTTATCTTTATTTTATTTATAATATAACTAATATAAACTAACTAAAACTAACTAAAAACTAAAAACTCTTCTTTTCTTTTTTTTATATATATACGCGTCTTTCTCTTCCTTATATAATTATATTTTTATCATCCTTATATTAAATTATAAAAAGTTTATTTTACTTTAATAAATTATTTATAAGTTATTAATTTAATTTAATTTACCATTCTTATTATTACTATCGTTATATAAATTTATTAAATAAAAATATTTAAATCCATATATATTATAAGGGTTATTTCATTTACCAAATATATGGATTTATTGCATTTTTCTGAATGTGGTGTACCAAGACATCCCGCCTTAGTTTGGACTTCGTCCCTTGAAGTCCAATTTTAAATATTTTTTTTTTTTTATTACAATTCAGAAAAATATGGAATTATATTCTTTAAGTGAATATTCCGTTCTGCAATTTCCCCTGAAATAGGATCACAAACTGTAACTGTATTAAATTCTTTCTTTATGATTTTTAAGGGTCCAGTAAAATAAGGGTCCAGTTTCCTTCTATTGAATACTTTAACTAATACTAAATCTCCAGGTTTATATGCGGCTCTCATTCGTTTACTCTGTCGTCTCCGGTCACTCCATAATTTATTGGCTGTTTCAATATTATCGATGGCTTCTTGTATCCACTTATGATGTCTCACGAACTTCTGTATCCAATATTCCTCTTCGTTCTCATACTTATTCCTGTCTTTCATCAAAGATAGTTCGAAGGGTTGTAGATCTTTGCGTCCATATAGTAGTTCAAAGCTGCTGAACTTTGTAATTTCGTTTTTACAAGTTCTAAGAGCCCATAATGCACTAGGCAGTATTTCATCCCATTCATCTTCTTCATTACCTAATAGTTTCAGATATTTGATTATCTCCTTATTCCGGTTTTCCACTTCTCCATTAGATGCAGGGTGGTATGTCGATACGTATTGGACGTACACGTCATGTAAATCCAGGAATGCCTTCGTCTTATCAGATCTAAATTGAGGCCCATTGTCTGTTACTAGAACCTCTGGAATACCATGGCGAGAAAATACCCTCTTCAAAAAGTCAATGACATCATCGGATTCTATATTCTCCAAAGCCTCAGCCTCCACCCATTTAGTTAAATAGTCCACTAGGACAATGATGTATTTATTGCCTTTATTTGTTATTGGCAACGGACCTACCAGATCAAGACCTACTCTTGAAAATGGTAAGCCTGGCTTTGTAGGTATGCTTTCAACAAAAAGGTTAGATTTCTGTGGCTTGAATTGTTGGCATCTTGGACAACACTTAATATAAATTTTTATATCGTTATTCATGCCCTTCCAATAAAATTCCTTCTTTAGCCTATGATAGGTCTTGTATATACCTTCATGTCCGATAGAATGAGCGGCTTCAATTAGTCTGAATTTTTCTTCGTCATCATCTATAATTCTTCTTAGTTTCCCATTACTCTTGTAGTATTGTATTCCATCCATAGTTATAAGTTTCCTATTAATAAAATCATTTATATTTTTATATTGATTATTATTCTCACTTATTTTATTATTAGTAGTAGTATTACTATTGTTCTCCACGATCACGTTGATTGTTTGTTTGTTATGACTTGGTCTTGGTGCTAACTGACTTTCTTCCTTACTGGTCAATCTTGATAGAGCGTCAGCTATTACATTCTTCTTTCCTTCTTCGTACAACACTTTGATTTTTAATATACTAAACGTAGTGACCCATTTAAGATGTCGATTATTGGTTGGTTCGCTATTATTAATCAATCCAACTAGCGGTTTATGGTCGGTGATTAATTCAGTTTCCAACGTATTTCCTACTATATAATGCTTGAATTTCCTAGAACAATAATATGCAGCTGTCCCTTCTAAATCTGTTACACTATAGTTTTCTTCTGATTTATTCAGTGTCCTACTTACAAAGTGTAGTGGTTTCTCCATTCCATCTTCATCTATTTGTAAAATCACTCCACCTATCCCATTACGTGATGCATCTGTTCTAATCTTGAATGGTTTATCAAAATCCGGTGGCATTAATATCGGAGCTTCTATTAGTCTTAATTTTAAGATTTCAAATGAATTATTCGCCTCTGGACTCCATTTGAACTCTTCGTCTTTCTTTAATAACTTAAATAATGGTTTAGCATATTGTGCAAATTTATCAATAAATTTTCGGTAGTAACTTACAGCCCCTAAAAACGAACGCAATTGAGAAACATTTTTCGGTGGTAGCCAGTTCATGATTACCTGCGTTTTCCCCGGAATTGGTTTAATTCCTTCTTTAGATAATACATGGCCTAGCAATTCTACTTCTTCTTGAAAGAAGTGACACTTCTCAATGTTGATTCTTAAACCATTTTCCCTGAGTATTTTAAAAACCTTTGATAAATCTCTAATATGTTCTTCCATTGTATTGGAAAAGACTATCAAATCATCAATATAAATAAAGACACACTTCCCAATAAGGTCGAAGAAAATCCTGTTCATTTCTCTCTGGAAGGTAGCTGGGGCATTACATAACCCGAAAGGCATTACCTTGAAATTATAGTTTCCATATATAGTGGTAAAACATGTAAGATCTTCATCCTCAGGATACATCGGAACTTGGTGGTAACCCGAAAACAAATCCATAGTAGTCAAAACAGCTTTCTTACCTACGTAGCACAGTATGTCATCAATTAGTGGTAGAGCGTAGGAATCCTTTATTGTACATTCATTTAAGCGTCGATAATCCACACACATTCGGTATTTTCCATTTTTCTTAGGCACTAAGACTACAGGCGACGACCACGATGAATGGGATGGTTCAATTAATTTATTCTTAATCAGCTTGGTTAACTCCTCTTTCAATGCATCTGCTTGCACTTTTGATAGCCTATATGCTCGTTGTTTAAAAGGAAACGAGTTTGGCTTCAACCTGATACGATGAGGTAGTAATTTTGTTCTACTCAGATCGTCAGTTTTAACAGCGATAACATGATTAAATTTATCAAATAGCTTTCTTACTACATCTCTAATATCTTTCGGAATTTTATTCACAATATTATTAATAATATTTTCTTTTGTTTCTAACGTTCCTTCTTTTCCTTCATTCTGGGTAGACATCGCTACTGTTATTAACATTGGTGTTTCTTCTATAGTTTCCTCCTCTGAATCCTCCCCTTTAGATTCCTGGAGATTTACATCATAATGGAGGTCTGCAATTTTCATGGGAGAATTGTTTTTATCAATGTAATATAAATTATCATCCACAAAATTTAAACTAAACCTATTCCTTTTAAGGGAATCGATTCCAATTAATATATCAAAGATATCATCTTTTTCGATAACCCTAAATATCTCTGTGAAAGTCTTCTCGCCAATTGTGATTTTTAGTTTATATATATCCGTATTCGATGAAGTATTGGAATATGCCTGAAATATTGTCTCTGTAATATTTCCTACTGGCTGCTTGTGAATCCTAAATTTGCGGAGTGCTGACTTTGTTATCATATTAACGCTGGCACATGAATCTAAGAATATTTCAGCCTCCACATCTTCTACCTTCCCGCGGACTTTGACAACTTTATGTTCTCCAAGCAAGGTGACAGCATTTGTTACTGCATTTTTGAATTTTGGTGTTAATTTCAACTTCTGGGCAAATGCTGTGCGGAATTTTGGGAACAGGTCTAATAAATTCACAAGTTCTGTTACCACTTCTGTTGAAGCTACTTCTTTAACTAAATCATCTACCTTGAACTCTTCAAAACCATCCATTAGACGTATGTGTTTTTCAATATTTAAAATTTGTTCTTGCGGTGGGTTAGGGTTTATTTTATCTATTTCCTTCCTTTCTTGTTTCTTCATTTCAGCATTTCTTTCTTCCCGATTTTTCTTCTTTACATTCTCTATTCTTTTATCATTTAGATAGGATACATCCAAGTGTTCTAACTTCTCTACTTTGTTTAATTTTCTATTTTCCTTAGGAGTTGTTGCTTTGCTCTTATCATTCTTGCCCAATTCTTCATTTATATCATCCAACTCCTCTTCCATTTCTTCTTTTCCTATGGTTTCTATTAACTTATTTTCATCTTTGGTTGATTTTCCATCAGAATCTATTGTTATAATTTCAGAAGTGTCCAAGTTCATCTCCTTATCATTATTATTTATATAATTCCTTCTCTTATCTAATTGCTCATTATACTTCATAGCAGCAGTTTTAATAGGCATAGGATTTCGCTGTAGTTTATTCTCATGCATTCTCTTTATTTGGCTGGTTGTTTCCTTGTGCGCATTTTTAGCTTTGCTATTTGTGTCTTTTGATTTCTTCGTTGCAACCAAGGTTATAGACGAAGGCTCTCGGTAATTATTATTTGAGGTATTAGTATTAATTATGGTTTTATCTACCGTTGGTTGTACCACCGATAGATTGGTTTGTTTACTGGGAGTTGTCCTTCTCCCAGAGTTTAGTTTAAAAGCCCCTTTTCTTCCATTTCGGCAAGTTGTTTAAAAGTATATGGACATTCTATACGTTTGTGTCCATTTTGTCCACATCTGAAACATTTTATATCGGAATTTCTTTCATCAATCTCCCTTGGAATAGCATTGGTTGGTTCTATCAGGGATACCCTTTTTTCCGCATTTCTTGTTGTAGAATAAGATTTATTCATGCCTTGATAAGGGATTAAACCCATTCTACTATTATTATCATTCTGTTGATTTACATAACCATTGGTGTTGCTCCAATTAGACTGTCCTCCATAAACTCTGCGGTAGCTAGTCCTAGTTCTATTGAAATATGGATATCTAAAGTTCTGGTTAATATTCTTCCTGTCGTAATATGAATTATGCGAATCCTCTTTATTATCATTCATAAGTCCAGTATAAATCGGATGATTTAATAGAACATTATCACTTTGGGCAGCTAAAGTAACATTCCTTGTTCCTCTCCTTTGGTTAACTTGTTCCTTGTTTTTCTCTTTAATTTCTCTCTCAGTATTTTCAGCTCGTTCAGCAATTTTGTAAGCTTCTTGTAGGTTCTCACAATCAGACATTCCTACCTGGGAGCACGGATAGACACGAGCACTAATAGAGTCTCTATATTCCTTCACTGTTATTAATTTCTGATATTCCCTACTTAGATTATGATACAAGTTTCGATATCTATAATTAAACTTTTTTATAGTTTCTCCTTCCGCAATATTCATGTTTCTAAGTAGGGTCCATTTATCTCCCTCAGTAATCTTCATATCTTCTTCGATGGCTATTTGTATTTCTTTAAGTGATGGGTAATGGACTTCATTATTTCTTCTTATTTTTAACCTTCTTACAACTTCTTTGGTATCAGACTCTACTGCGGCCATAGCCCAATTATACACTTGTCTAGGCTCAATTAAATCATAGAGATCCAAAAAGTCGTTCATATCCACTACCCATTCCCATACATTCTTCCCATAGTTATCAAGTTTGGGAACCTCTTTACGTATAGTAGTTAAATCCATTTCTCAAAGATGAACTAATATTACTCTTATTATTGTTTGTCTGTTTATTATATCGCGTGATTTCTAATTGTATATATTTTTATATTTTATTATTATTAACACGCGTATTAATTATAAATTTATGTTATTTTTTATATATAAATATAAACTATTTTATTTTAATAAATTTAATTCTTAGAACTACTTATATTATCGACTTTGGTGTAGAAGGCCTTTAGCTAAGAAGTTTTTCATTCAACAGCCGCGATCTACCCAAAGCGGTTGGTGGAAATATGTGTATTCTTCAAATTAAATAATTAAAATAATATAATTTAATAGTTATATATAATTTATTATTATTATTATTATATATATTAATTTATTATTATTATTATTATTATTATTATAAATATATATATATATATATATATATTTTTTTTTTTTTTTTTTTTTTTTGTATAATCTCTATCTATTACTCATCTATTTTCATAAATTTGCTTGTTGTACGCCCGGATTCTCCACCAAAAACTTGGTACAGAATTTTATTATAAGTACCTTTTTCTTTATTGTTTGGGACACTACAACAGTTATAAATAACAAATTTATATTCTAGATGAATATTTTTTGATTATATATTATTTTATTATTTTGTTTATTATTTTATTATTTTTATTACAAGCTTTATTATTTATAAGTATTATTTATTATTATTTTATATTATCATTTGTTTTAAAAATAGGTATAATCTTAGAAAATAAACTAATATTATTATTAATTCCTTCACTAAATCTAACAATAATATTATTTATTCTTCTATTATTATCACCTTATCTTTATTTTATTTATAATATAACTAATATAAACTAACTAAAACTAACTAAAAACTAAAAACTCTTCTTTTCTTTTTTTTATATATATACGCGTCTTTCTCTTCCTTATATAATTATATTTTTATCATCCTTATATTAAATTATAAAAAGTTTATTTTACTTTAATAAATTATTTATAAGTTATTAATTTAATTTAATTTACCATTCTTATTATTACTATCGTTATATAAATTTATTAAATAAAAATATTTAAATCCATATATATTATAAGGGTTATTTCATTTACCAAATATATGGATTTATTGCATTTTTCTGAATGTGGTGTACCAAAATGTAAGAATTAATAATTATTTTTTGTATAAATTAATTCTTATTTAATTATTTTTTAATTATTAAATTAATTATTTATTTAAACTATTAGCATACATTCATTTAAATTACTATAAACATTTATCTATATTGATATTAATTATTCATTTACTTAATTTAAAATTTATTTAATTACTATATTA
The DNA here is from genome assembly GCA_002104945.1 of Piromyces finnis. NCBI lineage: Eukaryota > Fungi > Neocallimastigomycota > Neocallimastigomycetes > Neocallimastigales > Neocallimastigaceae > Piromyces > Piromyces finnis. The sequence goes on from MCFH01000048.1 coordinate 48,066, forward strand.
ATTATTTATTTATTTAATTTAGTAATATATTTAAAATAATAGTAAACATTCATTTATTTTTTAATTAATAATTTTTGTATTACATTTTATAAGAAACATTATATATTTTATTTTACGTTTGTATTTTATATTTATGTATCGTATCTTGAAATAACTTATAGAAACAATTAGAAAATATAAATACATATTAGGACAATCGGATATTAAGGTTTTTCCGAATTTTAATCGGTTTTACTTAATATTACGATGATTGATATATTAGTTATCAATCGAATATCTTTTTAGGTTTTTCTTCTAGTCTTTTCCTAAAAAGATTATTTGTTAAGATTAGAAATTCTTTATTAAACTTTAAATTATCAAAAAATTATAAATATAAGGACTCTGGAATTCCACTAAAGAATCCAGAGTTATTATTTTAAGACAATTATAATAAATAACCCTTTCAAAAACTATATTCATAAAAAATATTTACATTAAAGATAGTCTTAATATTTTGTGTTTGTTATTATAATTCACTTATAATAAACTCTTTAAGATAAGTATTCATTTTTATTTACTATTAAGAAACTTCTCAATTTAATAATACATATTACGATTTGTATTATTATATTGTAGATAATAATTATTATTAAATATATAATAATTATTACAATAATAACTCTACTGTAGATAGATAAATTTTAAGTAGCCAATTAGATTAAAAAAAAAATTTAAATTACCAATTAAATAGTTTTAAAAAAAAAAAAAAATTAAATTGCCAATTAAATAGTTTAAAAAAAAAAAAAAAAAAAAAAATTAAATTTCCAATTAATTAGTTAAAAAAAAAAAAAAAAAAAAAAAAATTTAAATTTTAAGACAAATAATAATAATAATTAAATATAGTGATAATATTAAAAGACATATAGTTTATTTTCTTATAATAGTGATTTTAAATATACAAATATAAGTATTCAAATATATAATATAAATTTTATTAATAAAAAAAATTTTTTTTTAGTGATATATATTATATAACAATTATATTTAAATATAATGGAACTCAATGGTATTGATAAGGACTCTGTTGAAGTTAATGCTGATGAATTCCCTAAGAGCACTGTGACTTCTAAATTAATCGAAGCCATGACGGAATTCATCCCCACTTTCTTCTCTCCGAACGGTGTATTATCGAAGGAAAAGGAAGCTAACACTAGAGAGAATGTCCTAGAGACATTAATCCAAAGCGAAGAATTCTTTAAGGATCATCCTAAATCATTTACTAGCGACGAAGAAAAAAATGCGTTTGTTATAAATAAACTTAATGGAATTGCTAGAAAGTGGGGTTTATCCCTTTTGATCGATGGAACGCTTAGGACTCTCAGTTTTAATGAATTTAAAAAACTACTCCTTAATAACTTCGATACCGGAGACGAACGTAAGCAAAAATATATGCTTATAAATAAGTTATGGAACCTAAAGCAGCTTCAACTTGGGAAAGTTACTGAATATACCATTGAATTTCGAAGGTTGGCAAGTAGAATCGGTTGGCCAGATGACGTTTTTATTGACATCATTGGTAAAGGACTCGTTGATCGAGTACGTGAGGAATACGATAAAATGGATAAGCCAAATAGTTTATTTGAAGCTACAAATATTATAATTAACCTTGACAAAAAATGTTTTTTGGAAAATTGCATTAGAAACAAACATACCGAAATGCAAAAGAAAGGCAGCAAATCATTTGGAAGAAAGAAAGCTGAATTAAACAAAACAGAAAATGGAAACCCATTTCATAGACATAAAAAGAGTAAAGCAAAACATAGTATTCTTTCTGCTACTACTAATTACACTCCTGATAAACAGAACACAATAACTACTATGTGTTTTTTGAACTTAGGAACTAAAAACTTAAAAATAAACTTTCTTATTGACTCAGGGTCTGCTAGAAGTTTTATTTGCAAAACCTTCGCGAATGCAAATAAAATTCCTACTGTAGGGTTGACATCCCCAATCAATATACATTTACCCAATGGTAAGAGTATGATTATTAAGCAGGCAACCAAACCATTAAGATTAAGAATTATGGATCATGAAGAAAAATATGAATTCTGCATCGGGAACTTGCTTCTTCAGGGAATCTCAGGAATACTTGGACGTGATTGGCTTTCCATTCATAATCCTTTCTTAAATTATAAGACTAACAAAATATACTTTTTGGAGAAGTACTGCGGTAAACACTGTCCTTCAGCAAAAGGCAATAAGTTTGTATACCATTCTGATGAAATCTCCGCTCCTATGGTAAATAGTTTGAATAATGACTCAATTATCCCGGATTCAATCTCTGAAGACGAACTGTACGACCAGGATGTTTGTGCTACTATCTTAGAATTAGACAGCTTTCAAGATAATGCTGAAAATAATAATATTCAAATCCTAAAAAAATATTATTATGACTTGACGACAGTGTTTCAGAAGCAAAAGGCCGACGTACTCCCCCCTCATAGGGACTACGATATGTCCATAGACTTAATTCCAGGTGGACAGTTATATTTTGGTCCGATATATTCTCTTACGATCGATGAACAAAAAACTTTAAGAGAATATGTCAAAGAGAATTTGAACAAAGGCTTTATTCGGAAGTCGAAGTCACCAGCCGGAGCTCCTGTACTTTTTGTAAAGAAACATGATGGAAGCCTTCGTTTATGTGTCGATTATCGTCGACTAAACGCAATTACAGTTAGAAACAGTTACCCTATTCCTAGAATAAACGATATGATTGAATCTTTCAAAGGCGCTTCAATATTTACCAGATTGGATTTAAGATCTGCGTACAACCTTGTACGTATTAAAGAAGGCCATGAATATCTCACGGCTTTTAGAACTCCTATCGGTCATTACGAATATCTTGTGATGCCCTTTGGTCTTCGTAATGCACCATCCGTTTTTCAAAGATTCATACAAGATGTTCTCGCGGAAGTTTTAGGTTCATTTGCCCAGGTGTACTTGGACGACATTATAATATATTCTCCTAACCTTAAGGATCATGTTAGTCATGTTCGAACAATTCTTAAAGCCTTAATCGATAATGGGTTATATGTAAAATTAGAAAAGTGCGATTTTCACGTAAAGGAAACCACCTTTTTAGGCTTTACTGTCTCTACTAATGGACTCCTAATGGATAAAAACAAAGTGAAATCTATATTAGAATGGCCTACACCAAAAAACATTAAAGAACTTCAAAGCTTTCTAGGACTCTGTAATTTCTACAGAAGGTTTATAAAAAATTTTGCTGAAAAAATGGACCCACTTCGCAAACTCTTGAAAAAAAATTCTGTGTTTAATTGGGATAATATCGCTGCTACTGCTTTTTCAAAGCTCAAAGAATCCTTTTTAACTAATGAAATACTCATTTTTCCTGATCCAGAGAAGGAATTTGTGGTAGAAACAGACGCCAGTGATTTTGCAATAGGATGTATCCTTTCACAGGTAAGTAATAATGATAATCTCTTACACCCCATTGCATTTTATTCTCGTTCATTAAATAACGCTGAGTGTAACTACACCATATATGACAAGGAACTCCTTGCCATTATTACCGCGTTCGATACATGGAGGCACCACTTAGAGGGTGCTAAATTTCCTGTCCAAGTTATTACTGATCATAGAAACCTTTTATACTTCAAAAAACCACAACTATTAAGTCAAAGACAAATCCGCTGGAGCATGTTTCTATCAAGATTTGACTATAGAATCTCTTATAGACCTGGTTCCAGGGGTGGAAAACCTGACTCCTTATCAAGGAGATCAGACTACAAGATAAAGCATGATAACGACTGCCATAGAATAATTGAAGATGATGTGTTTTGCTGTACTACAGATGATAACATTAGTCATTTAATTCAATTCCAAAAAACAGATAAATTTTGCAAGGAAACTTTTCAAAAAATTAAAGACAACTCTGGCAAGGTCAAAAGTTCTCTTTTCACCGTCATCAATGGTGTGCTCCATTTTCAAAATCGTATTATCGTTCCCTCACCTCTCAAGGCAAAAATACTTAAGTCATTCCATGATTCACCAATTAATGGCCATCAAGGGATTGATAAGACCCTAGAAAAAATTAAACGTTACTATTGGTGGCCAAATTTGAAAAAGGACGTTATAAATTATGTCCTTTCATGCGATATATGTTGTAGATGTAAGACCCGCAGGCACAAACCGTATGGGAAAATCCTGCCACTGCCCATTCCAAATAAACCTTGGGAAGTTATTGGTGTAGATTTTATTGTCTATCTACCTAGTTCGCAAAATTGCACATGTATCATGGTAACTGCTGACCATTTAACAAAAATGGTTCACTTAGTGCCTTGTGCTGATGTCCCTTCTGCCGACCTTACTGCCAAACTCCTTTTACTTAATGTGTTCCGTTACCATGGATTTCCGAACATGATCATTTCTGATCACGGTTCCCAATTTTCCTCAGAATTTTGGACATCTTTATGTTCATCTCTACATATAAAACCAAGATTAGCCACAGCCCATCACCAACAGTCAAATGGCCAGATTGAAAGGATAAATTCGGTCATAGAACAATATCTTAGATGCTACTGCTCCTCTGCTCAAAGTGATTGGTGTTTCTATCTACCTCTCTGTGAACTTGCGTACAATAACTCACTTCACAAATCCTTAGGCATATCACCGTTTTTTGCCAATTATGGGTTTCACCCAAATTTTGTTATTGAATCACCTCCATCGTTACTCAAGGACAATGCTTCGAATCTCACTAGAGACTGGTCGTCTCATTTCAATGCTCTACAACAACACTTAAATAAGGCAAAAGAAGATTTTAAAAAATACGGTGATTACAGGAAATTGAGTGGGCCAAAATTTAAAGTTGATGATCTAGTATGGTTGAAAAGATACTACTTTACCAACGAACCCGCTAAAAAACTTTCATCTCAATATCTTGGTCCTTTTAAAATCGTCGAGGAGAGAAATAGAATGAATTACCGGCTTGAATTACCTGAAAACCTACATATTCATCCGGTATTTCATATCTCACAATTGGAACCTTACACAAAGAGAAATCCAGAACTGGAATAACAATGTTTTTTTTAAAAGGGAGCAATGTAAGAATTAATAATTATTTTTTGTATAAATTAATTCTTATTTAATTATTTTTTAATTATTAAATTAATTATTTATTTAAACTATTAGCATACATTCATTTAAATTACTATAAACATTTATCTATATTGATATTAATTATTCATTTACTTAATTTAAAATTTATTTAATTACTATATTAATTATTTATTTATTTAATTTAGTAATATATTTAAAATAATAGTAAACATTCATTTATTTTTTAATTAATAATTTTTGTATTACATTTTATAAGAAACATTATATATTTTATTTTACGTTTGTATTTTATATTTATGTATCGTATCTTGAAATAACTTATAGAAACAATTAGAAAATATAAATACATATTAGGACAATCGGATATTAAGGTTTTTCCGAATTTTAATCGGTTTTACTTAATATTACGATGATTGATATATTAGTTATCAATCGAATATCTTTTTAGGTTTTTCTTCTAGTCTTTTCCTAAAAAGATTATTTGTTAAGATTAGAAATTCTTTATTAAACTTTAAATTATCAAAAAATTATAAATATAAGGACTCTGGAATTCCACTAAAGAATCCAGAGTTATTATTTTAAGACAATTATAATAAATAACCCTTTCAAAAACTATATTCATAAAAAATATTTACATTAAAGATAGTCTTAATATTTTGTGTTTGTTATTATAATTCACTTATAATAAACTCTTTAAGATAAGTATTCATTTTTATTTACTATTAAGAAACTTCTCAATTTAATAATACATATTACGATTTGTATTATTATATTGTAGATAATAATTATTATTAAATATATAATAATTATTACACAAAAAAATAGTAAGAAGCATTGATGGTTTAGTGGTATAATTACCGCCTGCCACGCGGTAGACCCGGGTTCGATTCCCGGTCAATGCATTTTATAGCTTAGTCTAGATTATCACCTAAAAGTATTAATATTAATTTAGTTTTAATATAAAAAATTTATTATATAAATCATTTTTTCTAGACTAGTTATCTTTAATTTTTTTTATTTAATATTTTAATATTAAATTAAATTATTTAAGTAAAACTTTTACAAAGTTTTAGTATAAAAACAATTATTAAATAACTATCAAGTTAAAGCACTCTAAAGTAACAAAGAAGTGGTTTAAAAGCTATATTATAACTACTAATTCTTTATTGTATAAATTTTATATCCTATTTTTATTTAAACAATAACTAGAAAGGATGTTTTTTTTTTTTTTTTTTTCATCTATAAAAAAAGTATATGTATATATATATATATATATATTTTTTTTTTTTTTTTGAGACATTTTTCACTTTTAAAAAGGATTACTATTATTATTTAGGGATTTAAACATCAATAACAATATTCAAAATGACTTTTCTTTTATAGAATATTCTATTCCTTATCATCAATAAAATGGAAAAATATGTATTTTGTAAATAGATATTTAAAAAAAAAAAAAAAAAAGTCAAGAATCTACAATAAAACTCATTTAAAACCCTATATTAAAAGGTTTTAAATTACAACTAAAAATATTACTATTATAAAATAAATGCATTCTACTACTATAGTCCTTTAAAAATCTTTCTTTTCTTATTTTTTTTTTATTTATTTATTTTATTATTATTATTTTTTTTAAGAATAAATATATGATTTGTTTTATGTATGTTATTTTAAAATAAAAAATGATGCTAATAAAAATGACCTTTTTTAAATATATATATATAATAATAAATAAATAAATAAAAAAATAAATAGCCAATAATATATAAAATAAAAAAAAAAATCTTTTCTTCTTTGTTATTTAAAAAGAAAAAAACTTTTTGTCAATAATAGTAATTAAAACATAATTGTTTAAAAAAAAAATTATAATACTTTATATATATATAAATGAATTAAAATAAAAAATTGTTAGTATTGAACTTATATATATATATACATATATATATTTAAAAACTAAAATATAAATTTATTAGATTAAATAATTAAACTGTGTGATATGTTGTTATTGATGAATATCAACATGGAATTGTATAATATAACATTGTATAACTTTTTTTTTTTTACTTCATCAAAATATCAATATTTAAAGATGCTTTTGTAGCATCGGATGGGTTTTCATTTAATAATTCGGGTTTTATTTCCTCGTCACCTGTAGTTGGTTTACATTGTGTACTACAACGCCAACAGATCATATTTTTACAAGTACTACAAGAATGTCTTAAGGAAGGATTAGAAAGAGAAGCAGCACAAAAGTAACCTTTGCAATGTGCACATTGATTTGTTTGAGCAGAAAATGGAAGATATCCAACGCAATTACGACAAATTGGATGATATTCATCTAAACCTTTACAGGCAACACAAAAAGATGTTCCTTTTTGACGGTTACCGCAATGAGGATTACCACAAAGTTTTGAATGATCGATACAACCTTTACAGTGTTGTAAAACATGATTACATGTCTCACAGTAATCAACAGTAACAGGTGCTGAAGGTTGAGTAACAAAACGGGTTTTAGTATTAACATTATTGATGGAAGGAGTAGTATGACTTACTGTATAGTGGTTACTAATATATTCACTAAATTTACTACTAGCTAACTTTTCAGTTTGGGTATTATCAAGATGGGTATAATTTGGTATAAAGTTTTCAAAAGTAGTACTTTTAGATGACGAGGTAGTATATTTGTTCATATCAAGTTTAATTTGTTTTGCATTCATTCCATCTAGAAGACCTACAGGTTTTCTTTTTAACTCACTATTAATTGTTAAAACTTCTGTACTTGACATGATGGATACTTTTATATAGAGGCTTAAAAAAAGATAATAATGCAATTGATTTATTTTACGTTTATATTTTTTCTTTTGAATAAAAAAAAAGTTCTTTTATTAGCTAAAAAAAAAAACTTTTTTTTTATTATTATCACTTTATAATAATATGGGATAAGAGTTTAGAGAAATAATAGACTTTTTTAAGTACAGTAATATTTTACTCGTAAACAAAAACATATAAATATTTATATATTTATATTAATTTGGATTTTTTTATTATAGGATTGTTGTGTTTTAATATATAATCGTTTTTTTTTTTACTGAAATGAAGTAAAATAATATATTAATTTAAAGTAATAATAAAATCAAATTTTATAAAATTTAACTATTTTTTTTAAATTAATATATTGTTTATTATATTGAATTGAATTAAATTATTGTAAAAAAATAAAAGTAGGCTGTATTTAATTATTTAATTACTTTTATTTAATAAATAAAACTATATAAAATTCAATATACTTTATTGTATCAATATTAATTAATATTTTAATTTTGTTGGAATTTTGTATTCTTTATTTTAAAAAAGTGAATTGATTATTGAAAAAAAAAAAGGAACCTATATTAAATTGTTAAAAAAGAATATTGTTAAAAAAAACTCTTTTTATATAAATAATTTACTTTTTATATATATTATTTTCAATATATACTTGTATTTAGTTATTTATTTACACTATGACTACCTACCTTTTATAGTTAAAATTCAAAAATGTGACATTAAAATATTTATTTTTTTTTTTAAATTGATTTTTAATTTTTTCCGTAAAGCTATTGGTTTCAAAAATTTATGTTCCTTACTTTTATATTGAAATTAGTAATAATGTTATTAAATATATGTTTTTTTGTTGTTGTTGTTCTCTTTTATTATGGTTGTTATTTAAATATTTTTCTAGGATTTTTTTTTATTTTATTTCTTTTTTTCCTATTAATGAAACTACTCAATTTTTAATTTTTAGTAAATTAAATAATATTAAAATATCTATAAAGTTTTTTTAAAAAAAAAAAAAAAAAGAATAACTTTGTTTTTTTAAAGTAAATGTTCACTGAAATAATTATTGAAAATTTAATAAATTTATTCTTTATTTAAAATTAAAATTTTCATTGAAAAAAAAAAGATAAAAAGAAAATTTTCTAGTTTTATATTCTAAAGTAAAAAAAATAATAATAATAATATTCATAAAATAAAAAATTATTTAATTTATTTCATCATTAGTTTTTTGTAAAAAAAAAAAAAAAAAAATGCGATGAGGATGATATTTTTTTTTTTTTTTTTTTTTTTTTTTTTTTTTTTTTTTTTTTTTTTTTTTTTTTTTTTTTTTTTTAACTTCCGAGTGCATTTCTCCCATCGATCAGAGTTAGCTCCAATGGTGGTTCTTAGAGAAACGTTGGCTCATTCCTATTGCTAGGTGGTTGTGACCCTCCTGGTCTGTCATACTGTTTCTTCAGCTTCGACGCTCACTTAATCCATGTACATTAGATGCATGTCGTTGTACGATATTTCACAACTACAATGCTAAGCCTCTTATAGTCAATTTGATCACGTGTCAACCGCCCCCTAATGTTTACACTTAAATTGATTAAGGAATATTATGTGTTTTTGGCATAGCCTAAGTCACCACTTATTAAGTTCTAATTTGGAATGTACCATGTACACTAGACCCTCTCAGGCCGGCTAGACGAGTGTTATTATCATAGTAGTAAATTAGAAAGTTCATTTATACTTACCTGAATATCATAACCCAACCCATGGCAAACCCAGTGGGAAAATCCACAGGCACTGACATCTGCGGGGTCGAACCAGAAGCCTTATGTATGCTAAGGAAACGCCTTAACAACCAGGATAAAAACTGGAACGACATGAGGATGATAATAAGTTTATATAAATGTATAATAATAAATAAATAAATAAATGGTTTAATAAATAAGTGAATGAATAAATAAATTATTTTAAATTTTTTTTTTATAAAATAGGATCAACATAAACTAATAATTAAAATTATGATATCATAATAATAAAAAATATATATTTTTAATATAAAAAAATTATCAATAAATAAATAGAATAATAAATAAAATTATATATATAATAATGGTAAAAATTTAAATTGATGATGAATCACCATAATATATAAATTTTTTTGTAATACAAACTAACGATTTTATTTTCATAGATTTATGATATTATTTAATATATGGTAGATTTAATTCATTTTCCTATAATTTAATTTATTAGGATATGATTTAATATATCAGAGATATAATTTATTATTCTATGCTATAATATATTAAGAAATTTTATATAGTTATTTATTAATAAAATACTTTTACAATTGAGTATTTATTATACTAATTATTATTATTCTAATTATTATTATTATTCTAATTATTATTATTATTCTAATTATTATTATTATTCTAATTATTATTATTATTCTAATTATTATTATTATTCTAATTATTATTATTATTCTAATTATTATTATTATTCTAATTATTACTCTATTTAATATTCAATGTTATTGTACCATTTGTACTTACAATAGTTACTTATTATTATTCTACCTAATAATAATGCTTACATTATTAATACTCTTTTCACTACACCAAGTTTATTATTATAATTTCACTCTAAGTATTATTCTACCAATGCAATAAAAAATTGATCCTTTTTAGCCTACAAAGGCATACATTTATTAAATCAATTGTGATTTATTTAATATAATAGAATTTATCCATTTAAACCCTTATTTAATAGTAAATGAATAAATTAAATAAATTATTAAAGTTCTCCTTCGCCTTCCTTCCAATTTAAAGTTGTGACCTGAAATTGTTGTGCTTACATTTATTAAGATGGTGATTAAAATCGTCTACCATTTAATTTTCATTACAATGTAATATATTATTCACATAAATTCTATTTCATTCATTTCAATATGTCGTAAACCTTCTATTTGCTTCATTTTCATAAAATATTTTAATAATTGAGTTAGAGTTGTCATCTATTATATTATTAATTTACTATTAATATGCATTATCAATATATTTTACATATATTAATATATATGATAAATATATAAATAAATAATCCTATAGAATTAGCATATGTAATAATAAGTCTTATTGAATATATATTAATATATATTATAAATATAATGGTGATATATAGTATAATATAAAATATTATATAAATAGAAAATTCTATATATATAAAACTTTATAGTTTAAACTTTCCTATTCATTTCTATCCTAATTAATTCAAATAAATTATTTAAATTGTTTTATATATATATTTACATTCTTTAGTATAATATATTAAATATATGATAATATATAGTTGTTTATTAATGAACTATAGAATTGATTATAATATATTGATAAGTATATTACATTTTATTCCTCTATTAATTTTTTTTGATAAAATATATTATTCAATAATAATCAATATAATTCTAATATATTGTACCATAAATAAATTGTTTATTTTTTAAAAGGTAAAAAATTAAAAGTAACAAAAGATTTGTGTGAAGATAAATGAATTATAAATTAAATGAATAAATAAATAAAATAATAATTATTAATTAATAAATATTAATGAATGAAAAAACTTCAAATGCAAGGAAAGAAAGAGAAAATTAATATAATGACTAATATTATTAATAATACTCACAATAGTTAATATGAGATAATGGATGAACACAATATTTATTTAAATATTCATTTAATTTTATTTATTTGTTTGTTTATTAGCTTATTAGGTTACAATGTGCGAAATTTATTTCCTACTAGAAATCATACCGCCACTACTAAAGGTTGATCATGCCATTTAATGTGGTAAAAAAAGTAAAAAAAAAAAAAAAAACATAAAAAATAGGAAGAATAAATGGATGATAATGGTGGCGGTAAAAAAAAAAAAAAAAAAAAAGATTTTAACTTTTATAAAAATAAATTTAAAATCAAATAAAAAAAAGTATACCAATGTATTCATTCTAAAAATAGTAACATGATAAATATAAAAATTTTAAAGTAGGTTAAAATGGACCTTAAAATTTAATTCAACCATACTATAAAAAAAATAGATAGCATGAAAGTAGTTTTTGGCTATGATATACTTTTCATGCTAATATCACATGTATTAATAAATCATCATATGATCAAATACATAAAAAATATCAACTTCATTTAAACTAAATTAAAATCCCATTTATTATCTAAACCAAATATAGTAAAACTTTAATGAAATGGTATAAATTAATATATTAAAGTTTTATTCTTAATTTATTTTAAATCGTACAATTGTTTTGAATTGTTTAAAATGGTAAAATGTAACCACACTCAAAATTAAAGTATAATAGTATGGAATATAAAAAAAATAAAAAGAAATAAATTATCCACTATTTTCTAATTAAAAATAATCAAATCATTTTAATGAATGCCGTTACTGATTCATAAAAATAAATATATAAATAGATTAATAATCTTAAACCATAAAATTGTAATTATAGTATGGTTATACATTTTATTTTTTGTAGAAAAAAAAAGTAGCCTATAATGAATAACAAAAAAAAAAAAGAACAATAGGAATAAAAAATAATGACATAATATTTTTTTTAATTTATATATCATAACAATGCACCTTTCTTTCTACTGATAGATTATTCTATACAATTTGAATTATTCATTTTTTTTTAAAGAAAAATATCTCATATATTAATTTAAGTTTTAATTTTATATATTTGATTAAATTAATTTCTCTATATGTGACAAAAAAATTAATAGTACAAATTTAATTAATTTCTACAATAAATATATTGACAGTATCTACAATTAAATTGATTGGACGATATGGTACATTATACGTAGTGAAAGAATACACAACTTTACAATTTTATAGCTTATTATAAAAAATATATATCAATAATAATAGTAATAATACCAGTAATAATAGTAATAGCAATAATACAATTAATGTTAGCATATTACATTAGATATTATATCTAAAAGTTTATATGAGCCCCTCTTTTCATTTCCTTTATAACACTTTCTTTTTTTCCATTAATTTTTTCTGCTTTTTATTGGTGGTTTTCAATAGCAATGATTTTAAAGTTTCGTTTTCCAACATTTATTGTTGTACAAGATAGATGTAATAAAAATTTAATGGTATTGGTGAAGATTAATTGTGGAAGGGAATGTATTGGATAGAGGATTTTTAAATAATCATCTAACCTTACCCAAGAAAAGCTATATACGTTAAAAGAATGAAAGAGGTCAACCAAAATAGAAATTAAAATAAAGAAAAAAACGAAATATAAAAAGTTACAATTAATAATAATAATAAATTTTCTTTTTTCTTTTAAACATCACTTGTTACAGCTTTTTTTATTATACAGGAAAAAAAATAATTAATTTAAAAATAAAAATAATGGTGATACAAAAAATAGATTAAATACAGATATTAACTAAACAATTTATAATAAATATGAACAATAAATTATAATATATTATGATTTAATTTTATAGTATATTTTAATATAGTTTTCTTTTTTTAATTTAACTAAAAAAATGTTTTTTTTTTTTCTTTTTAAAAATTCTATTATTAAAAAGATTACATACAAAATAAAATTATCATTACATATAATATAATATATTGTAATATAGTGTTGTTTCTATAGATAGAAATGATTATCATTAAAGAAAAAAGTTTTTTTGATAATAAAATAAAATATAATCATTATAATTAATATATTATAATATATTGTTTAAACTCAAACTTTAATTATTAATTAATATAATAATTATAAAAATTTATATATAATTTCTCCCTATTTTACATCTTTAAAAGTATGAAGTATAAGATGAAACCCATTCTATTAGAATTATAATAATAAAAAATAAGTGAGTATTTTAAAGGAAAGAGATGAATTTGATGATGGTAAGGATAAGGAAGAAAAGAATAGTTTTATTTTAAGAAAACTTTCCTCCGGATATTGCAGTCCAGAGCTCCACTCCTTATCTGCAAGTCTTATAATTCATAAAGCATTAAAAAATATTTTTTCTTTATTGAAATACAACAGATAGAATAATGTGATAATAAATTTTAATAATATTTACAAATATTAAATTCTTCTCAAATTGATAAGAAGAAAAAAAATAGAAAAAAAAAAAGGTAGGGTAGATTGATTAATTAGATATAATAAAAATAAATACATATTTTATATATATTTAATTCTCCTAAAAAAAAAAAAAAAAAATGAATAAATACCTTAAAAAAAGTTGGTATTACTTTTGAATATCTTATGCTTATTAAAGCACACTTTAAAATCTATCCACTTGAACTGATTATTTATTATAGTTTAATGGTATTTAGAAAAATGTATTATTCATATTATTTATTATTGTTATTATTGTTATGGTTATTATTATTGTTGTTTTGAAATTGAAAAAAGGATCACCATTCTCTTTTAAATTTTAATAATTATTAAAAAAAAAGGGCTACATTTTTTTAATTAATAATGGATGGGTAAATGAATATGTATACATTTTGATGTGATGTATACATTTGTAATGAATATTTGAAAGCGATAAAAATTTTGATGTCAAACTTTAAGAACCTTTTTTTTCTTAGAAAAACAAAAAAATAATTAGTTATAATCTTTTTTTATTTATTTATTCATTTATTTATTCATTAAAACGTATAATAAAAATAATAATAAAAAAAATAAAATAATTATACAGAAATCAAAAATGAATCTAATCAAAGAAAGGAAGATATGGTGGCATTTTATTATTAATGATTTCATAAGATTTAGTTTTTTCTGTATAAAGATAATATAATCTTGATAAAAAATAAATACAAAATATATATAATAGGCAATAAAAAAAAAAAAATTGTGGTGTCGTTAGTTATTTTTTAGCCAATTCACAAAAAAAATGTAAATCACAAACATAAATCTATGTTAAGTATGATATAAAATAGTATCACATGATACAATAAAATAATGTTATACTATTACTTATCAATTCAATCTTTACTATTTAAATTTAATTAATAGTATAATTGGTAGATGGTAATGATGAAGTAGTAATTTGTAGGAAAATAGATGTCAAAGTGGAAAGGGGTAGCAGTAGAAATAGTGTGTAGTAGTATGGTGGATGGTTGATGGCTATGTTTTTTTAATTGAATGAGGAGGAGAGATTTAATCTATAAAATTATTAAATCTTTTATTAAATCTCTTACATTAATAAAAAAAATTAATATAAAGATTTTTTTTTTTATTTAATTAAAAAATAAATAAAATTAATAAATTTTTAGTATTAATGACAATGATGATCTATGAAGAATAAATTAATCATAATAATATTAATATTATGATGAAGATGATGATTCCTTATGTTTATGCCTATTGATGAGGATGATGTATAATAATATTGTTATTAACCACTATCATGTATTATTAATTAATATATTATAATTAATAATAAAAAAATGGCTGTAATGATATATATCCTAATAGTAACTGCAATAGTAAAGATTCATAGATTGTTATATTAATATTTATTATTAGGATTAATATTATGATGTAGAATCATCATCCTTTGCCATTTAATAATATTTAATATCATTGATTTATTAAAATATATAGATTGGCTAGTGAGGTGTAGAAATAAATAATATATTTAATTAAAAATATTATTTTATACCTATATTGTGGCTAAAATAAAATTTTTATGATTCATCATAGGAACAAAAAAAAAGTTTAACTTTTTAGTAAAAGATTTATCTAATCTATATTTTATTTTTTTATTTTTAGTATTATTATTTTTGTATAATTATTAACATTGCATTCATGAGCCTACAATAAATGAATACAATATAAATATTAATTTAATATAACATAATAATGTTTAATGGTAATCATGACATTCTATAGTATGCCGATATAATCTGTCATGGAAGTTATTTCTTTATAGAAATATTAAAATTTAACACAATTTAGTCAAATAGGATAAGATCATAAATACATTCTATATTCATAACAAATAATAATAGAAATTCAAACTCTTTTTGATGATCTAAATATTTATTTATTTATTTATTTATTTATTTACTTATTCATTCATTCATTTATAAACTAAAGTTGCTTTTTTTTTTTTTTTTGAAAAATAAAAATAAATAAAAAGTTTAAAACTTTAAAATAAATTAAAATATGAGTAATTTTACTTAATTTTTTCTTTATTAATTAAACTTTTTTAAAAAAATATAGTTGATCTTAAATCCTCATCAAAAAAACCTACTTAAAAAATAAAAAAATAATTAAAAATAACAGATAACTATTAAATGCAAACATGTAAAATAATAAATGTAAAAATTATATTAAAATATATATAAAATATAATAAATGATGTCAAAATTATGCATTGCTAAAAAAGGTTATATCAATCTATTTTAATTAAAAATAAATAAATGAATACATACATTATAATGACAGTAAATTGTTTTACTCATTTTTTTTTTTTTTTTTTTTTTTTTGCTAATGACACTAATACTTAAATATAATAAAATTAAAAGATATAAAAATTAATTAATCTATACTTAAATATAATAAAATTAAAAGATATAAAAATTAATTAATCTAAAAAGTATGTTAAATATAAAGAAAAATTTAAAATAAAAATAAAATATAAATAAAATAAAAAAACTAAAAAATTAAATGAATAAATTTAATTTAAAAAATTTTAATTTAAACTTCATTCCTATCTTTATATTTCTTTATCTTTATTTTTCTTTTTTAAAATATTACTCGTTTTTTAAAGATAAACTTTTTCCATTAACTTTTATTCTTATAAATCATTAGTATAATTATTAGATACTTGAAATAAAATAAAATAGAATATATAATTATATACATTATTTGTAATTACTTTTGATTTCATTTCTTTTTATATTTTATTAAAGATAAATAAATAAAAAAAAAAAAAAAAGAATGGATTAACTATCAAAATATATAAAAGTGTCAAAGTATAACAAAATGTGAATCATCCTTCACAAGAATTTTTAATCAAATAAAAAAAAAATAATATAAATTAATTACTAAAAACTTATTTTTCATTATTAATAAAAATAGAATAGAATGTAATTATTTTGTATAGAATATTTATATTAGTATTGTTGTAAGTTTTTCTTTTTTTTTTTAATTTATTTAAAAGATTTTATCTTTAAAAGTTTAAATGGCTGAAGAATATGTCAAAAAAAAAAAAATTACTAATAATAATAATTAATAAACTGAAATAATAGATTATAAATTATCATGGAGAAAAAAATTTAAAAATATATCAAATTTATTTTATATATAATAATATAATAGCTTATTCTTAACTATTAATGATAAAAATTATGAGTCATTAATATTATTTTATTAAGTTTTATCATCATTATTTTTACTTTATTTTATTATTATTATTATTATTTTTTTGATATATCATTATTTTTACTTTATTTTATTATTATTATTATTATTTTTTTGATATATTACAATATAGCTTTAGGTATCATCAATGATAAAATGTTTTTTTTTTTAAGACATATCCTAATCTTTTAAAAGATTTTTTTTTGCTTAAAAATTTATCTTTTAAAAGATGTTTTAACCTAACCATAATAGTTGTAAATAAGAAATATAAACAAAATGGAGAGTGAGTGATTCGAACACCCAACCTTCCGCTCTGGAGGCGGACGCGCTACCGTTGCGCCAACCCTCCTTTTTTGAAATTTTTGTTTCCAGATATTTATAAAGATCCTAATGAAACAGAAGAAGAATATATTCTTAGAAGATTTTTAAGGCATCAAAATTGGGTAAAACAAGCTACTGAATATTCTAATCATGCTAATCAATATTGGGAACATAGAATAGGTTTATCCAAAGCTTTAAAGAAGACTTATAAACCGGGTGATTATGTTATGATAAGATTAATAGGAAGAAGTAAATTAAATCCTTATTTTTATGGTCCTTATAAAGTTGTTAATAAACAAAAAATTTAATACTGTTGTACTTGAAGATCCACATACAGGAAAACTACTTGATAGAAATGTACATATTAAAAATATTTTTCCTTACGTTCTACCAGAACAAAATTTAACTTCAAGGGACGAAGTTAATTCTTAAAAGGCCGAGAAACTGATAAATAATGAAATTAATAAATATAAAATTATTATTAAACCTGATTTTTAAGTTAACCCTAAAAGTAACTTAAAACAAGTTATAGTTTAATTAAGTACTTTACCAAAATTCTTAAATAAAATTAATCCTAAACACTGCATATATTTTGATTATTGAAAGAAAATAATAAACTTTAATTAATCGAGATCAAAATATATAACTTTTGTTAAATTAATTGTTAAATTAAATATTTAATAACTTCGTTAGTAAATTACACTTTAAAAGTAAACAAATATAATAATTCATGTTATAAAATAATATAATTAAACACCTTTATTAAAACATTAAAAATAATTATTACTTTAATTAATTGTAAAAATAAACAACTTTTTATATTCTTTAATTTTTAATTATTTCTTTTATTGTTATTTCTAATTACTTTTATTACTTTTATTGTAAATAGTAATTAATTTTATTGTTTTAATGTAAATAGTTTAAATTTAAAAGAAAATATAAATACATGTAAATATTCTTATTTTAATCATTATTATTATTATTAATAAAGAAATATTATATAGTTAGATTAATATTTTATAATTTTAATAATCACTTTTATACTTAAATAAATAAAATTTTAAATATTTAAATATTAGAAAAACAAGTGTTTCTAATAAAACAATTTAGTATTTTAACAAAACAATTTTATTAATTTTTATAAAAACGATTTTAAATCTTAATCAATATAACTTATATAGTTATAACAAAAGATATAATATAATAATCACTTTTTGAAGTAAAATTCAAAATTAAGATTATTATCAAATTATATCATTTTTGATAAAGAATGAAATTTATAAATAATTAATCAATATAAAATCTGATTTTAAAAATTTGTAATTTTATAATAAATCTAATAGTGAATTAAAATAGTAAATAATTAAAATGATATAAAATATGAATATTTAATTTTAAAAATGTAAAATATAAACAATTTTTACTTATAAATAAACTTAAGTGTAATTAAATAATATAAATAGAAATAGAAAATATTATTTTAAAAACTGTTACTAATTAGCCAGGAAAGTTAAAATATTTTAATAATAAAATAATAAATTATAATACATAGCGAGATGTATTATATATTTATTTTAAATAAATAAACTAATATTATAAAACAAGATGTGTTTTTAAAACTTTAAATTATATTTAATAATTATATAAAACTTGAAGAATGAGCAAGTAAAAATAAATCATTCAATTTCCCACAAATATACCACTTTGATAAATAATCAAATTTATAAATTATAAATTATGATAATAATAATATTTATATTAAAACACAGATAATTAAAAATTAAAATAATTAACATGGATAAAATTAGTAAATTAAAAATTATAAATGTAAACTTTTTGTTTTTTTTTAATTGTTTATTTATATTTGTTTATAATTATACGTTTAAATAATAATTTTGTATAAATAGTAATAGAAAATATTCATTTTAAAAGATGTTCCTAATAATCCAGTAAAATTAGATATATAATTTATATAAAATAATATTTGTAATAATAATATACATACGAGATGTATTAAATAATAATAACATATATATATTTAATAATCAAGAGTTATTAAATATTAAAACTTTATAATTAAATAAAATAATTTTATATTTTAAACTAACAAAGACTTGAAAATGAACAAGTATAAAAATCATTTATTTTATTTTCTTATTTTTATTTATTAAAATTTTAGATACAGATATTATCACTTTCTATAGTAAATTATAGAATTAAGATAATATCTTTACGTATCAAAAATGATAACAGATTGGTAGTTATATTACAACTTTTTAAATCACTTCTTCGTTATCTTATATTGTTTTATCTCGACAGCTATTTTACGAGCTTTAATAATATCTACTAATTTTGTTGAATAAATTTAATTTATTTTTATAATTTTTATAGTTTTATTATTCTATAATATTTATATAGAATAATAACACCTGATTTATTCTATAAAATATTATTTATTATTAACACAATAATTTTAATTTGGACAAGTTTAATTTCGTTTTTATATTTTCTTTTATTTATTTATTGTTTTTACACTCTTTTTAACAATAAATTTTACTATATAAAAACTTATTTTTGTCTTTTAATTATTATTATGTACTATTTAATTAACTATATTATTATAACTTAAAATTAACTTATCTCTTAATAGTCTAAGTCTTCGTATTTTATATTATTATTATTCTTTATATTAAAAATTATTTTTATAATTTATAAAATATATAAATTTATAAAATATTTTAGGTAAATTATATTTTTTATAATAAACTCTAAAAAACTATTTAGTAATTATTTTTATAATAAAATTTTAATTTATAATATATTTATAATTATTATTTGTCATTTTGATGTAGGAAATAATAACTATTCTTAATTGAATAATTACTATTCTTTAGTATTTAATAATAATTTATTTAAAATATTACTTTCATATACACCAATTTTTAAATATAAAATTTATTTATTTATTATATTTATTATGCATTTAATTAATATTGTAAATTTATTTAATTATTAGTCTTTATGTACATTTAATTAATATGAATTATTTATTTACATATTACTATTTTATATATTTAATTATTATAATTAATATTCATTATATTTATTATTTTAAAAAATAAGTAATTACATATTTATTTATATTTTAATTATTGTATTATGGATAAAATAGGAATCGATACTTTAAGGTTTTTTCCGATTGCGTCTTAAGAAAGCATTCGGTTTGACTTAATTTATACGATGATCAATATGACTAGAATATTGACCGAAAATCATGTATCTTCTAGTCTTCCTAAACATTTCATTTGTTAATATTAGAACACATTTAATTAATCTTATTTTTTAATGAAAATATAAATAGAACCCTCTTGAAATCCAAGAGTTATTATCATAAAAGAATAAATTATAATAAATACCCCACAAATACATTTCTTATTTTCTTTAAAATAATAAAACAAAAAAAATTTTCTAATAAACAATAATTAATAATTAAAAATAATTACTTGATAATCTCAAACAAACTTTATTTAACTCTTTGTGCTGGTTGTTTATTATAAATCTTTATAATAAACTCGATAAGTATTTTAGTTTTTTAGTTCTTTATTCTAATTCTTTATCAAATTATTATAGTATATTATTATATTACTACAATATTGATAATTAATATTATATTATAGTAATTTCTTTTAATTATTATAAAAAATTACTACATTTTGGTACAGTGGAAATATTATCTTAATTCTATCATTAAATATAGAAAGTGATAATATTTGTATCTAAAATCTAATAAATAATAATAATATAAATTAATTACTAATAACTTGTTTTTCATTATTAATAAAAATAGAATAGAATGTAATTATTTTGTTTAGGATATTTATACTAGCATTGTTTTTTTTTTTTTAATTTATTTAAAATATTTACCTTTAAAAGTTTAAATGGCTGAAGAATATGTCAAAAAAAAAAAAGAAAAAAAAAATTAATAGTAATAATAATAATTAATAAACTGAAATAATAAATTATAAATTATCATTAATAAAAATATATCAAATTTCCTTTATATATAATAGCTTATTCTTAACTATTAATGATAAAAATTATGAGTCATTAATATTATTTTATTAAGTTTTATCATCATTTTTTACTTTTATTTTTTTGTTTTTTTGATATATTACAATATAGCTTTAGGTATCATCGATGATAAAATGTTTTATTTTTTTTTTTTTTTAAGATATCTTAATATTTTAGAAGATATTTTTTATTTAAAAAATTTATTTTTTAAGATGTTTTAACCTAACCATAATAGTTATAAATAAGAAATATAAACAAAATGGAGAGTGAGTGATTCAAACACCCAACCTTCCGCTCTGGAGGCGGACGCGCTACCGTTGCGCCAACCCTCCTTTCATGAATTTCTGATAAATAATTAAATTTATAAATTATAAATTAATAATAATAATAATAATAATAATAATTAAAATATAGATAAAAATTTAAAATATTTAACATGTATAAAATTATTAAATTAAAAATTATAAACGTAAACTTTTTGTTTATTTAATTGTTTATTTATTTTTAAATTAAATAGTTTATATTTGTTTATAATTATATCTTAAAATAATAATTTTGTATAAATAGTGATAGAATTACTTATTTTTAAAAATGTTCCTAATAATCCGTCAAAATTAGATAATAATATTAAATTTACTAAAATAATACTTATAATTATATTCATATACATACCGAGATGTATTAATAACAAAATATATATATATTTAATAATACTAGAGTTATTAAATATCAAAATTTATAATTAAATAAACATTATTTTATAAAACTAACTAATACTTGAAAATGAACAAGTATAAAAATCATTTATTTTTATTTTCTTTATTTCTATTTATTAAATATTTTTTTTTAGATACAAATATTATCACTTTCTATATTCATTTATAGAATTAAGATAATATTTTTCTTCGTATCATTTCTAATAAATAATTAAATTTATAAATAATGAATTAATAGAATAGCTGATTTTAAAATTATATAAACTTAATATAAATTAAAATAATAGTAAATAATCAAAATAATATAAAATATAAATGTTTAATTAAATTTTAAAAATGTAAAATATAAACAACTTTTGTTTATAAACAAACTTAAATGTAATTATTTATTATAAATATAAATAGAAAATATTATTTTTAAAGATTGTTACTAATTAGCCAGGAAAATTAGAATATTTTAAAATTATAATAAATTAATATATTTTTTTTATAATACATAGCGAGATGTATTATACATTTATTTTAAATAAATAAACTAATATTATAAAACAAGATGTGTTTTTAAAACTTTAAATTATATTCAATAATTATATAAACTTGTAGAATGAGCAAGTAAAAATAAATCATTCAATTACACACAAATATACCACTTTCTAAGCTTATTTAGAATTAAGGTATATTTGAACGTGTGTCACTTTTTGTGTAAGAAATATAGAAATAAATTCTATATTTCTTAAGTATTATTAAGTACTGTCAAGAATAGAAGACGATTAAAAAATAAATTAAATATTTAAATAAACAATTTAAAAATCAAATTTATATTTCAAAAATTATAAAACACTTTTAAAAAATAATTAAAAGATCACTTGAAAAAATTTAATATTGAAAAGGGTTAAGGATCACAAAAATTTAATTTTCAATAAACTAACCCTTGAGAAGAAAATGCATTATACGAAACTAGTGATAACTTCTGAATCTCGTGTCCTATTTTCCTTTTCTAGAGAATTCAAATCAATTTTATTAGAAAGTACTAGTTGAGATCTATATTCTCACAAATTTTCAGCTAATTTAGACCACTAGTTCTTGAGATATAGCTATTTAAAGATTTAATTAGTTTCAATTAATATATAATAATATATATTAAAATGATCAATATTAATTTATATAATTAAAGTCATTATTCAAGTCATCCAACTTTCTATAAATAATTCAATTTAAAAATTCTCCATTATTATTAAATAAGGTTAGATAATAAATATTCTTGATTACAAACCTAATCAATTATAAAAATTAATTAATAATTTCTCAAATAATTTTGATTAATAACCTCAATCATAATCAAACCAAAAAGCCTTTGGATCAAAAATCATTAATTATAATTATTAATTAATTAATCATGAGAATATATAATTAGTATCAGTAATTGTTATTCTCAATTTATAATATTAAATATTTACAATTTAAAATGGTTAAAACAATACTTTTATTTTAAAAGTAATTTAAAAGATTAATCTTAAGATCTATCATATGAATTCATATTATTAATATCAATATCAATTATTAATATTTTAATTTAAAATTATTTTATTTTTATCTTTATTATTAATATCAATATTAATATCAATGTAATTTTATTAATTGTAAGAAAAAGTATTTAAACAAAGAATTAAAATCATTTTGAAATTCTTTGTAAGATTATTAATTAATTATTAACTATAATCTATAATATAACTTAATAAATATTATTTTCATAAATAAATGATTAATAAATTTCATAATTAAATTATATTAGAATTCTTATTTTAAATATAAAAACCTATTTAATTTTTAAATTAGTATTATTTAAAATTCTTTAATAAGTTTTAAAGAAAAGGTTAATAATAAACAAGTTTAATACTTTATTTTAGATTAAGTTGTATTATATCAAAACATTCTGACCAAGTTACATATCAACCCTAGCCCACTTTACATTAATTATTTTTCTAATTATTAAATTAATTAATTATTTAAATTATTAGCATGCATTCATTTAAATTACTATAAACATTTATTTATATTAATATTAATTATTCATTTACATAATTTAAAATTTATTTAATTATTATATTAATTAATTATTTATTTAATTTAGTAATTTATTTAAAATAATAGTAAACATTCATTTATTTTATTAATTAATAATTTTTGTATTACATTTTATAAGAAACATTATGTATTTTATTTTACGTTTGTATTTTATGTGTATGTATCGTATCTTGAAATAACTTATAGAAACAACTAGAAGATATAAATAAATATTAGGACAATCGGATATTAAAGTTTTTCCGAATATTATTCAGTTTTACTTAATATTACGATGATTGATATGTTAGTTATCAATCGAATATCTTTTTAGGTTTTTCTTCTAGTCTTTTCCTAAAAAGATTATTTGTTAAGATTAGAAATTCTTTATTAAACTTTAAATTATTAAAAAATTATAAATAAAAGAACTCTGGAATTCCACTAAAGAATCCAGAGTTATTATTTTAAGACAATTATAATAAATAACCTTTATTAAAAAAACAATATTAATAAAACATTTTAAATTAAATAACATTAAAGTTTTGTGTTGTTTATTATATTTCCTTATAATAAACTCTTATTACGATAAGTATAAATTTTTATTTTAACTTCTCAGTTTAATAATACTAATTATTATTAAATTGTAGATAATAATTATTATTATATATATTATATAATAATAATTATTACATTTTGTTAAGGAACCAACAAATAATGTTATTCTTGTCATAATTAATGATTATGACTTAATCCATTATTGTTCCTAAATGTATGAAAACTTTACAATATTCTTATTTGTAAATTAATGTATACATTTAAATTATATTTAAAATTATTAATAATTATTTTTATCGAACTTAAATTTTATTTTATTAAACTTAAAAATTAATTTAGTAATAATAATATATTGAAAATTATAGTTTATTGAACTTTTAGTTTAATTTATCAAGTTAATGAATTTTTATTAATTAAAATTATGAATAATATTTCTGTAAAATAGTAAAATTCTTTAGTTAAATATATTTAAAGTAAACTTTTAATGTATGTTAATCAATTTAATAATATGTATAAATATTTATTATAATAGTAATGTAATTTTATTATTCATTTAAAAGTAATTTAAATACTAAAATTAATGTAAATAATTAAAGACTAATTCTTTTAATTAACACTACTTAATTTTTTACAAAAAGTATAAAAAGGTGTATATTATAAGAATTAGAGAGGAGAGATATTTTTTAATTACTTTTTTTTTATTTTTATTTTATATTAATATCTTAATAAAACAAATTTATTAATAAAACAATTTTTCTTATTTCATTTTAATATTATTTTTGAGTATTAATAAAATTTATTAATATTTTATAAATAAAATTAAATTCCTCGAACCGTAACATAAAAATTGATGGAAATATTAGGGAAAAATATTAATAAAAAACTATTATTATATAGGATTAAATAATATTAAAATATTGCTAAAATATTATATAAATTTATTAAATAAATTTATTACCCTTTCAAAGTTATAGGTAATATTTTTATTACTGTTGAAGCTTTAAGGTATAATATTTTAGTAGAACTGAATTAGTACGCTTTAGAAGCAGTACTTTATTTAGGAAACAGTGATTAAGTTTTTAGGTCTAGTTTATCTTTCGCAGTAGGATACTGGAAAGCGCTGAACCTTTCTATTTTGTTAGAGAAATAGAAGTGCCTCGCATAATTGCTAGATGACACTGGTAATACGGTAAGCTGGGCAATTGTGAACTACTTAAGCACCCTAAATAAGTATTGGAAAATTGCTGTGAAATGCTGTTCTACTATACTTATTATTGTAATTCAAATTTTTAATAAATTTTGTTTTAGTCTTTTAGTATTTATAATTTTTTTTTTTAAAAAAAATATTTTTAATTGAACGATTTTTAAAAATTATTCTTTTTAAAATATAAATAAATAATTCGAAAGTGACCCTTAGTGTGGCAAGTTAAACTGCTGTACGTAATACTTTGGTGTTCAATTATATCTGATAATTGGGGAAGATAATCAATTATTTTCTTTCCGCTAATTAAGTTAGTGATAATAAAGAATTTAATTACGTTACTTCCTTTTATTAAATTATATATTTAATATTAACCATCGGGTATATTTGTGGCTTATCATCAAAGAGCTACGAGGGATTTTCGCATAGAATTACACAACCTATAATACTTGGTGGTTTAACATTATATAGGTTGGCCTATATTTATTTTATAAAAAGAAATAAGTTTTTAAATAATAATTAATTAAAAAAAAAAAAAAAAAATATAGATATATATATCTATTCTTTTTGTTGATTCTCTTTGAGTAATTTAATATTGCTAATTGAAATATTCTTTTCTTACTGTTTTAAGTTAAACATGCTATATCAGCATAGACAAGCATTATTAACTAATCAACAGAGGTATACTAGGGGTGGTAGAGAGATCCTGAAGCACGTGACGGAACTTAGATCGTGTGAATAAGGTGACGGCAACATTTACCATTGGATGAAAGACTCCTAGTTAATAGTCTATTATATATAAATTGGTCGGTAACTTGAATCAGTAATAACAATATTAAATTAAAATTTTTACTAATAAATTGAGAATAAATAATAATTAAGTTAAATATAAGAAAAACAGAAAACAAAAGTAATAATTTCATCTTTTCTGACTGAACTCTGATAGTAAGGAGTGATACTAAAAATTTAAATAAATAATTGGTAGTACGTGCTGTGCTAGATTATTTGTATCTCATTCTGTCAAGTGGTCGATAAAGGAATTTCGAGCTTGGTTAAAACTAATAAGTGGTCGATAAAGGAATTTCGAACTTATAAAATTTTTTTTAGACTGTCAAAGGGATTTTTAGTCTATACTGTGTCATCTTGTACTGTAATAAATTCGGTCAAGGAAAATAAAAGAAAATGAGCAATTCTACTACAAGGATAGATTTCAAGGAATTGAAGAAGGAATTCAAGGATATAGAAAAACTTTCCAAAGATAATTTGGACATAAGATCCTGGGCTTCTGAAATATGTTTATGAATTGAAACCTCAAGATATCACTAGTGCCAAGAAAATTTACATGGCATGTGTGCTTACTTCTAAGGGTGAACCGAGAAAGGTAATCCAAGAGTTGGAAGATAAAGACAGTGATAGTGAAGATGAATATGAAAGTGAAAACGAAGAAGAGAATCAGAAAGATGAAGCTAATGAAGAAAATTATCCTTCACTTGGAAGGATTATTAATGCCCTAGAAACATTTTATGGGTTAAAGGAAGATCAAAGTATGCTATTAAGGGAATTGAGAAGAATGCGTATAAGAAGAAATGAAACCGTGAAAGATTTTAATAGAAGGTATAGATCACTATATTTGAAGTTAGATAAAAAAAAGAAGAAGCAGATTAGTGTGTTAGACTATGCGGATTCTTTACAAAATAATAAAGAAGCTTGGAGGAAGGTATCTCTAAAAGACGATATTACGTTAGAAAAGGCCTTCAAGATAGCTGAAAAAGTAGATAGGTTAGCTATTAGAATAGAGAGTGATGGTACTACCTCCACTACAGAAATGACTAAGAGTTATGCTCATTTTCAACCGTATAAAAGGAAAGTTACATTTACTGAAGCCAAAAAGTCCAATAAAGATGTGGATATGGATAACTTAGTTAAGAAGATGAAAAATTTGACGATTAAAGCCTGTTTTTTCTGTAGTGAGCCTGGTCATTATCAACAAAATTGCCCAAAACTTCAAGCTATTATTGAAGGAAATAAGAAACGTTATTATGATAATCATTTAAATCATTAAGTGGGAGAAGAAGCACTCCCATCGTCAATAAAATAGCTTCAATTCAGTATCATGCAAACTCAAGTGAAGAAGCGACAAATTAGAGCGACTGGTCAGAAAAAGATAATGATGAAGCAACTGAGAGTGACTTTGAAGATGATACTGATATTAATGAACAGTTCTTTGTATGTGCTAATAAAAGGAAGCTGGATAAAATAAGCAAGGAACAAGATTCTAATAAGGAAAAATGAATTCATAAAAGTTTGAAAAATGACCCTAGACCTATTCTTACACCAGCTTTGAGAAAAAGTAAGGTACAAGAATTAGAGAATAGACCTGTAGACGTTCCTTCTAAGAAATTGTATCCATCTATTATCGCTCAACCGAATATAAGGAAACAAAAACTACAAGAAAGGAAACTTCGGGACAATGAGTGTGCTAGCAGTAGTGAACCAAAGGAGGAAGAAAAGAGTGAAACGGTAAATAATAATGAAGATCCTATTATTATCGATTATGATGAAGAGGAGGCACTATCTGCGTTGCCAAAGTATAATGATGTTAAAAGAGTAGAGAAAAACAACGCAAGTAAATCAAACGAATCTAATCCTAATTTAACTTTAGATAAACTACTTAAAGAAAAAAATAACGAAAAATCTGTGGAGTCGAAGATTAAGAAAATTTCTAGAAATATTCAAATGATTGCAGACTCGGAGGAATATAATGTGGTTAAAGATTTGAATGGAACAAAATGTAATATTACTTTTGGACAATTGCTAAATTCAGCTCCAAAATTACGAACACAGGTGTCACAAGGTCTTAAACATAACGTTACTAATTCTATACCTTTAAAAGAAAACAGAGAAAATATTGAAACATACAGAATAAATGGTTATAATGAAAAACAACAATTGGATAAGCACATCAAGTTAGTAAATCAGAAGGAGAATTATGATATCAAAGAGGAATTCAACAATACTATAAGACATATTACCTTAGGACAACTTCTAGATATTAGTCCTAAACTTCGAGAGGAACTAATTAAACTTTTAAGATTAGAAAAGAGTGATATTGTAGGAACCATGGCTAATATTGAACCTGAAGTAACATTAGTTAATAATATTGATAATGAATATGAATCTAACTCCATAGAAATAAACGAAAATGAACTTGCGATGATACAAACAGAAGTAGGTAAACCTATGGCAGAGGCTCGCTTATTATTAGATACTTATAGTAATTTAAATGTAGTGTCAAAGGATTTCTTGGACAACTTAGAATCATATGAGAAAGCTGGTTATACGAAAAGTAGAATTCGACAAGCTTCTATGGATTATGATTCAAATGAAAATTTAATTGTTAAGCTCTCTATTCGTATTGGAACCTTTAATACAACTCTTACGTTCATAGTAATTGACCATCAAGATGCATTTTATGGCATTTTAATTGGATTAAAAGCCTTAGCAGATCATAAACTAATTGTCATTCCACACAAGAGAGATCTAGTCCGAGAATTAAAAGACGGAAGTATGAACAATTGGCTATTATTAATAAAGGAATTAAAGAGGAAGAGTTACTTTGTATTTTAGAAAGAGATACTTTCAACAAGGAAGGAGCGGGGAACAGTGTCTCCACTTCATGCATGATTAAAAATGAAGATGAAACTATTACCATAGATGATAATGATGATTTAACCAGTATTGAAGGATTACCACCAAAGAAATACATCCACCATAATAAATTTATTAGTAACCTAGACCCTAAATATTCTAGTGAAATTCTGAAAATTTTAGACGACCATATGGAAGCAATAGCAACATCAAGTGATGAACTCACACATTCGCTATTACCGCCTCATAAAATTAAACTCAAGCCAGGAACATATCCAATTAAACAAAGAAGTTACCGTCTATCCAAGATAAAAGCTGATATTCTAAAGGAAGAACTCACAAACCTTATTAATAAAAATCTTATAGAACCGTCAAAGTCCGCCTGGTCTTCCCCTGTGGTATTAGTACCAAAACATAATGGTAAGTGAAGGATGTGCGTAGACTATAGGAAGGTTAATCAAACTACAGTGAAGGATGCCTATGCTTTACCCCTTATTGAGGAAATTTTGATGGTCTTGATGGTGCTTCTGTCTTTTCAACCTTAGATCTGTACTCCGGGTATCATCAGATACCTATGCAAAAGGATAGTATTGATGTTACCAGTTTCACTACTTTGTATGATAATTTCAATTTTAAAGTGATGCCTTTTGGACTGTGCAATGACTCCGTTACATTCCAAAGAAGCATGAATGAATTATTATTTCCGCTGATTGGTAAATGTGTTTTTAATTTTATTGATAATATTTTAATATTCTCGAAGTCAAAGGAGGAGCACCTTAAGCATTTAGAACAAGTAATGAAAATTTTCAAGAACAATAAACTTAAAATTAATTTAGAAAAATGCAAATTTATGAAGTCAGAGGTCAAAGTTTTGGGTCATTGGCTAATATCCAAAGGTTTAAAACCGCTTAAATCCAAAATTGATGCTATTATGAATTGGTTGGCTCCCACTAATGTTTCTGAATTACGATTATTTTTGGATGCTGTAGGTTATTATCGTCAATTTTTTGCTAATTATGCTTCGATTTCGGAACCATTGTGGCGATTGTTTTAAAAAAATTCACCATATGTGTGGTCCCAGGAGCAGGAATCTAGTTTTACTTTGCTTAAGAACAAATTAATGACCGCACCGATTTTAAAATTCCCTTGTTTTTCGAAACCGTTTATTATCAGAACTGATGCTTCTTATCAAGGTCTTGGAGGGGTTTTTCTTCAAAAAGAGGAGGATGGTGAGAAGGAACTACCTGTTCATTATGTTAGTAGAAGTTTGAGTAAAGCTGAACGCAATTACTCAATAACCGATCTGGAAGGAGAGGCACTATTTTATTGTATATCAAAATTCAAACCATATATTTCAGGGAATAAAATTCCTACAGTAGTTTACACAGACCATAAACCGCTATTAGGTCTGTTTAACAACAAGGAGCCCCATAATATGAAACAAATGAGATGGTACCTCATGGCTAGCATGCTAGGGATTATTATTGAATACGATAAAGGTAAAAACAATGTTATTGCGGATGCATTATCTAGATTACATCAAGATCCAGAAAAACAGGTATGCATAACTAATGATGCGTCTCAGAGATCCAGTGGTATTGGTGAGAAATAAATTAATACAGAGCTATTAAGAGACCTAATAAATATGAAATTTTTGGAAATTGAAGACATTACTTATTTCAAAGATGGTGAAGATTTGAGGAAAGTTATAAGAGATGAGAATGAGAAATTTAATATAATTTTTAAAGGACACAACATTGGACATGAAGGATATTCAAAAACATATCAAAGAATAAAAATAGATTACTATTGGAAGAATATGGTAATGGATATTAGGAAATTCGTAAATAAACATCACACATGCAAATTGAACAAAAGCCAGAAATATCCGGAGCCAACTGAAAGTTTTGCATCAAGAGTAGAGGGACCCTTTACACACCTTGGATTGGACATTATTGGGCCCTTACTCATTACCGAAAAAAAAAACCAATATATAATAGTGGTAGTAGATTATTTTACTAAATGGGTAGAGGCTGAGCCTCTACAAACAATAACTTCACACGATGTAGTTGAACCTTTAGTGAAGGTTTTCGCGAGACATGGAGCACCTGAAGTAATTACTACAGGTAATGGAGTACAGTTTACTTCGGATTATACAAAGATCTTTTTAGGGTTATTATTATAAGAAAAAATTTATATATTTAAAAAATAAAAGATTATGTAATATAATTAAAACCTAACCCATATTATTTTAGTATAAAAAATTTATTTAGAAATATTAAATATTTAAAATTTAAATACTTCCAAACTTAAAAAAAAGTATAGTTTTACTTTAGTTATTATTAAACAAAAAAGTTAGCTGTTACTATTAAATTATAATAAATAACAAATAATTTTATTTAATAAAAATTAATTAATAAAAAATCATATTATTAATAAAACATAATTCTTATATTATACATTTCATCCTCATCCTTCTTCCTATTTGCGTTTTTTGTTGTTTATTATAAATCCTTATAATAAACTCGTTAAGTTCTAGTCTTAATTTCATATTTAATTTTTTATTATTTCTCTTTCTATATACGAGTTATCGATAAGTAATTGTATTGTACTATTTGTCATAAATATTACAATAAAATTATTACATGTTGATACAAGATGCATAAAAAAATATAATATTTTAAATATTTAATAATTGTCAAGAATTCGATTGGACTTAAAGTTATAATTAAGTCTTAGGATAGGCTTAATTATATAGAAATAATAAATTTTAAAATAAAAGAATTATAAACGTAGTTTTTAAAGAATTATTTGAACAAGATATTAAAAAAAAGAGAGAACTTTTCATTTATAAATAATTTTTGATATTTTATTTTATTTTATTTTATTTTATTTTATTTTATTTTATTTTATTTTATTTTATTATGTGTAACTCAGTTTAAATATTAATTATAAAAGAAAAGAATATTTATTGTTTATTATTTCACAAAAGTTATATTTTATTATTAATAGTAATTTTATCAACATATTTTTATATTTAAATTTTATATTTAACTATTTATATTTATTAAACAATAACTTTCGATTCTATTAGTATTGAATGTTATTGATCTTATAAACATAATAATAATAATTAAATAAAGAAACTTTAAACCAAAATCTATTTAATTATATTATTATAAATTTATTTTATTATTATAAAATAGAAATAAATATAATATAATATAATATATGATTTCAATTATTATTCCCTATTGCTAACATTCAAAATTATATTTTATTTAAGGTGTTTTTGAAATATATTGCATTATTGTTGATACGCTACGCACATAAAAACATAATAAAAACTAACTGAATAAACACGGCTTAACTCCTTTTTTATATATATATATTATTTTAGTTTTTTATTTATTTTATATCGGAGTCGAAAACATAATTCCACATAATAAATAAACGTATACAGACCTATTTTATTATATTGATATTCATTATTATGATTTCTTAAACTTTATTTATATATTACTTCATTAGGTAAAAAATAAGTTTTTAGTAAATTATATTTATAAATTATATATTATAAATAAATAAAACTACTAATAATGAAATTTTTATAAAATATTAAAAACACTCACGGCGGGACTCGAACCCGCAATCTTCAGATTAGAAGTCTGACGCCCTATCCAATTAGGCTACGCGAGCTTCCATAATTTTTTTGATAAATAATAATTATAAATATATTATACAATACAAGGAAAATATTATCTTAATTCTATATTTTACTATAGAAAGTGATAATTGTGAAGATATTAACTGGATTTAAAACAAATTCAGATAATATCTATAATCAATTAAACATAATAATTAGAATTAAATGATCCCAATAATTATTTTAAAACACCTTTAAAAGTCACCTTTTAAATTTTGATTCAGTGAAAGGGTTACGATTTCAAAAATTTAATATCAATACACTATAACCCTTAACCAAAAATAAACAAACACGAAACAAGGCGTAACTCGCCAAAAACGATCGCTACGGCTGTAAGTGCTACGGCTATGAAACCAGGTTTATTAGAAAGCTTAAGGAAAAAGCTATATTTTGGTACAATCGCGGTCCTTCTAACTGGTCATTTAAGGAAGATATGATCATTTGAAGATTTTAATAAGTAAATTAAAATTAATATGATATCAAGTATGGATCATAGACATTTCTTATAACTTGACGAAAATTAAAAATATATCAATAGAAATTTTAATTATATTAAATTAATTAATGATAGTCACTGTTACTAAAAATAGAACTAAACCATTTAGGTGTAACAGTTAACATTTATAAATTAAATAATTTTAATTATTATAAAATAGGTTAATGGATCAAGTGTTTAAATGATTAATCATATGTTTATTTTATTTTATGTCATGACAAAACAAACAAACAAACAAATAAACAAACAATCTTATTATATTATTAACATATTACATGTAATACTTTATTTTTATCAATTTAATAATCTGAACAAAGAATATAAAATAAAATGAATTGAATTCGATTTTAATTCTTTGTAAAGATTATAGTTATAACCTTAATTATATAGTTATTAAATATATTGTCATTTATATTATTATTAATAAATAAATAAAATTTTATAAAAAAGTTATTCTAAAGAATAAATATTAATTTCTCATTTGGAAGTTTAAAGGGTTATTTTATATTTAAATTTAATTTCTTAAAAAACATATTTACTATATAATTGATAACATTCTGACCTGGCCGCATAACCAAATCCAAAAACTTAACAATAATATTTGTATCTAAAAAAAAATAAGAAAATAAAATAAATGATTTTTATACTTGTTCATTTGCAAGTATTATTTTTTAAAAAATGTAAAGTTTATTATGTTTAATTATAAAATTATGATATTATTTAATAACTCTCGTATTATTAAATAATTAAGAATTAATACATCATACATCTTGTATGTATCATAGAAGTTATATAAAAATATTGTTTTATTAAAATAAATATCTAATTTTTCTCTCTTGGATAATTAGTAACCATTTATTAAATTTAATATAATATATCTAATTTTACTAGATTATTAGGAACAGTTTTAAAATAAAGTAATTCTATCACTATTTATACAAAATTATTATTTTAAAGTATAATTATAAACAAATATAAATTATTTAATTTAAAAATAAATAAACAATTAAATAAACAAAAAGTTTACATTTATAATTTTTAATTTAATAATTTTATACAAGTTAATTATTTTAATTTTTAACTATCTGTGTTTTAATATTATTATTATTATTATTATTATTATTATTATTATTATTATTATTATTATTATTATTATTATTATTATTATTATTATTATTATTATTATTATTATTATTATTATTATTATTATTATTATTATTATTATTATTATTATTATTATTATTATTATTATTATTATTATTATTATTATTATTATTATTATAAATTCATAATTTATAAATTTAATTATTTATCATTTTGATAAATAATGAAATTAATAAATATAAAATTATTATTAAACCGGATTTTTAAGTTAACCCTAAAAGTAACTTAAAATAAGTTATAGTTTAATTAAGTACTTTACCAAAATTCTTAAATAAAATTAATCCTAAACACTGAATATATTTTGATTATTAAAAGAAAATAATAAACTTTAATTAATCGAGATCAAAATATATAACTTTTGTTAAATTAATTGTTAAATTAAATAGTTAATAACTTCGTTAGTAAATTACACTTTAAAAGTAAACAAATATAATAATTCATGTTATAAAATAATATAATTAAACACTTTTATTAAAACATTAAAAATAATTATTACTTTAATTAATTGTAAAATAAACAACTTTTTATATTCTTTAACTTTTAATTATTTCTTTTATTGTTATTTCTAATTACTTTTATTGTAAATAGTTATTAATTTTATTGTTTTAATGTAAATAGTTTAAATTTAAAAGAAAATATAAATACATGTAAATATTCTTATTTTAATCATTATTATTATTATTAATAAAGAAATATTATATAGTTTAGTTAATATTTTTGTAATTTTAATAATCACTTTTATACTTAAATAAATAAAATTTTAAATATTTAAATATTAGAAAAACGAGTGTTTCTAATATAAATGTAAACTTTTTGTTTATTTAATTGTTTATTTATTTTTAAATTAAATAGTTTATATTTGTTTATAATTATACTTTAAAATAATAATTTTGTATAAATAGTGATAGAATTACTTTATTTTAAAATTGTTCCTAATAATCCAGTAAAATTAGATAATAATATTAAATTTTATTAAAATAATAGTTGTGATTATATTTACATACATTCAAGATGTATTAAACAATAACATATATATATTTAATAATAGAAGAGTTATTAAATATTAAAACTTTATAATTAAATAATTTTATATTTTAAACTAACAAAGACTTGCAAATGAACAAGTATAAAAATCATTTATTCTATTTTTATTTTCTTATTTATTTTTATTTATTAAATTTTAGATACAAATATTATCACTTTCTATATTCATTTATAGAATTAAGATAATATTTTTCTTCGTATCAAAAAAAATTGTAAGAAATATTTGTGGCCATAAGTTTGCCCACAAATATTTCAATTGAAACCATATATTCTGGTCACCATTTATTGGCCAAATATATGCATAACCATATATTAATGGTTATTAATTAAATAGGAAGCTTATTTGCTTTACCCAATCAAGTGGTAAAGAAAATAAACTCATATAGTTAAATAGTATAGTCAAAACTAACGTTAAATACTTTAGCGTTAGTATTAAAGTAAATTAATAACTATAATAATAATTAATGTAGATAATTATAATTAATAAATAAAAGATATAATTAAAATATAATTATTTAAGTAAAAGTTATTTCATAAAATATTTATATAAGTGTTTATATTTATTTTAGTGTTATAATATTTATTTTCCTTCTTTTATTATTTTTTATAAAACTTTATTTAGTTATTAACTCGTATAGAGAGGTAATAACTAACTTAATTAACTAATTTAATAACCTATTAACTAATATTATAATAAACCTTTTACAAAAATCATAGAAGCTCGCGTAGCCTAATTGGATAGGGCGTCAGACTTCTAATCTGAAGATTGCGGGTTCGAGTCCCGCCGTGAGTGTTTTTAATATTTTGACGTAAATTATGATAAACAAAAATTGTTTATATATTATATTATTTTAAGTATTTACTATTTTAATATTAGATTTATTATAAAATTTTTAAAATCAGATTTTATATTGATTAATTATTTATAAATTTCATTCTTTATCAAGTATATTATGGTTCGAGGAATTTAATTTATTTATATTAATACTCAAAAATAATATTTAAATAAAATAAGAAAATTTGTTTTATTAATAAGTTTGTTTTATTAGAGTTTTAAAATATAAAATTATAAATAAAAAATAAATTCAAGCTATATTTCCTAATTTTTATAATAAAAATTTAAGCAGTGCTAATGCTAATTAAAAGAATTAGCATTTAATTATTTATATTAAATTTCTTATTTGAATTGATTTTAAATAAATAATAGAATTACATTACTATTATAATAAATAATTATACATATTATTGAACTAAATAACATACATTAAAAATTTACTTTAAATATATTTTAACTGAAAAATCTTACTTTATATTTATAAATATTGTTTTATAAAAATTATCAAAAATTGTTTTATTAAAATACAAAATTGGTTTATTAGAAACACTCGATTTTCTAATATTTAATTATTTAAAATTTTATTCATTTAATTATAAAAGTGATTATTAAAATTATAAAAATATTAATAATCACCCCTAATCTATATAATATTTCTTTATTAATAATAATAATGATGATTAAAATAAGAATATTTACATGTATTTATATTTTCTTTTAAATTTAAACTATTTACATTAAAACAATAAAATTAATAACTATTTACAATAAAAGTAATTAAAAATAACAATAAAAGAAATAATTAAAAGTTAAAAAGAATATAAAAAGTTGTTTATTTTGCAATTAATTAAAGTAATAATTATTTTTAATGTTTTAATAAAAGTGTTTAATTATATTATTTTATAACATGAATTATTATATTTGTTTACTTTTAAAGTGTAATTTACTAAAGAAATTATTAAATATTTAATTTAACAATTATTTAAAAAAAGTTATATATTTTGATCTCGATTAATTAAAGTTTATTATTTTCTTTCAATAATCAAAATATATTCAGTGTTTAGGATTAATTTATTTTAGAATTTTGGTAAAGTAATTAATTAAACTATAACTTATTTATTAATAATACATATTTAAACAATTATCTTTCTTATACAAATATACTATTTATTCACTTATTAATATTACTAAATTATTACTAAATTCCTACCACTTATTTTATTATATTTTATTATCGGAATTTAATTATAAAATCAAGAACCCTTTTTTAAAATTATTTAATTCTCAATTATATTTATATTAGTATATATTAATTAAATTTAACAGTAATTAAAATTATTATTAATAAATTATCATCTTAACCCTTATGTAAATTGATCTGGAGTTTATGCTAAAAGTAGTATTTTCTATTTGTCACGTATCAAAAATGATGCGTTGACCGATATATTTTTGAATAATATAATGTTTTTAATAAATAATAAATTCTATATTATTATGATGAAACAATAAATTTAAAATAAAATAAAAATATGATTTATAATTAACAAATAAATCACTCAAAACTCGAAAATAAACTCTTATTATGTTTTAAATTAAATCTTTATTATATTTTATAATTTATTTATTATCTATTTATTGTCCTCTTTCTATGAAGAAGAATTTATCTTCCTTTTATACATTTTCATTTATTACATGTATTATTATTTTAACTATTAAATATTATTATTACTATTGTTATTATTTATTAAAATTAAAAGAATAAATTAAAATTATGTCTTAGTATCATAAAATATTATAGAATATTACTTATTTGATTTTCTTATTACTTCAAAATGTTTAAATTTAGAAAAATTATTATAAATTATCATTGACTATCATTAAATGTATAATACCTTGAATAAAATAATTAAAATTTAAAATTAAAACAATATTAAAATAAAATTAAAATAAAATTAAAATATTAAAAGTATCAATTATTATAAGCACACATTTTATACAAAAACATAAAAGAGTTCTGTATTTTATCTTAAAATCGTTATTATTGTTCTATTTCCAGGTTTTAAGTTTATCATTTTAGTAATAATTTCTCAATTAGTTATTTATTAATTTATAAGTTTAAAAGAATTTCTAAAGAACACTTGGACAAAACACTAGAATTAATAATTTGATGTATACCATTTTATTTTTAGTTTGTTTATTCATTTTTATTTATTTATTTATTGTTATTTTATTATTTTAATACATTATTGGATTAAGTCGTTTTATTTTATTTAATAATTTATTTTATTATTATCACTATTAGGTCGTTTTTACTCAGAATTTATTATATAATAAAGAGAATATTATTTATTTAAGAAAGGGTTATATCTTCATAAAATTATTATTCATTCATTTTTAAGAGTTATTATCATTTATTTTTATTATAAGTTATTATGGATTAAGTCGTGTTTATTCAGCTAGTTTTTATTATGTTTTTATGTGAGTAGCGTATCAAAATGTAAGAAATAATAATTATTTCAATCTAAATAATTAATATTTCTTATTAGTTTAGTTAATAATATTTTATATACTTTAATTATTTATTTAATTTATTTAGTTAAATATAAATTATACATTCACATACTTTATTTAATTTATTTAGTTAAACATAAATTGTACATTCATACACTTTATTTAATTTATTTAGTTAAACATAAATTGTACATTCATACACTTTATTTAATTTATTTAATTAAATAATAATTTGTTCATTTGATTTTTAAATAATATTTATATACAACAATCCGTAATTTTACCCTTTAATTATATATTACTAATTAATTTACCTGTTATATCTAAACACGGATTTACTTTAGGAAATCGGTATTTTAAGGTTTTTCCTATTATTATTACAAATAATTGGTTTTACTTAAAATTTACACGATGACCAATATGATTAGAATATTGGTTGAAAACTTGTTTAGGTTTTTCTTCTAGTCTTTTCCTAAACATTTTATTTGTTAAGATTAGAATTCATTTATTTAACCTTATTTTTTAATAAAAAGATAAATAAACACTCTTGAAATTCTTTAGAATTCAAGAGTTATTATTATAAGAAACATTAATTATAATAAATACCAAATAATTTTATTTAATAAAAAATTAATTAACAAAAGATCATATTATTAATAAAACATAATTCTTATATTATATATTTCATTCTCATCCCTCTTCCCATTTGTGTTTTTTGTTGTTTATTATAAATCCTTATAATAAACTCATTAAATTCTAGTTTTTTAATTTCATATTTAATTTTTTATTATTTCTTTCCATATACATATAATTTAATATTAAATTTTAATATTGAGTTATCGACAAGTAATTGTATTATACTATTTATTATAAATATTATAATAAAATTACTACACAAAAATGATAAATAATTAAATTTATAAATTATAAATTAATAATAATCATAATAATAATAACAATAATTTAAACACAGATAAAAATTAAAATATTTAACATGTATAAAATTATTAAATTAAAAATTATAAATGCCAACTTTTTGTTTATTTGATTGTTTAATTATTTTTAAATTAAATAGTCTATATTTGTTTATAATTATACTTTAAAATAATAATTTTGTATAAATAGTAATAGAAAATGTTCTTTTTAAAATTGTTCCTAGCAATCCATAAAAATTAGATATAGTTATACTAAATTTAATAAATGGTTACTAATTATCCAAGAGAGAAAAATTGGATATAGTTATACTAAATTTAATAAATGGTTACTAATTATCCAAGAGAGAAAAATTGGATATAGTTATACTAAATTTAATAAATGGTTACTAATTATCCAAGAGAGAAAAATTGGATATTTATTTTAATAAAGCAATATTTATTTTACAACATTTATAATACATACTAGATGTATTAAATTTTAATTATTTAATAATACTAAAGTTATTAAATAATATGATAATATAATAATTTTATAATTAAATAAAATAACATTTTATATTAAAAACTAACTAACACTTGCAAATGAACAAGTATAAAAATCATTTATTTTTATTTTCTATATTTTTATTTATTAAATATATTTTAGATACAGATATTATCACTGTCAAGAATAGAAGACGATCAAAAAATAAATTAAATATTCAAATAAACAATTTAAAAATCAAATTTATATTTCAAAAATTATAAAACACTTTTAAAAATAATTAAAAGATCACTTGAAAAAATTTAATATTGAAAAGGATTAAGGATCACAAAAATTTAATTTTCAATAAACTAACCCTTGAGAAGAAAATGCATTATACGAAACTAGTGATAACTTCTGAATCTCGTGTCCTATTTTACTTTTCTAGAGAATTCAAATCAATTTTATTAGAAAGTACTAGTTGAGATCTATATTCTCACAAATTTTCAGCTAATTTAGACCACTAGTTCTTGAGATATAGTTATTTAAAGATTTAATTAGTTTCAATTAATATATAATAATATATATTAAAATGATCAATATTAATTTATATAATTAAAGTCATTATTCAAGTCATCCAACTTTCTATAAATAATTCAATTTAAAAATTCTCCATTATTATTAAATAAGGTTAGATAATAAATATTCTTGATTACAAACCTAATCAATTATAAAAATTAATTAATAATTTTTCAAATAATTTTGATTAATAACCTCAATCATAATCAAGCCAAAAAGCCTTTGGATCAAAAATCATTAGTTATAATTATTAATTAATTAATCATGAGAATATATAATTAGTATCAGTAATTGTTATTCTCAATTTATAATATTAAATATTTACAATTTAAAATGGTTAAAACAATACTTTTATTTTAAAAGTAATTTAAAAGATTAATCTTAAGATCTATCATATGAATTCATATTATTAATATTAATATCAATATCAATTATTAATATTTTAATTTAAAATTATTTTATTTTTATCTTTATTATTAATATCAATATTAATATCAATGTAATTTTATTAATTGTAAGAAAAAGTATTTAAACAAAGAATTAAAATCATTTTTTGAAATTCTTTGTAAGATTATTAATTAATTATTAACTATAATCTATAATATAACTTAATAAATATTGTTTTCATAAATAAATAATTAATAAATAAATTTCATAATTAAATTATATTAGAATTCTTATTTTAAATATAAAAACCTATTTAATTTTTAAATTAGTATTATTTAAAATTCTTTAATAAGTTTTAAAGAAAAGGTTAATAATAAACAAGTTTAATATTTTATTTTAGATTAAGTTGTATTATATCAAAACATTCTGACCAAGTTACATATCAACCCTAGCCCCCTTTACAATCACTTTCTATATTCATTTATAGAATTAAAATAATATTCAACCGTATCAAAAATGATACGTATTATTTAAGAATACCATAAATTTAATTATTTATTTTATTTCCAGGAATTGAACAAAAGGGAATTATACAAAATAATATATTCTAATAAAAGAATGAAAAAGGATTATTTGTATATTTATTTATATTATAACTAATAATTATATTTTAGTGATATTAATTATTTTGTTTT
The DNA here is from genome assembly GCA_002104945.1 of Piromyces finnis. NCBI lineage: Eukaryota > Fungi > Neocallimastigomycota > Neocallimastigomycetes > Neocallimastigales > Neocallimastigaceae > Piromyces > Piromyces finnis. The sequence goes on from MCFH01000048.1 coordinate 90,801, forward strand.
ATTATATTTTATTACTTTTAATAGTTTATACACCAAGTACTTGAATAAAAAAAAAAAAAAGAAATAAACATAAAAAAAAAATCTTATTTATAACTTTCTCTTTTATTTTATTAATAAAAATAATTTTAAATACATATATATTTAATATAACAATATTTAAGTTAAAATAACTATAAAAAATTCTCAATAATTAATTATATTATATAAAAGAACTCTCCCTTTTAAATAAAAGTTATTCTTTGTTACTTTTATATGAAATTTTTATGATATTTTATTGGTTAGTTAATAACTGATTAAGCTATTAAATAATTGCTAACCCTTAATTCAACTATATAAGTTTAATATTTTTAACTATATAATTTTATCATGCATCAAAAATGATAAACAATAATTATAAATATATTATAAATTTGATATTAGTAGAATACTTTATTATAAAAATAATTATTAAATAATTTTATATAGTTTATTATAAAAATATAATTTACATAAAATCAAATATTTTATAAATTTATATATTTGATTGGGTTAAATTATAAAAATAATTTTTAATATAAAGAATAATAATAATTTTTAATAGAAAATAAGAAGACTTAGATTATTAATAATAAGTTAAATTTTAATAATAGTTGATATAATTAATTAGTTAATACATAATAATATTTAAAAGACAAAAATAAGTTTTTATATAATAAAAATTATTGTTAAAGAGAGTGTAAAAACAATAAATAAAAGAAAATATAAAAACGAAATTAAACTCGTCTGATTAGTGATTATTGTGTTAATAATAAATAATATTTCTATAGAGTAAATCTGGTGTTATTATTCTATATAAATATTATTAAAATAATAAAATTATTAAAATTATAAAACAAATTAAATATATTAAATAAAACTAGTAGATATTGTTAAAGCTCGTACAATAACTGTCGAGATAAAACAATATAAGATAACATGATGCGGGTTTCACTTCAGTTAGGTCGGAATATACATATTTACCCTAAGTTTATTAATTTAATAAATAAATGAATGAATAAATATTTTAAATAAATAACATTTTATTAATTAACTTTATTTATTAATAAATTATTATTTAAAGAAAAATTTTTATTTATTAAATATTATTTAAATATTATTATAATTAGAGTAAATATTAAAAGTAATGAACTCTCGAAATTCCTAATGATAGGAATTTTCTCGAGTATTTATACTATCTCTAATATTAAGGAATACATTTTAAATTTAATACATGACTAATTATTTATATTAATTAACTATTCTATAAATTAATTATATATTAATTATATATGACTTTTCACTCGTGTTAAATTTAATAATTATAAAAGTCATATTATCAATCATTTGTAGAAGGAATGATTATTTTATAATTTAGTTTTAATTTCCTTCTTAATCAAATGAACAAAGAGATATTAATTCAAACTTTAATAAATATAAGATCTTAATAATTATAATTAATTAATATCTCTTAAAATATTATTTAATTATGTTTTATAATAAACTATTTCTAATTAATTAAACGAATAAAACACTAATTAAATAAATAATCATGAATCCACTAATATTCGTGACATAACAGAAGAAGTAGTTGAAAAGTCGTAATATAACTACCAATCCGTTATCAAAAATGATACGAAGAAAATATTATCTTAATTCTATAAATGAATATAGAAAGTGATAATATTTTATCTAAAATTTAATAAATAAAAATAAATAAGAAAATAAAAATAAAATAAATGATTTTTATACTTGTTCATTTGCAAGTCTTTGTTAGTTTAAAATATAAAATTATTTTATTTAATTATAAAGTTTTAATATTTAATAACTCTTGTATTATTAACTATATATATGTTATTGTTTAATACATCTTGAATGTATGTAAATATAATCACAACTATTATTTTAATAAAATTTAATATTATTATCTAATTTTATTGGATTATTAGGAACAATTTTAAAATAAAGTAATTCTATCACTATTTATACAAAATTATTATTTTAAAGTATAATTATAAACAAATATAAACTATTTAATTTAAAAATAAATAAACAATTAAATAAACAAAAAGTTTACATTTATAATTTTTAATTTAATAATTTTATACAAGTTAATTATTTTAATTTTTAACTATCTGTGTTTTAATATTATTATTATTATTATTATAAATTCATAATTTATAAATTTAATTATTTATCAAAAGTGACACACGTTCAAATATACCTTAATTCTAAATAAGCTTAGAAAGTGGTATATTTGTGTGTAATTGAATGAATTATTTTTACCTGCTCATTCTACAAGTTTATATAATTATTAAATATAATTTAAAGTTTTAAAAACACATCTTGTTTTATAATATTAGTTTATTTATTTAAAATAGATGTATAATACATCTCGCTATGTATTATAAAAAAAATATATTAATTTATTATAATTTTAAAATATTCTAATTTTCCTGGCTAATTAGTAACAATCTTTAAAAATAATATTTTTTATTTCTATTTATAATAAATAAATACATTTAAGTTTGTTTATAAACAAAAGTTGTTTCTATTTTACATTTTTAAAATTTAATTAAACATTTATATTTTATATTATTTTGATTATTTACTATTATTTTAATTTATATTAAGTTTATATAATTTTAAAATCAGCTATTCTATTAATTCATTATTTATAAATTTCATTCTTTATCAAAAATGATATAATTTGATAATAATCTTAATTTTGAATTTTACTTCAAAAAGTGATTATTATATTATATCTTTGAGTATAACTATATAAGTTATATGGATTAGAAATTAAAATCGTTTTTGTAAAAATTAATAAAGTTGTTTTATTAAAAACACTAAATTGTTTTATTAGAAATACTCGATTTTCTAATATTTAAATATTTAAAATTTTATTTATTTAAGTATAAAAGTGACTATTAAAATTACAAAAATATTAACTAAACTATATAATATTTCTTTAATAATAATAATAATAATGATTAAAATAAGAATATTTACATGTATTTATATTTTCTTTTAAATTTAAACTATTTACATTAAAACAATAAAATTAATAACTATTTACAATAAAAGTAATAAAAGTAATTAGAAATAACAATAAAAGAAATAATTAAAAGTTAAAGAATATAAAAATGTTTATTTTACAATTAATTAAAGTAATAATTATTTTTAATGTTTTAATAAAAGTGTTTAATTATATTATTTTATAACATGAATTATTATATTTGTTTACTTTTAAAGTGTAATTTACTAACGAAGTTATTAAACATTTAATTTAACAATTAATTTAACAAGAGTTATAACAAGAGTTATATATTTTGATCTCGATTAATTAAAGTTTATTATTTTCTTTTAATAATCAAAATATATTCAGTGTTTAGGATTAATTTTATTTAAGAATTTTGGTAAAGTACTTAATTAAACTATAACTTATTTTAAGTTACTTCTAGGGTTAACTTAAAATGTAAAAGTTTTATTAAACTTATAATTTAATATTAAATTATTAAATTAAATAAAAGATTAAAGATAACTAGGTTAGAAAAAATGTTTTATTAAAATAATCTTAATTGTTCTATAAATGAATAATTAAATTATGTATTATGGTTAAAATAATTTCTTTTATTTTATTTAAAGAATATATATAATAATAAGATTATTTAATAGTAATACTTGTTAAGTATTAATAAGGTAATAATCTTTACAAAGATTTAATTCATAAAAATTATTCTAAACTATTTATACTATTTGTAATTTTACATTTAATAATAAAATAACTTTTTAGTACATGATTATATTCATATATTCATAATATATTTTATAATACTATAGCTAAACTTAAGACTTATTACTAATTATTAAAAATAACTATTGTTTATATATTTATAATATTAATTATTTCTTAATTATAATATAATTCATTGAATATAATATTAATAATTATAATCTTTTAATTCAAAGATTATAAGTTATGTTATTGAAATAATTATTATAAAATAAAGTTAATTAATTCCGGAAAATAATTTTAATTTAACTAAAACAATAATTTATATCTTTTGGATGATCATTCTCTGAATAAACAATTAATCATTACTAACAAAATATCTTTAAATTGGAATATCTCGTGAACCAGCAGAGATATTGACCTGATTTTAAGATATGTTATTCATCTCGAGTGTGGCTTTCTAACAAACCCACAATCTCCCAACCATAATTTCCCAAAAATCGCCATTCGTTAAGGAGATACGCGTATTTTTCCTTATTTAATTTTAACGATAAGGGTTAAAGTTATTTGTTATAAAAATATTAAGGGTTAAGGTCATATCTTAACCTTTTCTAAATTTTTTAAATATTTCTTAATATAATTTTATAATTTATTTGAAAATAAAATATTATTGATTTTGAAATTTTATAAGTAATTTCACAATTTCAAGATCACTTGAAATTGCAGATTCCACTAGTATTCGTGACATAAAAATCAGGTTTAATAATAATTTTATATTTATTAATTTCATTATTTATTAAAATGGTACAACCTGTTTGTTTTGTTTGTACCTTTATATGGATCAATACAACTAGAATGAATAAAACAATTATTATATTATAATGAAATAACACAACAATAAAAATGGTTTTTATATTTTTATGTATTATTGTTTATATTCTTTTTATTTATCTTTGATCAATAATGTACTATTAATTATTTAGACTCTTATAATAAAAATAAATAAGTATAATTCACTAGATTATAATCTGAATATCACTATTAATTCCTACTTAAATCTAATAATAATATTATTTATCTATCTAGTATTATCACTTATGCCTATTTTCTTATTATTATTTCTTATTATCTTTTTATATCGTTCCCCCCTTTTAATATTTATTAATTCTCTTTTATTAAATACTCTTTGTTGTAATTAAGGTTTTTAGTCTTTTTAATTAATTTTATTTATAATTTTTATTTTAGTTATTGCTATAAGCGTTATTAATTAAATCAATAATTGTTAGCTTATAAATTTATATATTAAATTTTTATTAAACCTAAAATACTTAAAGTAGAATTATTATTAGTAAATTTAAAGGTTAAATTGGAATTCCTATGCTCTTACATTTTTCTGAATCAGTCGTACCAAAAATGATACGTTATAAAATAAAATATCATAATATTATTATTTATTTTGAGGTTGTGGTAATAAGGAATATTGCTGAAATAATATATTCCAGTTATTAATAATTATGTGATATAGTTATTATGTATTTATTTATTATTATTTATTATTATTATTATTATTATTATTATTATTATTATTATTATTATTATTATTATTATTATTATTATTATTATTATTATTATTATTATTATTATTATTATTATTATTATTATAAACAAAATAAGCCTTTTATTATTATTAAATATTTATCTTTATTAAAATATATTATAATTAGTATTTTTACATTTATTTATTATTAACAATACATATTTAAAATAACTATATTTCCTATATAAATATACTACTTATTCACTATTAATATTACTAAACTATTACTAAATTTCTCATTTTATTATATCTTGTTATCTTTGGAACTTAATTACAAAATCAAGAACATCATTTTAATTATTTAATTATTAATTATATTTATATTAGTACATATTAAATATTTTTTTTAATTAATTTCATATTAATTAATTTCATTATTAATTAAAGTTATTATTAATTTATTATTATCTTAACCCTTATATGAATTAACCTGGAATTTCTACCAAAAGTAGTATTTTCTGTTCGTCACGTATCAAAAATGTTACGGTTCGAGGAATTTACTTTTATTTATATAATATTAATAAATTATTAAGACTCAAAAATAATATTAAAATGAAATAAGAAAAATTGTTTTGTTAATAAAATTGTTTTATTAAGATATTAATATAAAATTATAAAATAAAATAAAAATAAAAATAAAAATATCTGTATATTCTCTAATTCTTATAATATACACCTTTTTATACTTTTTGTAAAAAATTAAGTAGTGTTAATTAAAAGAATTAGTCTTTAATTATTTACATTAATTTTAGTATTTAAATTACTTTTAAATGAATAATAAAATTACATTACTATTATAATAAATATTTATACATATTATTAAATTGATTAACATACATTAAAAGTTTACTTTAAATATATTTAACTAAAGAATTTTACTATTTTACAGAAATATTATTCATAATTTTAATTAATAAAAATTCATTAACTTGATAAATTAAACTAAAAGTTCAATAAACTATAATTTTCAATATATTATTATTACTAAATTAATTTTTAAGTTTAATAAAATAAAATTTAAGTTCGATAAAAATAATTATTAATAATTTTAAATATAATTTAAATGTATACATTAATTTACAAATAAGAATATTGTAAAGTTTTCATACATTTAGGAACAATAATGGATTAAGTCATAATCATTAATTATGACAAGAATAACATTATTTGTTGGTTCCTTAACAAAAAATGATATAATTTGATAATAATCTTAATTTTGAATTTTACTTCAAAAAGTGATTATTATATTATATCTTTTGTTATAACTATATAAGTTATATTGATTAAGATTTAAGATCGTTTTATAAAAATTAATAAAATTGTTTTGTTAAAACACTAAATTGTTTTATTAGAAACACTTGTTTTTCTAATATTTAAATATTTAAAATTTTTATTTATTTAAGTATAAAAGTGATTATTAAAATTATAAAATATTAATCTAACTATATAATATTTCTTTATTAATAATAATAATAATGATTAAAATAAGAATATTTACATGTATATATATTTTCTTTTAAATTTAAACTATTTACATTAAAACAATAAAATTAATAACTATTTACAATAAAAATAATAAAAGTAATTAGAAATAACAATAAAAGAAATAATTAAAAGTTAAAGAATATAAAAAGTTGTTTATTTTACAATTAATTAAAGTAATAATTATTTTTAATGTTTTAATAAAAGTGTTTAATTATATTATTTTATAACATGAATTATTATATTTGTTTACTTTTAAAGTGTAATTTATTAACGAAGTTATTAAACATTTAATTTAACAATTAATTTAACAAGAGTTATATATTTTGATCTCGATTAATTAAAGTTTATTATTTTCTTTTAATAATCAAAATATATTCAGTGTTTAGGATTAATTTTATTTAAGAATTTTGGTAAAGTACTTAATTAAACTATAACTTATTTTAAGTTACTTTTAGAGTTAACTTAAAAATCAGGTTTAATAATAATTTTATATTTATTAATTTCATTATTTATCAAAAGTGATACGAAGAAAAATATTATCTTAATTCTATAAAGGAATATAGAAAGTGATAATATTTGTATCTAAAATTTAATAAATAAAAATAAATAAGAAAATAAAAATAGAATAAATGATTTTTATACTTGTTCATTTGCAAGTCTTTGTTAGTTTAAAATATAAAATTATTTTATTTAATTATAAAGTTTTAATATTTAATAACTCTTGTATTATTAAATATATATATGTTATGGTTTAATACATCTTGAATGTATGTAAATATAATCACAACTATTATTTTAATAAAATTTAATATTATTATCTAATTTTACTGGATTATTAGGAACAATTTTAAAATAAAATGATTCTATCACTATTTATACAAAATTATTATTTTAAAGTATAATTATAAACAAATATAAGCTATTTAATTTAAAAATAAATAAACAATTAAATAAACAAAAAGTTTACATTTATAATTTTTAATTTAATAATTTTATACAAGTTAATTATTTTAATTTTTAACTATCTGTGTTTTAATATTATTATTATTATTATTATAAATTCATAATTTATAAATTTAATTATTTATCAAAAGTGACACACGTTCAAATATACCTTAATTCTAAATAAGCTTAGAAAGTGGTATATTTGTGTGTAATTGAATGATTTATTTTTACTTGCTCATTCTACAAGTTTATATAATTATTAAATATAATTTAAAGTTTTAAAAACACATCTTGTTTTATAATATTAGTTTATTTATTTAAAATAAATGTATAATACATCTCGCTATGTATTATAAAAAAAAATATATTAATTTATTATAATTTTAAAATATTCTAATTTTCCTGGCTAATTAGTAACAATCTTTAAAAATAATATTTTCTATTTCTATTTCTATTTATAATAAATAATTACATTTAAGTTTGTTTATAAACAAAAGTTGTTTATATTTTACATTTTTAAAATTTAATTAAACATTTATATTTCATATTATTTTGATTATTTACTATTATTTTAATTTATATTAAGTTTATATAATCTTAAAATCAGCTATTCTATTAATTCATTATTTATAAATTTCATTCTTTATCAATTTCTCGGCCGTTAAGAAGAAACTTCGACCCTTGAAGTTAGTAAAGAAAGAAAATAATAGATAAAGAATTAAATTTTATAAATAATTAAAGATCTTAATTTATTACTTCTTCTTAAGATTTTCTTCTTTCTTTATATGCGTATTTAATTTGTATTGTCCTCTATTAATTTATTTTTAATATATAATTTTCGGGATAGTTTTTCATAGTAGCTGCAGTATCTTTTTGAGTAATTTTATTTTTCATTTATATCCACATTAATTAAAGCTTACTTAATGTTTATTATTATTTAAAGTTTGTTTTCTGATACTTTTATTCCATTATCCACATTTAACATTTATCCACATTCTATTTAACCTTTTATCCACTATAAGTAAAAGAATTCTTGATTTTATTTTATTAATTACTAAGGTTCCTTTTTATTTTCTTATATTGATACATCCACAACTTTTTAATTTAAGACTTGGAGATTTATTATTATTTGTTTCAATTTTATTTTCCGAAAGGTAATTTATTATATAATTGGTAGCTAATACCTGAGTTTTTATTATTGGACTGAGCATTTTATAATATAATATTCTACATATAGGCTTGTTATATATTATATTATTATTTTATAATATATATAAATAAATTATAATATATTATAAAGTTTTTTTTTTTTTTATTATTATTATTATTATTATTATTATGTATTATTATTGTTATTATTATAATATTTCATATATTGAAATAGTGAAATATTATTTAATGAAAGTATTGTATAATATTGTATAATATATTTATAATTTATAATTTTTTTTTATATTTATAAATATATTTAAATTTTAAATAAATGGTATTTATAATATTTTTTTTTTGAAATACTGATAATACTTTAATAAAAAGTTTTAATATATATTTTATATGATATTCAATTAATATTTTTATTTTTATAATGTTTAATCTATTTTCTAATTATTTTAATTATAATATTTTTTTGTATACTTGATATTTTAAATATTATTTTTTTTACTATTTTTATTACTATAATATTTATTTTGTATACTATTAATAATTTATTATAATTTTTTTTATTATTTTGTAGATTTTATTATAATTTATAAAAATATTTTATTCTCATATTATTTTATATATTATTTAACTATACTATATATTACGTATTTACTATAATATTATTTATTGATATAAAAAAAATGAAATTTTGAAGAAATTGAAAGTTTTTATACTTCCCTCCTTCCTTAGAATTAAGCTACAAGGTAGCCGGGTTTGGGATTCTCCACCATTGACACACGTTCAAATATACCTTAATTCTAAATAAGCTTAGAAAGTGGTATATTTGTGTGTAATTGAATGATTTATTTTTACTTGCTCATTCTACAAGTTTATATAATTATTAAATATAATTTAAAGTTTTAAAAACACATCTTGTTTTATAATATTAGTTTATTTATTTAAAATAAATGTATAATACATCTCGCTATGTATTATAAAAAAAAATATATTAATTTATTATAATTTTAAAATATTCTAATTTTCCTGGCTAATTAGTAACAATCTTTAAAAATAATATTTTCTATTTCTATTTATAATAAATAATTACATTTAAGTTTGTTTATAAACAAAAGTTGTTTATATTTTACATTTTTAAAATTTAATTAAACATTTATATTTTATATTATTTTGATTATTTACTATTATTTTAATTTATATTAAGTTTATATAATCTTAAAATCAGCTATTCTATTAATTCATTATTTATAAATTTCATTCTTTATCAAAAGTGATATAATTTGATAATAATCTTAATTTTGAATTTTACTTCAAAAAGTGATTATTATATTATATCTTTTGTTATAACTATATAAGTTATATTGATTAAGATTTAAAATCGTTTTTATAAAAATTAATAAAATTGTTTTGTTAAAACACTAAATTGTTTTATTAGAAACACTTGTTTTTCTAATATTTAAATATTTAAAATTTTATTTATTTAAGTATAAAAGTGATTATTAAAATTATAAAATATTAATCTAACTATATAATATTTCTTTATTAATAATAATAATGATTAAAATAAGAATATTTACATGTATTTATATTTTCTTTTGAATTTAAACTATTTACATTAAAACAATAAAATTAATAACTATTTACAATAAAAGTAATTAGAAATAACAATAAAAGAAATAATTAAAAGTTAAAGAATATAAAAAGTTGTTTATTTTACAATTAATTAAAGTAATAATTATTTTTAATGTTTTAATAAAGGTGTTTAATTATTTTATAACATGAATTATTATATTTGTTTACTTTTAAAGTGTAATTTACTAACGAAGTTATTAATTATTTAATTTAACAATTAATTTAACAAAAGTTATATATTTTGATCTCGATTAATTAAAGTTTATTATTTTCTTTCAATAATCAAAACATATGCAGTGTTTAGGATTAATTTTATTTAAGAATTTTGGTAAAGTACTTAATTAAACTATAACTTGTTTTAAGTTACTTTTAGGGTTAACTTAAAAATCAGGTATAATAATAATTTTATATTTATTAATTTCATTATTTATCAGTTTCTCGGCCTTTTAAGAATTAACTTCGTCCCTTGAAGTTAAATTTTGTTCTGGTAGAACGTAAGGAAAAATATTTTTAATATGTACATTTCTATCAAGTAGTTTTCCTGTATGTGGATCTTCAAGTACAACAGTATTAAATTTTTGTTTATTAACAACTTTATAAGGACCATAAAAATAAGGATTTAATTTACTTCTTCCTATTAATCTTATCATAACATAATCACCCGGTTTATAAGTCTTCTTTAAAGCTTTGGATAAACCTATTCTATGTTCCCAATATTGATTAGCATGATTAGAATATTCAGTAGCTTGTTTTACCCAATTTTGATGCCTTAAAAATCTTCTAAAAATATATTCTTCTTCTGTTTCATTAGGATCTTTATAAATATCGGGAAACATTATTTCTAATGGCCATGTGTCTCTTCTACCATATAATAATTCGAAACTACTAAACTTTGTTTTTGAATTTTTGGTAGTTCTAAGTGACCATAATGCAGATGGTAGATATTCATCCCATTCAGATTCATTTTCAATTAAGAGTCTTAAAGTTTTTCCTATTTCTTTGTTTCTATTCTCAATCATACCATTAGATTGTGGATGATGAGGAGAAACAAAATGAACCCATGATCCATATAAATCAATCATCATTTTAGTAATATCAGAAATAAATGAACTTCCATTATTAGTAACAATTATTTCTGGTGGACCATGTCTTGTTATTACTTCTATTAAAAATTTTATTACTTCTTCTGATTTCATATTTGGAATTGCTTTAGCTTCAACCCATTTAGTGAAATAATCAACAAGGGTAATAATATAAGAATTTCCATGTTTAGTAAGTGGTAATGGGCCAACTATATCTAATCCGACTCTAGTAAATGGTTGTTCAATTGGGGTTATATTATCTTCAGTATTTTTAGGTAAAGGCTTAGGTCTACAAAGTTGACATTTTCTACAGGACTTTACCCACATTCTAACATCATTCCAAATACCAGGCCAATAATAAGATTTTAAAATTCTATTTGTGGTCTTTTCAGCACCTTCATGACCAACAGAATGAGCACGACTAATAATATCTTTTTTATCTTCATCTTTGTAAATAACTTTAAGATATAATTCATCTTTTTTATAATAAAGAGTATTATCAACAACTTGATAATTTTTAGTAAAATATTTTTTTATTCCTTCAGGTAGGTCTAAATCTCTTGGATTAAAATCAGACAAAATTGCATAAGCACAATTTACTATTTCATCAGAATTTTTAGAAGGTAATCTTGAAAGGGCATCAGCAAAAACATTTTTCTTTCCTTTATCATATTTTAATTCAATTTTATATTTATTAAATTCTTCAATCCATCTTGCATGTCTACCTTTTGATGGAATATTCTTTTTATAAAATCCCAGTAATGGTTTATGATCAGTAATTAATATGGTAGGATTTTTATTACTTATAATATATTGACGAAATTGTAGAATTGCATAATAAATAGCTAATCCTTCAAGGTCAGTAACAGAATAATTCTTTTCTGAAGTAGATAAAGTACGACTAATACAACAAATTGGATGTTCCAATTTGTCCCCCTCCACCTGTAAGAGTACAGCACCAATGCCATTAGTTGATGCATCAGTACGAATAATAAATTCTTTATTAAAATCAGGATAACTTAAAATAGGATCACTTAATAGACATTGTCGGATATCTTCAAAAGCATTATTACATTCTTGTGACCAAATATATTCTTGGTCTTTCTTTAATAAATTAAAAAGAGAGCTTGCTCTAATAGAAAAATTTTGAATAAATTTGCGGTAGTAACTAGCTAAACCTAGGAATGATCTTAGTTCATTAACATTTCTTGGAGCATTCCATAAAGCAATACTTTGAACTTTAGAAGGAACAGTTTTTAATCCGTTAGGTGTAAGTACATGTCCTAGTACTTCTACCTTTTCTTGAAAGAATTTACATTTTTGTAAATTAAGAGAAAGATTATATTTAGATAATATTTCAAAAACTTGTTGCAAATGATAAAGATGTTCTTCTGGTGATTTAGAATAAACAACAATATCATCAATGTAAACAAAAAGACATTTACCAATTAATGGTAAGAGAATCCTATTCATTTCTCGCTGGAAAGTAGCGGGAGCATTAGTTAAACCAAATGGCATTACTTTAAAATTATAATTACCAAATTTCGTTGTAAAAGCAGTTTTTTCAATATCATTTGGGTTCATAGGAATTTGGTGGTAGCCAGAGTATAGATCTAAAGCAGAAAATATTTTTGCACCATTAACAGATGATATTAATTCATCAATAAAAGGAAGTGCATAAGAATCCTTAATAGTAATTTCATTAAGTCTTCTATAATCAATACACATTCTCCATTTACCATTTTTCTTTTGTACAAGTAAAACTGGAAATGACCATGGAGAGTGAGAAGGAGTAATTAAACCTTTATCAAGTAATGAAAGAATTTCACTTTTTAAAATATCAGCATGTTCCTTAGATAATTTATAAGGTTTTAATTTTATTGGTTTATTAGTAGTAGTAATTATAGAATGAGGTTCTAAATCCGCAGTAGTTAATTGAGACATTGATGTAGCCATACAATTTTTATATTTATTTATAATGTGTTCAAATTTTGATTTAATATTATCAGGTGTTGAATTTAAGATTTCTTTTAACGTATCTTGAAATTCTTGGTTTTCTTCTTTTGAAATAATTATAGAATTCATTAAGGGAATATCATTAGCATCATTATCATTACTATTGATAATGTTTGTAATTTTCTTTAAACCTTTTTTAGTTTTCTGGTATATATAATCATCATCAGGGTCAATAAATAAACGGTATTTCTTTTGAATACCTCTTCCAAAAATTATATCAAAGTATGGATTACTTTGTTCAATAATATAAAATTTTTCTAAAATAGTACAACAATTATTAATATTTATTTTTAAAGTAGTAAAAACATTTGTAGGAACAGTAGTACCATTAGCAATAGTTATATTTTGTTCCTCATCACTTTTTTCAATATTTTTATTTGATAGTTTATTAAAACCATTTGTAGTAATGATATTGACATTTGCGCCAGTATCATAAAGAATTTTTAAATATTTTCCATCTATATCACCAATTATTAATGGAATATTAGAGTTATTAAAGGAGTACATCACTTTTTCAACTTTAGGTTTACATCCTTGTTCTAATTCTTTTCTAAGTGATGGACTAGCAGAAAGTAATTGGGAAAGACTTATTTTTGGATATAAATTATTTGCTTCTTTAATTATACTAAATTTATCTTTGGTTTTTAACATTTGTATTTCTGTCATATTTCTTTTTGTGGTTACTTTGGTTTTGACAGAGTTTTTCTTTACTTTTACATCACTTGTTTCATTATTATTTTTAAAAGTTTCTTCATTGGTAGAATCATTAGAGTTATTAATTTCAATAGGTTGGATATGTTCTTTTGTATTAGTAACTTCTTCTAAAGGTATTTCATTTGTATTATTTTGTTCTTCTTCACTTTCTATTTCTATTTCTTCATTTGGGGTTTCTTCCATAACTTCATCTTTATCTTCACTAATTTTTCTTCTACGAGTATCTCTAATAGCCTTCTTTTGTTGTTTTAAATTCCTAATGTTAGGTTGGTTAAGTATTGAGGGTTTGACAATACTTTTATTATTTGGTGATATTTTATTTTTATCTAATGTTTTAACATTTATTTTCTTCTTTTGAGCCGCATTAATAGAATAATTATTTTCATTAGAGATATTGGAATTTATTTGTGCTTCTTGTGTATTTTGTGAACTATTTGCAATTTTAGTTTTTATGGGAGATTGCTTACTCCCATTATTTAGTTTAAATGATTATATTCGTCATCTAATTCTGGACAATCATTCGTAGTATGACCTATTCTTTTACAATTTAAGCAAACATTAATTTTTAGGTCCGCAAGCTTTTGAGTTATTTCTTTTAACTCATCATCATTATTTTGTGGGTATTTTAAGGTACTTTTTCTTTGCTCAACGTTTTGATTAATATTATTAAATCTTGAATAATTATTGTTATCATTATTGTAGTTATTATTTTGAATATTACTATTATAATTATTATTTCTGTAGTTATTAGTATAATTTCTATTATTATAATTTTTAAAACTATTTTGAGTAGTGTTATTGTTATTCATTCGGTTATAACTATTAAAATTATTTGAATATGCTCTATCATTATTTCTTTGAGCATTATTATCATTTGGAGACCTTCTAGAATTAATGGAAGTTCTTATTTTTGGTCTATTTTCTTCAACTATATTGAAAATTTTCTCTTTCTTAATAGTAATGTTTCTGGCTTCTTCTAAACTTTTTGGTTCAGCTTCTAAAAGTGCTTCGTAAGTTTTAGTAAGGTTTCTAAAAGCATTAATATAGTAGGACAATATGATTTCATTTGACATTTTTAAGTTTGTTTTATTTATTAAAGAGTCAAATTTAATATTGAATTCAGATACACTTTCATTTTTCTTTATTGTAATAGTAGACAATTCTAATAATCTAGAATTCTTTGGTACTGAACCTTTAAAATGACTTTTAAGGTTTTTGATGATGGTATTATAATCATCTGGTGTTTCTTTATTTAATGCATTAACTACAATTGTTCTAGCTGTACCTGTAGTTAATGATATAAGGTATTCTAACTTTTCTTGTTCTGGTACCTTATATAAATTACACCAATGTTTAAAAGAAAATTCCCAATCATCAAATTCAACCTTTGTTGAACCCAAAATAGGTATTCTATTAAAGGTAATACCTTTAGTAGTATTATCCATTATTACTTTTTATTTTTATTTTATTTAATTTTATTTTAATATTTTATTTAAAAACTCAATTTTTATTTATTCTCAATAATTTAGTTATAAGAACAATAATATGTTTTTATTTACAACAATCTTTATTTACAATAATTTAGTTATAAGTACAGTAATATGTTTTTATTTACAATAGTCTTTATTTACAATAATATAATTTTATTTACAGGTATTTTATTTATTACTGTTATTAATAAAATATAATCTTATATAACGTTTATATAATGTAATATAAAAGGAGTAATCGGTTGTTACTTGTAGACACTTGCTTTAGTTTTATTGTAATTAAGAAGATTTTATTTTTTTTGAGAAAATGTTAAGAATATATTTTATTTATATTAAGTTATTTATATATTAGTATTGTAAAAAAAAATATTTAATTTAGAGTAGGGTGTTTATTTTTATTTCTTTATTATAAAGCAGAAAATAATATTGATTATGTTATTATAGTACCTTCAGAGTACCCGACAGTTTCGTCACCGTGCCTTTCGACCTCCACTAACTAACCGTCATAAATATTAAGTGGTGTAATATTTACTTATTAGTTAGCGCTCTACTCCCCCACGATATGTGATAAAACTGCACTCTTACTAACTTACTATAAAACACTTTAATTATCTTAGTAATTAATTAACCGAAAAGATAAACAAAAGTTATTTTTCGCTGAAAATTAACTAAAAAGACAACTCAATATTATTGCTTTTATTATTTAAAATTTATAACAATACTCTTAATTTTATTTGACCGATGATTATATTTTATAATTTTTATTAAATAATTTTTATCTTTAATTTATAAATTATAATTATTAATTTATAATTATAATTTATGTATTTCTTTTTCTTTTAAAAAAAATAATTAAATATAAAACTTTATTTACAGGATTTATTTTTCGCTTTTTAGTGCCTTACAACAATTTAATTAACCGGCAAAAGCTACTAACTAGAGGTGATATACTAGACCTCAAAATAAATTTAAACTATATATTTTTATGTCGCTTTACCTTCACGACAAACCTTTAGCCTTCGGTGACTAAAGTTCCTTATTCGCCAGAGTTCACAAAAGTATTCAACTTGAGAGTCCTGTATTGCGTGCTTTTTATCACACTAACAATCCCTTCCCCCAAGTAAGCGTGCTATTCACACTCGTCCTACTTTTACAAATACTTCAGTGATTAACAGCTATAGTTTCTAACCAACTGAAACTAGTTAATTATACACTGAAACTCTGTATATGAGCTCTATACGCTCCTAGTATATTTTTACAAGTATTTTTATTTATAAAGTTTTATATTTATAATTTTTTTTTTTTTTTTTTTTTTTTTTGGTTTGTTTGGTGTATATATATTTTTTATATATATATACTTAAATCTTTATTTATTATTATTTTGATTTATTTTTATTATATATTTATTTTTATGTATATATACCTATTTTATTATTATAATTAATTCTTTCAACTATCTTATTTATAATATTATCAATCTATTTATCTAATAATTTTTCTATACTATTTTTTTTTTTTTTTTTTTTTTTTTTTTAATTCTTTTCTTATTTAAAATATCTATATATTTTATCTAATATATAATGTTTATATATCAATTTACTATATTAATACTATACTATTAAGTATTATAATTTATTTATTTTATTTTAATATTGATTTAATAATATTTAAATAATATTTCAATATTGAATATTGATTTATTATTTTAATATTATTTTATTATTTAATAAGTTATAATTTCTAAATAGATAAAATATTGAGAATATCTAGCTAACTATTCTATTAACTATCTATTCTATACTATTATAACTTGATTATTTAATTAATTTCATAGAATATTTTACTATTCTATATGAAATTTTTATATAAAGAAAATTTATATATTTACCTTATTTTGATTCTCCGGTTCGAAGGACCATTGATATAATTTGATAATAATCTTAATTTTGAATTTTACTTCAAAAAGTGATTATTATATTATATCTTTTGTTATAACTATATAAGTTATATTGATTAAGATTTAAAATCGTTTTTATAAAAATTAATAAAATTGTTTTGTTAAAACACTAAATTGTTTTATTAGAAACACTTGTTTTTCTAATATTTAAATATTTAAAATTTTATTTATTTAAGTATAAAAGTGATTATTAAAATTATAAAATATTAATCTAACTATATAATATTTCTTTATTAATAATAATAATGATTAAAATAAGAATATTTACATGTATTTATATTTTCTTTTAGATTTAAACTATTTACATTAAAACAATAAAATTAATAACTATTTACAATAAAAGTAATTAGAAATAACAATAAAAGAAATAATTAAAAGTTAAAGAATATAAAAAGTTGTTTATTTTACAATTAATTAAAGTAATAATTATTTTTAATGTTTTAATAAAGGTGTTTAATTATTTTATAACATGAATTATTATATTTGTTTACTTTTAAAGTGTAATTTACTAACGAAGTTATTAATTATTTAATTTAACAATTAATTTAACAAAAGTTATATATTTTGATCTCGATTAATTAAAGTTTATTATTTTCTTTCAATAATCAAAACATATGCAGTGTTTAGGATTAATTTTATTTAAGAATTTTGGTAAAGTACTTAATTAAACTATAACTTGTTTTAAGTTACTTTTAGGGTTAACTTAAAAATCCGGTTTAATAATAATTTTATATTTATTAATTTTATTATTTATCAAAAGGTAAAGAAAGGAGGGTTGGCGCAACGGTAGCGCGTCCGCCTCCAGAGCGGAAGGTTGGGTGTTCGAATCACTCACTCTCCATTTTGTTTTTATTTCTTATTTACTATTATAGTTAGGTTAAAACATCTTTTAAAAGATATCTTCTAAAATATTAAGATATATCTTAAAAAAAAGCATTTTATCATCGATGATACCTAAAGCTATATTGTAATATATCAAAAAAACAAAAAAAATAAAGTAAAAAATGATGATAAAACTTAATAAAATAATATTAATGTCTCATAATTTTTATCATTAATAATTAATAATATGCTATTATATATAAAGGAAATTTGATATATTTTTATTAATGATAATTTATAATTTATTATTTCAGTTTATTAATTATTATTATTATTACTATTAAATTTTTTTTTTGACATATTCTTCAGCCATTTAAACTTTTAAAGGTAAATATTTTAAATAAATTAAAAAAAAAAAAAAAAAAACAATGCTAGTATAAATATCCTAAACAAAATAATTACATTCTATTCTATTTTTATTAATAATGAAAAACAAGTTATTAGTAATTAATTTATATTATTATTATTTATTAGATTTTAGATACAAATACTATCACTTTCTATATTTAATGATAGAATTAAGATAATATTTCCACTGTACCAAAATGTAGTAATTTTTTATAATAATTAAAAGAAATTACTATAATATAATATTAATTATCAATATTGTAGTAATATAATAATATACTATAATAATTTGATAAAGAATTAGAATAAAGAACTAAAAAACTAAAATACTTATCGAGTTTATTATAAAGATTTATAATAAACAACCAGCACAAAGAGTTAAATAAAGTTTGTTTGAGATTATCAAGTAATTATTTTTAATTATTAATTATTGTTTATTAGAAAATTTTTTTTGTTTTATTATTTTAAAGAAAATAAGAAATGTATTTGTGGGGTATTTATTATAATTTATTCTTTTATGATAATAACTCTTGGATTTCAAGAGGGTTCTATTTATATTTTCATTAAAAAATAAGATTAATTAAATGTGTTCTAATATTAACAAATGAAATGTTTAGGAAGACTAGAAGATACATGATTTTCGGTCAATATTCTAGTCATATTGATCATCGTATAAATTAAGTCAAACCGAATGCTTTCTTAAGACGCAATCGGAAAAAACCTTAAAGTATCGATTCCTATTTTATCCATAATACAATAATTAAAATATAAATAAATATGTAATTACTTATTTTTTAAAATGATAAATATAATTAATATTAATTATAATAATTAAATATATAAAATAATAATATGTAAATTATAAAGTAATAAAACTATCTAAATTATGAAAATAAATTAAATTTGTACAATAGCTGTCGAGATAAAACAATATAAGGTAACGAAGAAGTAGTTTTAAAAGTTGTAATATAACTACCAATCCGTTATCAAAAAATGATGCGTTGACCAATATATTTTTGAATAATATAATATTTTTAATAAATAATAAATTCTAAGATTTAGATGAAACAATAAATTTAAAATAAAATGCGTTTTATAATTAACAAATAAATCACTCAAAACTCGAAAATAAACTCTTTTATTATATTTAAATTATCTCTTTATTATATTTTATAATTTATTTATTGTCTTTTTATTCTCTATTTATTGTCCCCTTTTTATAAAGAAGAATTTTATCTTCCTTTTATGCATTTTCGTTTATTTCATGCATTATTATTGTTAACTATTAAATATTATTATTACTATTGTCATCATTTATTTAAATTAAAAAAAATAAATTGAAATTATGTTTTAGTATCATAAAATATTATAGAGTATTACTTATTTGATTTTCTTATTACTTCAAAATGTTTAAATTTAGAAAAATTATTATAAATTATCATTGACTATCATTAAATGTATAATACTTTGAATAAAATAATTAAAATTTAAAATTAAAATGAAATTAAAATAAAATTAAAATAAAATTAAGACAAAATTAAAATATTAAAAGTATCAATTATTATAAGCATACATTTTATACAAAAACATAAAAGAGTTCTGTATTTTATCTTAAAATCGTTATTATTATTCTATTTCCAGGTTTTAAGTTTATCATTTTAGTAATAATTTCTCAATTAGTTATTTATTAATTTATAAGTATAAGTTTAAAAGAATTTCTAAGGAATACTTAGATAAAACACTAGAATTAATAATTTGATGTATACCATTTTATTTTTAGTTTGTTTATTCATTTTTATTTATTTATTTATTATTATTTTATTATTTTAATACATTATTGGATTAAGTCGTTTTATTTTATTTAATAATTTATTTTATTATTATCACTATTAGGTCGTTTTTACTCAGAATTTATTATATAATAAAGAGAATATTATTTATTTAAGAAAGGGTTATATCTTCATAAAATTATTATTCATTCATTTTTAAGAGTTTTTTTTTTTTTTTTTTTTTAACTTCCGAGTGCATTTCTCCCATCGATCAGAGTTAGCTCCAATGGTGGTTCTTAGAGAAACGTTGGCTCATTCCTATTGCTAGGTGGTTGTGACCCTCCTGGTCTGTCATACTGTTTCTTCAGCTTCGACGCTCACTTAATCCATGTACATTAGATGCATGTCGTTGTACGATATTTCACAACTACAATGCTAAGCCTCTTATAGTCAATTTGATCACGTGTCAACCGCCCCCTAATGTTTACACTTAAATTGATTAAGGAATATTATGTGTTTTTGGCATAGCCTAAGTCACCACTTATTAAGTTCTAATTTGGAATGTACCATGTACACTAGACCCTCTCAGGCCGGCTAGACGAGTGTTATTATCATAGTAGTAAATTAGAAAGTTCATTTATACTTACCTGAATATCATAACCCAACCCATGGCAAACCCAGTGGGAAAATCCACAGGCACTGACATCTGCGGGGTCGAACCAGAAGCCTTATGTATGCTAAGGAAACGCCTTAACAACCAGGATAAAAACTGGAACGACTTTTTAAGAGTTATTATCATTTATTTTTATTATAAGTTATTATAGATTAAGTCGTGTTTATTCAGCTAGTTTTTATTATGTTTTTATATGAGTAGTGTATCAAAAATGATAACGTATTGGTAATTATATTACACTACTTCTTCGTTATCTTATATTGTTTTATCTCGACAGTTATTTACAATGTAACTTTTTCTCTTTGTTAACCTTATTAATAAAATTATTTATTAATTAAATTTATTTCATAATTTATATTTAAATAGTATTTTATTTTATATTTAAATAATATTTATATAATATTTAATATGTATTATTGTAGTAAATAATATTATTAATTATTAACCAATAATAGTTAATATAGATTAATAATATTATAAAAGAAAACATGTAAACAAACACTAACACTTTAGTGTTAGTATTAAAAATTAAAGTAAAATAATATAATAAATAATTAATAATAAAGAATAACTATATTTAAAATAGTTAAAGATACTTTATATTAGTAAGAGAAATAAAGCGAATAAACATTTATTATTATATATAACTAAATTGTTTTATTCATTATTTAATTACTAATTTCTTTATAAATTTTAATATAAAAACATTATTTATAATATTAGCTCGTATGAGAGGTTGTTATTTATTTATTATTATAATATTTTTATATAAAATAATATATAAATCTATCCATCTTATATTAAATATAATAAACCTTTTACAAGTATGTCACAATAACATAAAAATTTAAGAAATTTGGACACATGGAAAAAATTAAAATTTTTTTAAAATTTTATTGTTAAAAATTTTATTTTAAATTTATTAACTATTTACAATAATTATATTAATTATTAATTTATAAAAATTAAATATTTTATAATTAAGCAATAATTAATTAAAATTAAAAATGTAATTATTAAAATTGTTCATGTATAAAAAGAACAAAAATTGAAAAAAATTACATAGCTTGAGCGTGTATAAAAAGAACAAAAATTGACAAAAATTACATAGCTTGAGCGTGTATAAAAAGAACAAAAATTGACAAAAATTACATAGCTTGAGCGTTAGTAATTTTTTAACTTAAAGTTAATAAAATTTATAAACTCCTATAAAACCTAAAATTTTAAAAATTTTAATATTTTTAATAACTTAATATATGCTGATATTAAGTTATTACTAAAATAAAAATATTATTTAATTTTCTTTATATAAATATTATTAGCTTTACGCCTTCAATAGGAAAGCGTATTATATTTGTTAATTAATATAACTAGTGTGCTTACCACACTTTTCTTTAATAAAAAATCGCTTTTTGACAATGTAATAATTATTACATATTTAATAATAATTATTATCTACATTATAATAATACAAATCGTAATATGTATTATTAAATTGAGAAGTTTCATAATAGTAAATAAAAATGAATACTTATCTTAAAGAGTTTATTATAAGTGAATTATAATAAAAAACACAAAATATTAAGACTATCTTTAATTTAAATATTTTTTATGAATATAGTTTTGAAAGGGTTATTTATTATAATTGTCTTAAAATAATAACTCTGGATTCTTTAGTGGAATTCCAGAGTTCTTATATTTATAATTTTTTGATAATTTAAAGTTTAATAAAGAATTTCTAATCTTAACAAATAATCTTTTTAGGAAAAGACTAGAAGAAAAACCTAAAAAGATATTCGATTGATAACTAATATATCAATCATCGTAATATTAAGTAAAACCGATTAAAATTCGGAAAAACCTTAATATCCGATTGTCCTAATATATATTTATATTTTCTAATTGTTTCTATAAGTTATTTCAAGATACGATACATAAATATAAAATACAAACGTAAAATAAAATATATAATGCTTCTTATAAAATGTAATACAAAAATTATTAATTAAAAAATAAATAAATGTTTACTATTATTTTAAATAGATTACTAAATTAAATAAATAAATAATTAATATAGTAATTAAATAAATTTTAAATTAAGTAAATGAATAATTAATATCAATATAGATAAATGTTTATAGTAATTTAAATGAATGTATGCTAATAGTTTAAATAAATAATTAATTTAATAATTAAAAAATAATTTGTAAAAGTTTTATTAAACTTATAATTTAATATTAAATTATTAAATTAAATAAAAGATTAAAGATAACTAGGTTAGAAAAAATGTTTTATTAAAATAATCTTAATTGTTCTATAAATGAATAATTAAATTATGTATTATGGTTAAAATAATTTCTTTTATTTTATTTGAAGAATATATATAATAATAAGATTATTTAATAGTAATACTTATTAAGTATTAATAAGGTAATAATCTTTACAAAGATTTAATTCATAAAACTATTCTAAACTATTTATACTATTTGTAATTTTACATTTAATACTAAAATAACTTTTTAGTACATGATTATATTCATATATTCATAATATATTTTATAATACTAAGGCTAAACTTAAGACTTATTACTAATTATTAAAAATAACTATTGTTTATATATTTATAATATTAATTATTTCTTAATTATAATATAATTCATTGAATATAATATTAATAATTATAATCTTTTAATTCAAAGATTATAAGTTATGTTATTGAAATAATTATTATAAAATAAAGTTAATTAATTCCGGGAAATAATTTTAATTTAATTAAAACAATAATTTATATCCTTTTGGGTAAATGATTTATGTTCAATACATCAGGGGTGATCATTCTCTGAATAAACAATTAATCATTACTAACAAAATATCTTTAAATTGGAATATCTCGTGAACCAGCAGAGATATTGACCTGATTTTAAGATATGTTATTCATCTCGAGTGTGGCTTTCTAACGAACCCACAATCTCCCAACCATAATTTCCCAAAAATCACCATTCGTTAAGGAGATACGCGTATTTTTCCTTATTTAATTTTAACGATAAGGGTTAAAGTTATTTGTTATAAAATATTAAGGGTTAAGGTCATATCTTAACCTTTTCTAAATTTTTTAAATATTTCTTAATATAATTTTATAATTTATTTGAAAATAAAATATTATTGATTTTGAAATTTTATAAGTAATTTCACAATTTCAAGTGATCTTGAAATTGCAGATTCCACTAGTATTCGTGACACACTTTCTATAGTAAAATATAGAATTAAGATAATATTTTTCTATTGTATCAAAATGTAATAATTTTATTATATGCATTAATATTTCACATAATAAAATTATTAGCTACATTTTAACACTAATTGTTAAAATAAGATAATGATAAGGAAACTATTTATTAAAATAAAAAAAATATACTTATCGAGTTTATTATAAGAGCCTATAAATAACGTTTGTGTTAGGGTTTAAAATATTTTTTATTATAAGAATGTTTTATTAATGTTAAAAGTGTTTCAATTTATTTATGTTATTTATTATAATTTCTTATAATAATAACTCTTGATTTTCAAATGAAACTCAAGAGGTCTTTTTATATAAAAACTTAAAGAATAAAAGAAAGTTCTAATCTTAATAAATTTCTTTTCTAGAAAAAGATTAGAAGAAAAAACTAAAAAAGTTTCGATTGATAATCTATTCTTATCAATCATCGTATTATTAGATAAAACCGAATGGATTCGGAAAAATTCTAATAATCGATTTTTTCTAAATACAATAATTTACATTACATTTAAAATACATTATGTATTATAATAAAATTTAATAAAATTTAATAAAATATTAAAGGTTAAATAAAAAATATAATAAATTAATTTTAATATGTCAAGAGTTAGAGTGGATTTAGAACTATAATTAAGTCTACTAGGTTAGGATAGGCTTAATTATATAGTAAATAATAAATTTTTATAAATAAAAGAGTAATAAATATAGTTTTTTAAGAAATATTTTATTTAATTTTTATAATATAAGTAAATGATAATTATTAATTTTAAATATTGAATTTACTATATAAAAATGAGTATAATAATCTCACAAAGAACTTCTTAAAGTTGTTCTTTGTTCAACTTATTTATACTTTCATTTTTAATATAATGTTGATATTAATAAAGTATAATAATAATATAATTTAAGTTATGCATGTATAATAATATAAATATAAATATTAATAAAATATAATAATAATAATAATATAATTTTCTTTAAATATCGATATTAATAAGTTGTTAAAAATAATATTAATAATTATTTAAATGAATCTTATTTTACTAATTGGTTTGTTTAATATTAATTAATTGTTACACTATTTATCTCCGGATAATAAATAGCTTTCCAATTAATATTTATATTAAATAAACTATTATTAGTAAAATATTATTAAATTAATATTTTAATTAATTTAACTAATAATTCAAAATTATGAAATTTCATGAAATGTCAAATTTCATGAATTGTGATTTTGACATAATAAGAAATATAGATTATTTATTATAAAATAAATCTAATTTCTTACAGAAAAATGATAAATAATTAAATTTATAAATTATGAATTTATAATAATAATAATAATAATAATAATAATAATAAATAATAATAATAATAATAATAATAATAATAATAATAATAATAATAATAATAATAATAATAATAATAATAATAATAATAATAATAATAATAATAATAATAATAATAATAATATAATAATAATAATAATAATAATAATAATAATAATAATATTAAAATACAGATAGTTAAAAATTAAAATAATTAACATGTATAAAATTATTAAATTAAAAATTATAAATGTAAACTTTTTGTTTATTTAATTGTTTATTTATTTTTAAATTAAATAGTTTATATTTGTTTATAATTATACTTTAAAATAATAATTTTGTATAAATAGTGATAGAATTATTTTATTTTAAAAGATGTTCCTAATAATCCAGTAAAATTAGATAATAATATTAAATTTTATTAAAATAATAGTTGTGATTATATTTACATACATTCAAGATGTATTAAACCATAACATATATATATTTAATAATACAAGAGTTATTAAATATTAAAACTTTATAATTAAATAAAATAATTTTATATTTTAAACTAACAAAGACTTGCAAATGAACAAGTATAAAAATCATTCATTCTATTTTTATTTTCTTATTTATTTTTATTTATTAAATTTTAGATACAAATATTATCACTTTCTATATTCATTTATAGAATTAAGATAATATTTTTCTTCGTATCAAATGGTGGAGAATCCAAAAATCTACTGCGTAGCTAGTCTTAAGGCCGGAGGGAATTACGCGAACCTCTCTGTTCCCCATAGGAAACTACTGCTACTTCAAATTTAATTAATTTCAAAATTAATTAAAATCGGAATTAACAATACTTCAACAATATATATTAATATATTCCAATATATTATTAATATATATTAAAAAAAATTTCACAAATATTTAATTCCAATAATTAAATAAACAACATTAATATCAAAATTTTAAATATTCAAGTTATTTAAAATAAAATCAATATTATAATACAAAAACATTATAATATAATTCAATTATAAATCCATAATCAATTATAATATACCAATTGTATATTATAAAATAATAAAATTATAATGTATATTTCACCTTGTAATGAGGTATATCTAATGATAAGGGTTAGACTAGAAAATCATTAAGGTTAGATTAATGAGAATTTCATAATTATATTTATATAACCAATCATTAAGTAATTAATTCACTTATCAAATTGTATTAAAAAAAAAATAATTTTCATGTATAAAAGAGAGAATAAGAAAGATAAAATAGTTCTTTAGTGTTTTTATTAATAATTAATAAAAATTAGTTTTTTTTTTTTGTTTCGTCTTTAGTTTGATAATACACTGACCTAGCGAGTTAGTCGTATTATAATAATAAATTTAATAAATAAACATTATTAAAAAAAATACATATATTTGATACATTAGAGTGTGTGTGTTTATTATTATAATATTTCGTTACACACCTGAATGAAAAACATTATATTCCCACTGCTCCGCTCTTCTAAAAACTTATATGAATTTCAAAATAATATGTGGATAATGGAATAAAAGTATCAGAAAATAAACTTTAAATAATAATAAACCTTAAGTAAGCTTTATTTGATGTGGATATAAATGAAGAATAAATTTATTTGAAAAAGACACTGCAGCTACTATAAAAAAAAATATCCGGAAAATTATATATTAAAAATAAATTAATGGAGGACATTAGAAATTAAACATGCATATAAAGAAAGAAAATAAGAAAATCCTAAGAAGAAGAAGAAGTAATAAAATGAAGATCTTTAATTATTTATAAAATTTAATTATTTATCTATTATTTTTCTTTTCATAACTTCAAGGGACGAAGTTATATCTTAAGGGCGAAGATATTGATAAATAATTAAATTTATAAATTATGAATTTATAATAATAATAATAATAATATTAAAACACAGATAGTTAAAAATTAAAATAATTAACTTGTATAAAATTATTAAATTAAAAATTATAAATGTAAACTTTTTGTTTATTTAATTGTTTATTTATTTTTAAATTAAATAGTTTATATTTGTTTATAATTATACTTTAAAATAATAATTTTGTATAAATAGTGATAGAATTATTTTATTTTAAAAGATGTTCCTAATAATCCAGTAAAATTAGATAATAATATTAAATTTTATTAAAATAATAGTTGTGATTATATTTACATACATTCAAGATGTATTAAACCATAACATATATATATTTAATAATACAAGAGTTATTAAATATTAAAACTTTATAATTAAATAAAATAATTTTATATTTTAAACTAACAAAGACTTGCAAATGAACAAGTATAAAAATCATTTATTCTATTTTTATTTTCTTATTTATTTTTATTTATTAAATTTTAGATACAAATATTATCACTTTCTATATTCATTTATGGAATTAAGATAATATTTTTCTTCGTATCAAAAAAAATTGTAAAAGGTTTTTTATATTATTAGTTAATAGGTTATTAATTAGTTAATTAAGTTAGTTATTACCTCTCTATACGAGTTAATAACTAAATAAAGTTTTATAAAAAATAATAAAAGAAAGAAAATAAATATTATAACACTAAAATAAATATAAACACTTATATAAATATTTTATGAAATAACTTTTACTTAAATAATTATATTTTAATTATATCTTTTATTTATTAATTATAATTATCTACATTAATTATTATTATAGTTATTAATTTACTTTAATACTAACGCTAAAGTATTTAGCGTTAGTTTTGACTATACTATTTAACTATATGAGTTTATTTTCTTTACCACTTGATTGGGTAAAGCAAATAAACTTCCTATTTAATTAATAACCATTAATATATGGTTATGCATATATTTGGCCAATAAATGGTGACCAGAATATATGGTTTCAATTGAAATATTTGTGGGCAAACTTATGGCCACAAATATTTCTTACAAAAATCATAGAAGCTCGCGTAGCCTAATTGGATAGGGCGTCAGACTTCTAATCTGAAGATTGCGGGTTCGAGTCCCGCCGTGAGTGTTTTTAATATTTTATAAAAATTTCATTATTAGTAGTTTTATTTATTTATAATATATAATTTATAAATATAATTTACTAAAAACTTATTTTTTACCTAATGAAGTAATATATAAATAAAGTTTAAGAAATCATAATAATGAATATCAATATAATAAAATAGGTCTGTATACGTTTATTTATTATGTGGAATTATGTTTTCGACTCCGATATAAAATAAATAAAAAACTAAAATAATATATATATAAAAAAAGGAGTTAAGCCGTGTTTATTCAGTTAGTTTTTATTATGTTTTTATGTGCGTAGCGTATCAACAATAATGCAATATATTTCAAAAACACCTTAAATAAAATATAATTTTGAATGTTAGCAATAGGGAATAATAATTGAAATCATATATTATATTATATTATATTTATTTCTATTTTATAATAATAAAATAAATTTATAATAATATAATTAAATAGATTTTGGTTTAAAGTTTCTTTATTTAATTATTATTATTATGTTTATAAGATCAATAACATTCAATACTAATAGAATCGAAAGTTATTATTTAATAAATATAAATAGTTAAATATAAAATTTAAATATAAAAATATGTTGATAAAATTACTATTAATAATAAAATATAACTTTTGTGAAATAATAAACAATAAATATTCTTTTCTTTTATAATTAATATTTAAACTGAGTTACATATAATAAAATAAAATAAAATAAAATAAAATAAACATATGATTAATCATTTAAACACTTGATCCGTTAACCTATTTTATAATAATTAGAATTATTTAATTTATAGATGTTAACTGTTACACCTAAATGGTTTAGTTCTATTGATATATTTTTAATTTTCGTCAAGTCATAAGAAATGTCTATGATCCATACTTGATATCATATTGATTTTAATTTACCTATTAAAATCTTTGAATAATCGTAACTTCTTTAAATGATCAGTTAGAAGGACCGCGATTGTACCAAAATATAGATTTTCCTTTAAGCTTTCCAACAAATTTAGTTTCATAGCAGTAGTATTTACAGCCGTAGCGATCGTTTTTGGCGAGTTACGCCTTGTTTCGTGTTTGTTTATTTTTGGCTAAGGGTTATAGTGTATTGATATTAAATTTTTGAAATCATAATCCTTTCGCTGAATCAAAATTTAAAAGGTGACTTTTAAAAAGTGTTTTAAAATAATTGTTGGAATTATTTAATTATAATTTTTTATGTTTAATTGATTATAGATATTATCTGAATTTGTTTTAAATCCAGTTAATATCTTCACATCGTGTTTATTCAGCTAGTTCTTATTATGTTTTTATGTGAGTAGCGTATCAAACTGTAATAATTATTAGCTTCAAATTATATAAATTATTATTAAAATGTGAAAATAAAAGTAAAATTAGAAACTTAACTTAATGAGTTTATTATAAGAAATTATAATAAACAAACACCAAATGTATCAGAATTTTTTTGTGTATTTAATAGTTTTTTAATATTTATTTTATTACTTATTATTTTGTATAAAATTATTTATTATAATTAATCTTATAATAATAACTCTTGCTTTCTAAAATCGAATTCATGAGTACTATTTATATGTTTTATTTTATTAAAAATACATTTATATTATATTATAACTATTTATTTCTTATATATTATTATTTAAAATCTACACTAAAATCTTAATTATTAATAAATATTTAAACTATAACTATTTTTAGTAAAATACAATTGGCAATTCAAATTAAGTACTATTCAATTTGAATATGTGCCCATGTATTATTGATATATTAAACATTTAATAATTATATACTAGATGTCTATTTCTATTACAAAACAATACTAAAACTAGGGGTTTGAATTGAGAATTTTAATTTATTGTTAAACATTAAGAATAAATTAATAATTTATTTTGTTTTAAACTTTAATTATTAATAAATAAATTATGTCCCATTTTCTTTTTCTGTAATATAATTCGTGTAACTTAAACAATAATATTTATGGCTTAAGTTACATTAAAGATATCAATCTGTGGCGTTTGATATCTTTACAATCTCTCTCTCTAAGTCGAGCTCCTGCGAGATTAATTTATAAAGAATCCTTTCTCGAAGGAATTTCAATTACAAATGGTTGGTATCTATGCTTAATTAGATTACCAACTTTATTCTTTCTTATTCTCATGGAGGAGTCATTCAACTTATGTTTTGACTTTTTAGAGTTTCTTTCGAACTCTTGTATTAATTGTTTGTCCGGGATCTGATCTTCAGAAACCCAAGTGGATTTGTCAAATCCTTTCCACGATAACTTATAAAATGTCTCACCATTAACAGATTTCATCTTCTCAATTTTTTCTGGAATTTTTTCAATTAAATCTGTGTTAAGATGAATATTTCTTTTCCTACTATTAGACCTATCTATAAACTCGTTTTCAAAGTATGGTTCTAACAATGAGACATGAAAGACTGGATGACATCTCATTGTCTTTGGGAGTTTCAATTTAAAAGCGAGAGAACTAACTTTTTCAATTATTTCAAATGGGCCAAGCATTTGAGGTGCTAATTTCTTCTTCAAGTTAGTTCCAGGAGAATTTTTCAATAACCATACCTTCTTTCCCACTTCAAATTCCGGGGGACTCATTCTTTTCATATCGGCATATTTCTTATATGTTTCTTTTGCTTTTTCTAAGCTCTCTTTTAATAATTTAAAGTTTTTATTCATATCAATTACTCTTTGTTCAGCTCTACTAGGTCTATCATTAGCCGGGATTTCCAAGCTGAACTTTGGATGAAAACCATAATTAGCAAAGAATGGGGATTGATTTATAGATTGCTGTAAAGTGTTATTATATGCAAATTCAGCAAATGGAATAAGATCAACCCAGTTATTCTGCTTCTTATTGATAAAACAACGGAAATATTGTTCCAATATGCCGTTCACCCTCTCCGTTTGACCATCTGTCTGCGGATGGTTAGCAGTTGACAATGAATGATTGATATTAAGAAGGTCACAAAGTCTTGACCAGAAATCAGAAGTAAATTGCGAGCCTCTATCAGAAATGATGGAATTAGGAAGACCATGCAAACGGAAGACATTGGCAATAAAAGCATCAGCAGCAATTGAAGCAGTAGGAAGACAACGTAAAGGAATGGCGTGAGCAAATTTAGTAAATCTATCGACAACAACCATAAGTGTAGTCATATCTCTGGACTTAGGAAGATCAACAATAAAGTCGATAGAGATATCAGACCAAGGCCTACTAGGAGTGTCCAAAGGGGATAACAATCCATAAGGCTTATGTCTAGGGACTTTGGATTTGCAACAAGTCACGCAAGATTTAATAAAGGATTTAACATCTGAATGAAA
Organism: Piromyces finnis; assembly: GCA_002104945.1. Lineage (NCBI taxonomy): Eukaryota > Fungi > Neocallimastigomycota > Neocallimastigomycetes > Neocallimastigales > Neocallimastigaceae > Piromyces > Piromyces finnis. Next base: position 123,309 of record MCFH01000048.1, read on the forward strand.
TCTTGGCCACCAAAAGTTTCTTGAAATAAGTTCGACAGTTTTCTTAATGCCGAAATGGCCAGCAGCAACAGAATCATGATGGAGTTCTAAAACTCTAGTCCTAAGAGATTTAGGAACATAAATAAGATTGTTAAATAACAAAAATCCTTCACCATCAATAATAACTTTATCAATATTTTTAATAGGTGCATTACTTGTAGAACCATTCATTTTAAATTGAACAATGGAATTGTACAAATCGTCATTTTTAAGTTCTGATAAAATAGAATCTATTAAAGGTTTGTTATCGCTATGATGGAGTGAAATTGTAAAACAAGAAACATTAGAGTTAATATCATTCACTAAATGATCACTTCTACGAGACAGAATGTCAGGCTTACCAGATTTCTTTCCAGCTCTATAGATGAGTTTAAAGTCAAATCTGGATAAGAACAAATTCCATCTAATTTGTCTCTGAGATAACATTTCAGGTTTTCTAGGAAATGTTAAGTTCTTGTGATCGGTATAAATTATGAACTGATGGCGTGCACCCTCTAAGTAATGACGCCATTCTTCAAGAGCAACTATAATAGCTAAGAGTTCCTTGTCATATATAGGATAGTTTCTTTGACAACTCGTCAAACTTTTAGAAAGAAATGCAATGGGATGTAATTTGCCGTCAAACTCTTGAGAGAGAATAGCACCGACAGCATAATTACTAGCATCAGTTTCTACAATAAATTGTTTATTACTATCCGCATGTTTCAGAATAGGAGCTGACGTGAACAAAGTTTTTAATAAAATAAAAGCGTCCTGATCTTCTTTCCCCCAGTTAAAAGCAACATTTTTTCTAGTGAGTTTGTGAAGAGGGTTTGCAATTTTAGCAAAGTCTTTAATAAAAATTCTGTAGTAGTTGCATAGACCGATAAAAGACTGAACCTCTTTAACATTCTTGGGAACCGGCCAATCGAGAATTGCTTTAACTTTATTCTCATCCATTTGCAACCCATCTTTTGAAATGACATAACCAAGAAAAGTGGTTTTCTTAACATCAAACTCACATTTTTCTAATTTAACATAAAGATTATTTTCAAGTAGTTTCTTAAGTACCTTTTTAACATGCTCATGATGTTCTTCGATATTATTAGAATAAATAAGGATATCATCAATATATGAGATAACAAAATCATCTAAATAATCACTAAGAACATCGTTAATAAAGTGTTGAAAGGTTGCAGGTGTAACGAATCATAGAAATTAGTAACCTGTCTTAGTGGTTAGTAACTAAGACCTTGGTTTGAACTACTCGAGTTCGAAACCTCATTAATATCTTTTTTTAATTATTAAAATATTTTATAACGAAATTTTACCAAAGAAGATAATTTCTGATTGGCTTAAAAAATTAAGTTGTAAAATTTTTATAAATTTACTTTTAAAAACTTTTATATAAATACGAGTGAAATTTCTCAAAAAATTATTTTGAATTCGAGTTTTTATTAACAAAAAATTTTATAATAAAAATAAAATTATTAAACACTAACCTGTTATAATTTTGTTAAGTGTTCAATAATAAAATTTTTATTTGCTTTTATTATTTTCCTTTTTATATATTTGTGTTTTTATTTATTGAACATTAGTTCTTTACAATAAAAACTCCTAAAATATATAATAACACCTTAGTGTTTAAAAAAGGAAGAATTTTTAATTTATTAAAAAATTAAGTAAGTCAGTGAAGCTTATTTTAACAATAAGGGTACTGAAAACAAAAGTAAAACCCACAGTTATTATAAGGGGAGCGCCAGGACGCTTAATTTAATAATAAAGAAAAAATTCATTTTCTAATAAAACGTTTTCTACTTTTAATAAATAAAATTAAATTTTATTTATTATTCTTTGAAAAATATAATAAAATAACAAAGAAGTTAGGATTCAATAACTCCCTTAGCGTGGATAGTTGGACACCTATACGTAATACTTTGTTGTTTAGATATTATTAATAATCGGGGAATTAAACCTATTTTTTTCTTTCCGCTTAATTAAGTAAGTGACAATAAAGAAACTAATACCGTTAATTCCTTTTATTGAAAATTTTCATTTCCAATATTAACAATTGATAATATCTACGTTATCAACAAAGAGCTACAAGGGACCTAGTATTGAATACTAATAAAATTAAATATTTGATGGTCCAATACTATTTAATTTGACTCTTTGTCTATATTTAAAATATTTTAATCAATAAATAATAATAAAGATTTAATTTTTTTTCTCTTTCTTAATTTCTTCAAACATAACTTTATCTTAATTTACATAATTATTATTTTCAAATAATTATATTTTTTTAATTTTAATGGAAGGACAAATATCTCAAAGGTTTCTTAGCCAAAATAGAACTTGTGTTTCTCCTTTATCCCGAAAGATATCAAGATGAAGAGAGCAAGGTTATCTACCTGATTTCTCGCCTTTATGGAAATGCATTAAATTGGGCCGCTACGCTTATTGACAACCATGATCCATGTCTGACCAACTACCAAGCATTCAAGGAAAGACTAAAGGCATTCTATGGGAACAATGATGCAGTCTACGTAGCCAATCAAATGCTACGTACTCTCAAGCAACATCGTTTGGGCGGCATCAGAGGATACATCCTTGAATTTAACAAATACTCTGATGAATCTAACTGGAATGAAGAGGCTAAGATGGATGCTTTTATCGCTGGGCTCAACCAAGAAGTTGCAATGAAGATATTAGAGATGTTCCCAGGACCAAGAGATTTGTTTTCCCTCCAAACTATTGCAGCTAGAATAGACTCCAGACTTGCTACCAGGGGATTATTTTTTGACAAAAATACTAAGGGACCAAGTTCTAATTCCAGCAATGGCTCCAGAAAGGCTTCCACAAATCTAAAAGAACATCCCAAGAAGAAAAGATACTTTGGTCCGTTATCCAAGGAAGAAAAAGAAAGAAGAAGTAAGGAAAACTTATGTGTCTATTGTGGATCTCCAGGACACCAACTGAAAGATTGTCATAAGAGAAGAAATAAAAACTCAGCATTCGAATCTTTAGTTTCTCTACAAAATAATTCTACCAATTCCAAGAAAAATCAACAAGATAGGGTAACCTCAAATTTTAAATTATCGTTTGAACTAGACACAAAAATTCTTATAGACTCCGGTTCTACACTTAATCTAATAGATGTCGACTATTGCAACGATCACAATATTCCCTACCACTATGAAGAAGATTTACCCAACGTATTCGGTATTGGTGGTAGCCAAAAACTGTTCGGAGTTACTCCACCTCTTAATCTTCGCTACATGGATCACCTATGCCGTACTGTCTTTTACGTTACTGATCTACCTGTATATCCTTGTATTCTAGGTCTACGTTGGCTTAAGGAACATAATCCAAGTATTGACTTTGAAAATAATAAATTATCCTTTGGTTCTTCATATTGCTTGGATCATTGTATGACTCTCCCTTCGAATGTTCCCGAATTCCATCAGGAAACTTCTGTTTTTTCTACTGATTGCAATAACTCTTCTTCCGTTTCTTTGCCTATTTTTATTGACAAACCTAAATCTTCTTTTTCAAATTCTAAGTTATCTCATTCTCGTAATCCCAAAGAAAATCGTTCTAAATCTGTCTTAATTAACAATGAATCTTTTAACGATCCTTTATCACAAGAGACTTGTACTGTCATGGCTTCTAATATATCTCTTTCTAAAGTTGATTCTTGTTCACCAAAAAACTCTTTTAAAGACTCAAATCCTACTACTAAACTTCCGAAGGAATTAGAATCATATATGGACGTCTTTAGCGAATCTTCTGCTGATCGATTACCACCCCATCGTCCTTATGATTGCCAAATAAACCTAATCGAAAATGCCAAGCTATTTTATGGACCAATCTACCCACTAACAGACGAAGAAACAAGAGTTTTGAAGGATTATATCGATGATAACCTCAAAAAGGGTTTCATTAGGAAATCCAAATCTCCTGCTGGTGCGCCTGTACTTTTCGTTCCTAAAAAGAATGGTGAACTCCGTCTTTGTCAAGATTATAGGGAACTCAACAAAATTACCATTAGAGATTCCTATCCTCTACCTCTGATTCAAGATATGTTAGAGCATCTTGGTAAAGCGAAAATCTTCTCAAAACTGGATTTACGATCAGCATATAACTTGGTCCGAATCAAAAAGGGTGATGAATATAAAACAGCTTTCACCTGCAAATTCGGCCACTTTGAATACCTGGTAATGCCATTCGGACTGAAAAACGCCCCGGCTGTTTTTCAGCATTTTATCAATGATGTTCTGGAAAATATTCTAGGGATTTTTGTTTATTCATATATTGACGATTTAATTATTTTTTCTGAAAACCATAAATCCCACATTAAGCACGTTATCGAAGTCCTGGATCGCTTAAGAAATGCTGGTCTTTATGCTAAGCTTGAAAAGTGTGAATTCTTTGTTTCCTCTATTGATTTCCTTGGTCATCGGATATCCTCTGAAGGTATACATATGGACCCCAATAAAGTTTCTGCTATTATTAATTGGCCAGTTCCGTCCAGTGTCAAGGAAGTTCAATCTTTTATTGGCCTAGCCAACTACTATCGTCGGTTTATTCCTAATTTTGCCAAAGTTGCACAACCCCTTCACAGACTACTTCGTAAAAACGTTAAATTTGATTTTTCCTCTGAAGCTCTTGATGCATTTAATACCATTAAATCATTAATTTCATCTGCTCCCATCCTGTCTCACCCAAATCGTGATCTTCCCTTTATTGTTGAAACCGACTCTAGCAACTTTGCTATAGGAGCAGTTCTGTCTCAAAAATCTCCTGATGATAAAATGATCCATCCTGTCGCTTTCTATTCAAGATCTCTTACTTCCGCTGAAAGAAACTATCCTATATACGATAAAGAACTTTTAGCTATTGTTAATGCTCTTGAAACTTGGCGACATTTTCTCAAAGGTGCTTTAACCCCGTTTACTATTTATTCAGATCATCGAAACTTACTATATCAAAAGAAACCGGAAAAAATGTCACAACGTCTTGTTCGTTGGGCCCTTTTCCTTTCCGAATTTAACTTTAAAATTCTCTACCGCTCTGGTTCATCAAATGGTAAACCTGATGCGCTTTCACGAAGACCTGATTATATGGATTCCTCTCTTCCTTCTGATGCTCCTTTTTCGGTTTTACGCCCTGAGAATTTCTGCGCTTTGATTTGTTCCATTTCTTCTCTTAATGATAAAATATTATCTGAATATGTGAACGACTCTTTTTACATTGACATTTGCAATTTTCTTGAAAATAAGAATCTCCCAGCTCCACATCCACAAAGTAATAAATTCTCCCTTAGTAATAGTTTTCTTCTTTTTGATAATAGAATATATGTCCCTTTAAAATGCCGTCCTTCCGTTTTGAAACTCTGTCATGATTCCCCCTCTGCCGGTCATTTTGGTATCCGCAAAACTATTTCTTTGATCTCTCGTGACTTTTGGTGGCCATCCATTTCTATTGATGTTAAGAATTATATCCGATCTTGCGAGATTTGTTGCCGCTCCAAGCCTTCTCGTCATAAACCATATGGTTTACTTCAACCCCTTGAGATTAGTGACCATCCTTGGGCTTCTATTTCTATGGATTTCATTACTGACCTCCCTCCTTCGGATGGTTTTAACACTATTCTTGTTGTAGTTGACCGCCTTACTAAAATGTGCCACCTCATTCCCTTTAAAGGTATTCCTTCTGCTTCTGATACTGCTTTTGCTTTTTTGAATTATATTTTCAAAATTCACGGTCTCCCCTCTGAAATTATTTCCGATAGAGGCGCGCAATTCACTTCGAAATTTTGGAAATCTATTTGCCAATCTTTGGACGTCAATGTTAAATATTCTTCACCATATCATCATCAATCCAATGGCCAAACGGAGAGGGTAAACTCCGTTGTTGAACAATATTTAAGATGCTTTTCTAATTATAAAGGAACAAATTGGATCAACTTTCTTCCATTGGCAGAATTCAGTTACAATAATGCTGTTCAAGACTCAACAAAATTCTCACCATTCTTCCTAAATTATGGTTATCATCCAAAATACTCTCCGGTAATTCCTGACCAAACGAATGTTCCAAGAGCTGAAGAATTTACAAGAGACTTTGAAGACCTAATGGAGAAACTAAAAGAAAACTTAAAGAAAGCCATCCAAGTTCAAAAGAAATACGCCGACAAGTATAGACAAGAACCTCCGACATTCAAGACTGGTGACAAAGTATGGTTGGATAGCTCCTTGATAATTCATAAAGGAAATAAAAAATTTAATCCTAGGAAACTTGGCCCGTTTAGGATAATTAGTAAAATCTCTAATCTCACTTATAAATTAGAATTACCAAAATCGCTGAAGATTTACCCAATTGTTCATGTTTCAAACCTAGAACCGTATTATGAAGATAGTTTTGGAAGAATCAAAGATCCACCTCCACCTATAATAGTAAATGAAGAAGAAGAATACGAAGTAGAAGAAATACTTGATAAAAGGAAGCATTATGGGAAGATTCAATATCTAATAAAATGGAAAGGTTATCCGCTTTCAGAAGCATCTTGGGAACCTGAAAGTAATTTAAACTGCGATGAACTAATTAAAAACTTTAATAATTCACATTAGTAATAGTTATTAATTTAAAAAAAAAAAAAATTAGTAATTGATAAGAGAAAAAGAGAATAGAAAATAGAAAATGAAAAAATATATTTATAATTTAATATTCATGTAATTTAAAAAAAAAAAAAAAATTTTTCAAAATGTATTCACTCGTTTCAATTATTTCTTTTATAATAAATTAACAAATAAATTTAGTTGATTCGTCTGGTATCCGAATCCTGGAGGAGGACCATGTAACGAATCATAGAAATTAGTAACCTGTCTTAGTGGTTAGTAACTAAGACCTTGGTTTGAACTACTCGAGTTCGAAACCTCATTAATATCTTTTTTTAATTATTAAAATATTTTATAACGAAATTTTACCAAAGAAGATAATTTCTGATTGGCTTAAAAAATTAAGTTGTAAAATTTTTATAAATTTACTTTTAAAAACTTTTATATAAATACGAGTGAAATTTCTCAAAAAATTATTTTGAATTCGAGTTTTTATTAACAAAAAATTTTATAATAAAAATAAAATTATTAAACACTAACCTGTTATAATTTTGTTAAGTGTTCAATAATAAAATTTTTATTTGCTTTTATTATTTTCCTTTTTATATATTTGTGTTTTTATTTATTGAACATTAGTTCTTTACAGCAGGTGCATTCTTTAATCCAAAAGGCATAACCAGATATTCAAAATGACCATACCTAGTACGAAAAGCCGTTTTGTATTCATCACCTTCTTTAATACGAACAAGATTATAAGCGGATTTAAGGTCTAGTTTGGTAAAAATCTTAGCATTTTTTACCCTATCCAAAAGGTCACTTATTAAAGGTAAGGGATATGAATTACGAATTGTAATATCATTCAACCTTCTATAATCAATACAAAGTCTTAAGGAACCGTCCTTCTTTTTAACAAACAAAATTGGGGCACCAGCAGGAGACGATGATTTCCTAATAAAACCTTTATTTAAATTTTCATCTATATATTTTTTAAGTTCCTCTCTTTCAACTTCAGTTAATGGATACAAGGGTCCATAAAATAAAGTTGAATCATCCTTAAGTTTGATTTCACAATCATAAGGTCTATGAGGAGGTAACACTTCACAATTTTTTTCGTTAAACACTTCACTAAATTCTAAATATTGGGTTGGTACGGCGACCAATTTATCTTTATTAATATTCTTTTCATTATTATTATTATTACTACATGATTCATTATCATTATTACATGTTTCATTAATTTTCGTTACAATACATTTAACTTTTTTATTAAAACTAATATATTCATCATCGCTGTCATCTTCATCATTAATGGTTCTAACAAGGCGGCCTTTGACATATTCTTTTTCTTCATGGTTTGGGACGGAGGGATCTACTTTCGGTTTTTTGGTTAAGCTTCGGTCGAGAACATCATGATCTAATTGATCATTCTTGGACTTCTTTCTTGGTTTTCTTTTTCTTTTACCTTTGTTACAGTGTCTGGCACAATAACCAGAACTAAAAGCGATTTTCTTAGAGTCATAGAAAGCATTTGGATTATGCTTCTTTATCCACGGCAAACCAAGAATAACATCAACACCAGGGACTTGTAATCCATAAAGTTGAATTACTTCGAAGTGATTTTTGCATCGGAGCATACACTTCTCGGTCCTTTCCCATACACTTACAACTCCATCACTAACACCTGATACACGGAATGGTTCTACCTTTTCCAACTTAATACCAAGGTCTTCAGCAAGACTTGGATTAATGAAATTCAATTCAGAACCGGAATCAATTAAAACCTTAATTTTAACTTCTGAAACTTCATTGGTACTCAAGTAAAAATCCACAAGGTTTAAATCACTTTTCACTCCCTTGACTCCAACTTTGTAAATTTTTGGATTAACAATTTTTGGAGTCCTTTCTTTAACAATTCTTAACACTTTTCTGGGCTTTACTCTATTAGGACAATTAAATTTTAAATGTCCTGGCTGTTTACAAAGAAAACATAGTCCTTTTTTCTTTTCTTCTTCAAAGTTGTCTATGTTTTCATTGTAATTTTTACTTGATCCTTGGATATTCACATACCTTCTACGCTTGTTTTCTCTACTAATTCTAAATACATCCACATCCATAGGATCATCAGCCCTTCTTCCATTAAAATAAAATTCACTAAGCGAATTCCTTTTCATCATATCTTCAACTAAAATAGTTGAAGAAATCAATTGTTCAATTGAAGTTGGGTTTGATTCAATGAAAGCCAACTTCTCCCTAAGTGGTGGTAGTAAACCTTTCAGAAACATGTAGATTTTTGCACTATCATTAAAGCTTGAATTTTGGCTAATATGTTGAAACTCGGTAATGTAATCTAATACCTGACCAAGTTTCCTTTGGCGAATATTATCTAATTTACCGTTAGCTACAACGGTATCGTATCTATAACTGCCAAAGTTAGCCTTCAACCTATCTACAAATTCATCATAATGATTTAAAACCCCACTATTATTCTTCATCAACACTGAAGCCCATTCCAACGGTTTACCAGAGAAGTATGATATAACAAAGTCGACCTTGACTCGATCTGTATTATACAGTGCCGGTCGAGTACGAAATACCAACTCAACTCTGGTTAAAAATCCATCCAATTCTCTTTGTTTACCAGAAAATACCGGCGGAGCATTAATAATGTTCCCCGAGTTCACAGAAACACCTACAGTTCCATCACCCATCTCCAAATTCAAACTTTCAAACTCACTAATTAAGTCCTCCAACGTTAAATATAAAACAAAATATAAAAAATGTTTTCTTACTACTGTTTCAAGTAAGTAATTTTTTTTTTTTTTTTTTTTAAAAGAAAAAACTATTTCTACAAAAACGATGTTAGTTAATACAAAAGTTATTCAAACTCGATCTGTTATACAGTGTCGAACAAGTTTTGTATTATATAATAATAACATTAATCAGAGTAGTTTTGTTTTTTTTTTTTTTTAATTTCTTCTGCTAAGGTAGCAACAAAGTTTCTTCAATAATCTCTTGAACCAAGGTAGCAACAAAGTTTCTTCAATAATCTCTTGAACCAAGGTAGCAACAAAATTTCTTCAATAATCTCTTGAACCAAGGTAGCAACAAAGTTTCTTCGGGCGGTAGATATCCTAACGTACTCTTGAAGTAGTTAGGTAATTGTTATTGTAATGCTGACTCAGAAAGAATAGATTAGGATATCTATTCTATTACAATAACACCAAAAAATTAAATAAAAATAAAATTGTTTTGTTAAAAATATTTTTTATTATAATAGAAATTTTATTAATAACAATTACATCGATGAAATGATGAAAAATATCTTCTATTTATATTTTTCCTAAATACATTTATATTATATTTAACTATTTATTTCTTATATATTATTATTTAAAATCTACACTAAAATCTTAATTATTAATAAATATTTAAACTATAACTATTTTTAGTAAAATACAATTGGCAATTCAAATTAAGTACTATTCAATTTGAATATGTGCCCATGTATTATTGATATATTAAACATTTAATAATTATATACTAGATGTCTATTTCTATTACAAAACAATACTAAAACTAGGGGTTTGAATTGAGAATTTTAATTTATTGTTAAACATTAAGAATAAATTAATAATTTATTTTGTTTTAAACTTTAATTATTAATAAATAAATTATGTCCCATTTTCTTTTTCTGTAATATAATTCGTGTAACTTAAACAATAATATTTATGGCTTAAGTTACATTAAAGATATCAATCTGTGGCGTTTGATATCTTTACAATTATAAAATAATATAGTTTAATAATTTAAAAATAAGTTTAATTTAGAATATAATATTAGTTCAATTTAATAAAAATAAAATTTAATTAAAATATTTACACTTAATTAAATTTTTAATTAATAAATTAATATTATTTATCTAATTTAAATATGATAATAATGATAAATGGTTAAATTATTTTAATAATAAAAACATTATATCATTATTCCTGATCAGTATGTAAGAAATATAGAAATAAATTCTATATTTCTTAAGTATTATTAAGTATAAATTTATATTAAATTTATTATTTATTATAATTCTATTTTATAATTAAATTAAACAAACCTTAAAGAATATAGAAATTTACTTAATTCTTTCAATAATGTTCAATTAAAAAAATATAATAAACAGAAATATCCAGTAAAAGAAATATTTAGATTAATTTTTAATATATACAAATTAAGTCACTAATATTAAATATAAATTAAATAATATTTTTTCAAAATTAATTTGGTTTTTTAATTATTTAATTCAACAAGTAATTTGTAAAGATATCAAACGCCTCTGTTTGATATCTTTAATGTAACTTAAGCCACAAGTATTATTGTTTAAGTTACACAAATTATATTCAGAAAAAGAAAATGAGACATAATTTATTTATTAATAATTAAAGTTTAAAACAAAATAAATTATTAATTTATTTTTAATGTTTAACAAGTAAATTAATATTCTCAATTTAAATCCCTAGTTTTAGTATTGTTTTTTTTATAGAAATAGATAAATAATAAATGATTAATATATCAATAATACATGGGCACATATTCAAATTAAATAGTACTTAATTTGAATTGCCAATTGTATTTTACTAAAAATAGTTATAGTTTAAATATTTATTAATAATTAAGATTTTAGTGTAGATTTTAAATAATAATATATAATAAATAAATAGTTATAATATAATATAAATGTATTTAGGAAAAATATAAATAGAAGATATTTTTCATCATTTTATCGATGTAATTGTTATTATTAAAATTCTATTATAATTGTAAAGAAATGTGTCTTTAACAATAAAACAAATTATAATATTTACTAAATAATTTAGTAATATTAACACTTTAAAATATTCTGTAAATTATTAATTTATAAAAATATCATTAAAAACACATAGAATTTAACTTAATAAGTTAGTGTTTAATAATATAATTATTTATTAATAAAATCTCGATTCTTTAAAATATTTGGGAAAATTCACTCGTATTTATACTAAAAATTTTTTAAATTAATTTATAAAATTTTTTCAACTTAAAATTCTTAACTAATCAATAATCTTCATATAAAATAAAATTTAAAAATAAAATAAAATTATTATTTTTTTTAAAAATAGTATCTATGAGGTCTCGAACTAGTGTCATTCAGACTCAAAGTCTTAGCTACTAACCACTAAGACAATTTAGTTATTTCTAGTATTCTGTTAAGGAATGAACATAAATAGTTGAATTAGCTAGAATTTTAGGAATTAACCTTCAACTATTTATATTCCTTACTAGTGGTTAACTCTATTTTTAAAATATAAAAATTATAATATATAATTTTTATACATTTTTCTAGTAATTATTCATATTTTTATTATATAGTTATATTATTTGTATATAGTTATTTAAGACCTTTATTATTAGTATTAGTATAATTACTTATAATATTTTATACTTATAAATTTTACAAAATTTTATTATTAAAATAGTTATAGGAATTTTATTATTATTTAAGGTTTATTTTATTAATTAACTTTATTGTATAATATTTTATAATTTGAAATTATGACATAGAATTTAATTATAATTTTTACTAAAAGAGGCAACTGTTACACACAAAACAGAAGATACCTCGACAGAAAAATTATTATTTATGTCTAAAAAAGGGCATAATTAATTGAATAATATAATTTTATTATATGTCATAATTAAATATATAATATATGATATGCAAAAATGTTACACATATCATAAATTAAAATTTTATTAATTATAAATTAAAAATTTTTCTATTCAAATATTAAGAGATTATTCATAATATATATTAAGGATTTAATTAATATATGTTACAGTGAATGATCCATATATTATGAATGAAATCAATTTAAATCCTTAGCTATCCAAAACCATTAAATTTCAAATAATGGATAGTTGGAAAAAGTACGAGGATTTTTGAGAAAATTTTTAAAAAATTGAAAAATCAAAAATAAATTAAATGAATAAAAATTAAAATTAAATAAATTTTTATTTTTATAACTATTCAAGTGTTTTGTGATATCTTATTTGAACCGTAGCAATTCGTTGATATAATTTGTTAAGGAACCAACAAATAATGTTATTCTTGTCATAATTAATGATTATGACCTAATCCATTATTGTTCCTAAATGTATGAAAACTTTACAATATTCTTATTTGTAAATTAATGTATACACTTAAATTATATTTAAAATTATTAATAATTATTTTTATTGAACTTAAATTTTATTTTATTAAACTTAAAAATTAATTTAGTAATAATAATATATTGAAAATTATAGTTTATTGAACTTTTAGTTTAATTTATCAAGTTAATGAATTTTTATTAATTAAAATTATGAATAATATTTCTGTAAAATAGTAAAATTCTTTAGTTAAATATATTTAAAGTAAACTTTTAATGTATGTTAATCAATTTAATAATATGTATAAATATTTATTATAATAGTAATGTAATTTCATTATTCATTTAAAAGTAATTTAAATACTAAAATTAATGTAAGTAATTAAAGACTAATTCTTTTAATTAACACTACTTAATTTTTTACAAAAAGTATAAAAAGGTGTATATTATAAGAATTAGAGAATATACAGATATTTTTATTTTTATTTTTATTTTTATTTTATTTTATAATTTTATATTAATATCTTAATAAAACAATTTTATTAATAAAACAATTTTTCTTATTTCATTTTAATATTATTTTTGAGTATTAATAAATTTATTAATATTTTATAAATAAAAGTAAATTCCTCGAACCGTAACAAATTTGGTAATAATCTTAATTTTGAATTTTACTTCAAAAAGTGATTATTATATTATATCTTTTGTTATAACTATATAAGTTATATTGATTAAGATTTAAGATCGTTTTATAAAAATTAATAAAATTGTTTTGTTAAAACACTAAATTGTTTTATTAGAAACACTTGTTTTTCTAATATTTAAATATTTAAAATTTTATTTATTTAATTTAAAAGTGATTATTAAAATTACAAAATATTAATCTAACTATATAATATTTCTTTATTAATAATAATAATGATTAAAATAAGAATATTTACATGTATTTATATTTTCTTTTAAATTTAAACTATTTACATTAAAACAATAAAATTAATAACTATTTACAATAAAAGTAATTAGAAATAACAATAAAAGAAATAATTAAAAGTTAAAGAATATAAAAAGTTGTTTATTTTTACAATTAATTAAAGTAATAATTATTTTTAATGTTTTAATAAAGGTGTTTAATTATATTATTTTATAACATGAATTATTATATTTGTTTACTTTTAAAGTGTAATTTACTAACGAAGTTATTAAATATTTAATTTAACAATTAATTTAACAAGAGTTATATATTTTGATCTCGATTAATTAAAGTTTATTATTTTCTTTCGATAATCAAAATATATGCAGTGTTTAGGATTAATTTTATTTAAGAATTTTGGTAAAGTACTTAATTAAACTATAACTTGTTTTAAGTTACTTTTAGGGTTAACTTAAAAATCAGGTATAATAATAATTTTATATTTATTAATTTCATTATTTATCAAAAAAAGTGTAAAAGGTTTTTTTATAATATTAGTTAATAGGTTATTAATTAGTTAATTAAGTTAGTTATTACTTCTCTATACGAGTTAATAACTAAATAAAGTTTTATAAAAAATAATAAAAGAAAGAAAATAAATATTATAACACTAAAATAAATATAAACACTTATATAAATATTTTATGAAATAACTTTTACTTAAATAATTATATTTTAATTATATCTTTTATTTATTAATTATAATTATCTACATTAATTATTATTATAGTTATTAATTTACTTTAATACTAACGCTAAAGTATTTAACGTTAGTTTTGACTATACTATTTAACTATATGAGTTTATTTTCTTTACCACTTGATTGGGTAAAGCAAATAAACTTCCTATTGAATTAATAACCATTAATATATGGTTATGCATATATTTGGCCAATAAATGGTGACCAGAATATATGGTTTGTAAAAGTTTTACTAAACTTATAATTTAATATTAAAATATTAAATTAAATAAAAGGTTAAAAGATAACTAGGTTAGAAAAAAAATGTTTTATTAAAATAATCTTAATTGACTTATAAATGAATAATTATATTATGTATTATAGTTAAAATAATTCCTTTTTATTTTATTTAAAGAATATATATAATAATAAGATTATTTAATAGTAATACTTATTAAGTATTAATAAGATAATAATCTTTACAAAGATTTAATTCATAAAACTATTCTAAACTATTTATACTATTTGTAATTTTACATTTAATAATAAAATAACTTTTCAATACATGATTATATTCATAATATATTTTATAATACTTAAACTAAACTTAAGACTTATTCCTAATTATTAAAAAATAACTATTGTTTATAATATTCATAATATTAATTATTTCTTAATTATAATATAATTCATTGAATATAATATTAATAATTATAATCCTCTAGTTCAAAGATTATAAGATATGTTATTGAAATAATTATTATAAAATAAAGTTAATTAGTTCCGGAAAATAATTTTAATTTAATTAAACAATAATTTTTTATACTTTGAGTGAATGATTTATGTTTGATATATCAGGGGTGATCATTCTCTGAATAAACAATTAATCATTGCTAACAAAATATCTTTAAATTGGAATATCTCGTGAACCAGCAGAGATATTGACCTGATTTTAAGATATGTTGTTTGTCTCGAGCGTGGCTTTCTAACGAACGTAATTATAACCAAAATATTATTATTCAAAAATCGTCATTCGTTGAGGAGATACGCGTGTTTTTTCTTATTCCATTTTAACGATAAGGGTTAAAGTTATTTATTATAAAAATTATTAAGGGTTAAGGTCATATTTTAACCTTTTCTAAATTTTTAAATATTTCTTAATAAAATTTTATAATTTATTTGAAAATAAAATATTTGTTGATTTTGAATTTTCATAAGTGATTTCACAATTCCAAGTGATCTTGAAATTGTAATTTCACTAGTATTCGTGACATCGCTCCGCCAAAAAAAATCGAATACCAGGCGATTGAAATAATATAAAATAAAGTTGTATAATAAAGTATAATTGAAATAAATTGAAGTAGTATATATTAAATATAAACCAATATATAGTTGTATGTGTAACATGAAATAAAATGGTAACTAAATAAAGAATATATTTAATATAATATGTTGAATATATTGCAATATATGAAATAAAATTAAAAAACATTTTCTTGTGTAACATTCAGTCAAATTCATAAAATTTTTGAAAGAAATGTTGAAATTTAAATTGATCATTGAGTGAAAAAATTGAAATTCGTACGAAAAATTAAAATTTGAATAAGAAATATTATTCCTAGGATATTGAAACACTTTTTATTTTTGAAAAATGTTAACATTTGCTAAAATAATTGAAATTTCAAAAATTGATCAAATAAACTTTAATTAATATGATTTTGAAAAAAAAAATTTTTTGAAATTTTTGAAAAATTTTTAATAATAAAAAATTTTTTCATTAAATACAAAAAAAATTTTGAACTAAACTTTTGAAAAAATGTCACTGAAAGAATATTGATTTTAATGATCGATCGAGATAGTGACAATATTGAAATTGATACTATTGAATAGAGAATAAAATAAGCATTAACAACATATAAATATTTGTAATTGTACTGCTAAAATAAATTGAAAATTATTCTCTTTAAATATTTAATTTTCATTATAAAAATTTTGTGTTTTAAATTAAATAAATTGATAAAATTGTTGGATCAAAAATTATTGAATTGAAATTTAACATTCATAGAAAAAATTTTTGAAATTTGTGTTGAAATGTATTAGATGAGTAATACAAATTATAATAAAACATAATGTTAGTGAAAGATATTAACAAATTTTTAAAAAATAAAATTGTTGAAATGCAATTTAAAGAATTAGATTTTGTGTTTTCTAATACTTTTATTGAATTGAATTAATAATTCTTGATATCTTGGGTCACTTTCTATTACTGTAGCAGGAACCCAGTGCCAACTTAGGCGGTGATTATAACGAATTTTATATTCGTAGCGTTTTTCTTTATAATTTGTCCTAAAGTCACCAATTTCTATAATTTCTGCATTAGTTTCTTTATATTTAAATCTATTTTTAAATTTATCTGGCGTAGATACATAAGGTTCAAGTTCCGATATGTGAAATACAGGGTGGTGTTTTGGAAAAGGTGATTTTGAAATATCTATTTTATAATTACCATTGTTTAAAACTTCTAAAACCTTGTAAGGACCATACTTACGAGGCGCTAGTTTGGCATTTTCAGTAGTAGCAAAAGCAGGAGGTGCATGAATCCAAACTTTTTGTCCTTCATTCAATTCAGGAGCAATAATTCTTTTCTTATCGGCAGCTCTTTTGTATAAATCTTGAGATCTAAGCAAAACATCTTTAACTAAAAGGAAATTTTTACTAACATCTTTAATGTATTTAAAGTTTGAATCAGAACCTTGAAACAAAAAGACATCATCCATAGGTGGGTGGAATCCATAATTAATGAAAAATGGAGTTTGTTTTGTCGATTCATGAACTGTATTATTATAAACAAATTCAGCTAGATGTAACCATTCAATCCAGTCATCGTGGAAAAATGTTCTTGAATAGCAACGTAAATATTGTTCAATGAAAGAGTTACAACGTTCTACTTGACCAACGGTCTCATGGTGATCTGTGGTAGCTATTTTTGGCTTAACACGCAATTTTTCCATAATTTCTATCCATAAAGCACTAGTAAATTGTGTTCCTCTGTCCGTATAAATATCTGTAGGTAGTCCATGGAGTTTAAAAATATTTTTTAGGAAAGCTTTGGCAGTTTCTTCAGCTGTAGGTATTTCTTTGAACGGAATAAGGTGAATCATTTTTGAAAAGCGATCTACAACAACCATTATAACGGAAAACTTTTTTGATTCAGGGAGACCACAAAGAAAATCGATTTCAATAGATTTCCAAGGGCGATCAGGAATTTCTAAAGGTCTTAAAAGATCATATCTTTTATGTCTATTAACTTTATTTCTGGAACATTGTTCGCAAGAATTGACAAAATTTACGATATCTTGATGCATTTTGGGCCACCAAAAATTACGGTTAATTAGTTCTTCAGTTCTTCGAATACCTAAATGTCCAGCAGTAGCGTTATCATGGTACCTGGTTAAAATATCTACATGAAGTTTTTCTGGTACATAAATTAAATTATTATATAAAATTAAATTATTTTTTATTTTAAATTTTTCCATTTTTCTGAAAGGTCTGTAAAAGTAACCTTGATTAGCATTATTAGGACTAAAGTAAAGATAAATATTATTCGCATTTTCATCATCCTTATAATTTTCTATTATTTGATCAATGAGAGAACCAACAATACCAACAAAACATGGAGTATCGGGAACGTTTTTATAATCTAATATATGTTCTGGTTTAGGTTCAACATTATTTTTCTCGTAATCAGGTCTTCTTGACAAACTATCAGGTTTACCATTTTTTCTTCCTTGGCGGTATATTAATTGAAAATTATATTCTTGGAAAAATAAATGCCAACGATGTTGACGTTGGTTTCCGACTTTACCACCTAAGGTGTATAGAAGGTTTTTATGGTCAGTAAAAACGGTTACTTGGTATTTAGCACCTAGTAATAAATGTCTCCAGGTAGAAAATGCACATTTTATAGCTAAAAGTTCCTTTTCAGTAATTGAATAATTTAATTCAGCATTGTTTAAACATCTTGAATAATATGCTACAGGATGTAATTTGTTATCTTCATCCTTTTGAGAAAGTATACAACCAATGGCAAAATTACTAGCATCGCATTCGACAATAAATGGTTTGGTTGGATCTGGATGTAATAAAATAGGTGAAGAGATTAGTCTCTTTTTTAATTCTAAAAATGAGTTATTACATTTATCATTCCAATTAAAACTAGTATTTTTCTTTGTTAAATTGTGAAGCGGTTTAGCAATAGTAGCAAAATCTTTTATAAATCTTCTATAATAGTTGCATAATCCAACAAAGCGTTGAACATCTTTTACACAATTAGGTGTAGGCCATTCTTGGACAGATTTAATTTTCTTTGGATCAGTAGATATACCATTGCCTGATATAACGTGTCCTAAAAATTCAACTTCTGGCTTGTGAAATTCACATTTCTTTAATTTAGCAAATAAATTATTTTTGAGCAGTGTTTGGAGAACAGTACGAACATGTTGTATATGTTCATCTAATGTTTCCGAGTAAATCAGAATATCATCTAAATATAAAATAACAAATTTTTCTAAATAAGGGCGTAATACTGAATTAATAAATGATTGAAATGTAGCAGGGGCATTTCTTAAACCAAAAGGCATTACTAAATATTCATAGTGACCATATTTAGTTCTAAAAGCTGTCTTATATTCGTCTCCTTCACGAATACGCACTAAATTGTAAGCAGAACGAAGATCTAATTTTGAAAAAAATTTAGCACCTTTCACTCTTTCGATAATGTCAGTAATTAGAGGAAGTGGGTAAGAATTGCGAATTGTAACTGCATTTAATTTTTTGTAATCAATACAAAGACGTAACGATCCATCCTTCTTTTTCTGAAATAAAACAGGATAACCAGCCGGAGATTCAGATGGTCTAATGAATCCTTTCTTGAGATTTTCATCTATGTATTCTTTAAGAACTTGGGATTCATCTTCAGATAGAGGATATATAGGACCATAATGTAAAGAAGCATCTTTTTGTAAAACGATTTTACAATCCGTTAGCCTATGTGGTGGTAGTTTATCAGCCTTAACCTTGCTGAAAACTTCCGCTAAATCACGATATGGTTCTGGTACTTCTTCTAATTTGAAGTCTTCTTCATTATCATCTTCATCATCAGTATTATAATCTTTTTCACTATTAGCTAAAAATGAGTGAATAAGGTAATTATAGCTGAAATTTTGATATTTTGGTTTAGAGTAATTTTTCAAATTATTAAAAGATGTATTGGAAGTTAATTTATTATGATTAATGGTTTTAATTTTTAAATTTTTGGATTTATTCAATCGGTTTTTATTAATTTTATATATAATTTTATTAGAATTTAATTTTTTAAAATTGTTAAAATTTAAACTTGAATATACAAAATTTTTATTATAATTAAAATGTAGTTGATATTTGTGTAAAAATTTATTGCCTAATAACAAATCTGTTGGAAGATTTTTAATAATTAGAAATTTTTCTTTAAAAGTAATTAAAAATTTTGAATGATTAATATAGATAGTAGTCTTAAAATATAAGAAGGTGTATGTATCAATAAATATTGAACCACTAATTCCATTTATTTCAATTGAGTGTAATAATTTGTGTGGTTTTAGTTTTAATTTATTGACCAAGTTGATTGAAATAAAGTTGCAATATGAGCCACTATCTAAAATTAAATTGTATTGATTTTTATTAATTGAATTTTTTAAATCATAAAGTTTGTTTAATTTAATTGGGATAAAAAATTTTAAGTTGAAAAATGTTGTAGGCAATTTTTTATTTATTTTAGAGTCATATGTAGGAAAGTTGTAATGTATTATTTTTGTATTATGAACTCTCTTAGACTCTCTTGAGAGTTCATTTCTTAGTTTTTTGAGTTCATTTTTTGAACTTTATTGACATAATTATTATTATTGTTTGAATTTTGATAATGGGTTTTATTCTTATTGAATTTCCTATTGTTTCTCTTATTGTAATGTTGATTTTTATTATTATTATTATTGATATTTAATTTATTATTAGTAGCAAGAGAATTTTCAAAAATTATACACTTTGTAACCATTTCACTTAAAGTGTTAGGTAAAATATCAGCTTTCTTAATTTCATTCTTATATTTTGGATGTAAACCATTTAAAAATATTAGTGAAAGACTAATGTCATCTATCTCTAAACAACGACTTAAATCTCTAAATTTGTTAATATAATCGTTCACTTTTCCATAAGCTTGTCTTAATTCTATTAATTGAATCATGGCTAATTTGGTACTGGTAACATTTGAAAAAGCTTTGTTTAATTCACTTAATAGTTCGTTCATAGTCATAGGAGTAATACCATCTTTATATTTAATATGATACCAAGTTCTGGCAGAATCACGTAATCTAACAACAACAAAGTTAATTTTTACTTCTTCAGATAGTTGATTGTTAGGTGGAGTTTTAAAGGTAGCTTGGCAGAGTTCGCAGAATAACTCAGTCTGAGTAGTATCACCAGTAAAGAATCCTGGATCTGGTACTTGTTTGATAGGATAGGTTCTATTACGCATTATAACATCATGATCTTCATCATAATCAGTAGAAGATTCCTCGGTTTCAGTATAATTAGCACGACTCTTAAGTTCCTTTAACATAGCATCCATACGTTCTAACAAGGAGGTGGTATTTTTATCCAATTGTTGAGTGATATACTTGTCTAATTCACCACAAAGATTTTTCTTAAATTCTTCTAAATCTTGAGGCTTTAGGAATTGTTGAACTGGTTTAGGTGTTGGTTGAGTCTTTTTTTTTTTTTTTTTTAAATTTTTAAATTAAGTTTTTTCCTAAGGTAGTTATGGTAAAAAACGCGGTAAAGATTATTGTAAAAGTTTTACTAAACTTATAATTTAATATTAAAATATTAAATTAAATAAAAGGTTAAAAGATAACTAGGTTAGAAAAAAAATGTTTTATTAAAATAATCTTAATTGACTTATAAATGAATAATTATATTATGTATTATAGTTAAAATAATTCCTTTTTATTTTATTTAAAGAATATATATAATAATAAGATTATTTAATAGTAATACTTATTAAGTATTAATAAGATAATAATCTTTACAAAGATTTAATTCATAAAACTATTCTAAACTATTTATACTATTTGTAATTTTACATTTAATACTAAAATAACTTTTTAGTACATGATTATATTCATAATATATTTTATAATACTAAGGCTAAACTTAAGACTTACTACTAATTATTAAAAATAACTATTGTTTATATATTTATAATATTAATTATTTCTTAATTATAATATAATTCATTGAATATAATATTAATAATTATAATCTTTTAATTCAAAGATTATAAGATATGTTATTGAAATAATTATTATAAAATAAAGTTAATTAGTTCCGGAAAATAATTTTAATTTAATTAAACAATAATTTTTTATACTTTGAGTGAATGATTTATGTTTGATATATCAGGGGTGATCATTCTCTGAATAAACAATTAATCATTGCTAACAAAATATCTTTAAATTGGAATATCTCGTGAACCAGCAGAGATATTGACCTGATTTTAAGATATGTTGTTTGTCTCGAGCGTGGCTTTCTAACGAACTTAATTATAACCAAAATATTTTTATTCAAAAATCGTCATTCGTTGAGGAGATACGCGTGTTTTTTCTTATTCCATTTTAACGATAAGGGTTAAAGTTATTTATTATAAAAATTATTAAGGGTTAAGGTCATATTTTAACCTTTTCTAAATTTTTAAATATTTCTTAATAAAATTTTATAATTTATTTGAAAATAAAATATTTGTTGATTTTGAATTTTCATAAGTGATTTCACAATTCCAAGTGATCTTGAAATTGTAATTTCACTAGTATTCGTGACATGGTTTCAATTGAAATATTTGTGGGCAAACTTATGGCCACAAATATTTCTTACAAAAAGTAGGAGTAGTCACTTTGGCGGAGTGGTTAACGCGGTGGCCTGCTAAGCCATTTCCCTTTGGGAGCGCAGGTTCGAGTCCTGCAGGTGACGAAATTATATGCGAAGTTGGCGCAGTCGGCAGCGCGTAAGTCTCATAATCTTAAGGTCGTGAGTTCGAACCTCACACTTCGCATATTATTTTAAATATAGAAAAAATTTTTATTTATAATCATTGTATAAATGTTAAATAATAAAACAATATATATATATATATATTTGTATATAATAATTTTTTTCAAGAAATAGACTAATAAAAATTTTTACTTATTTTATTTGGTTATTTATAATTTATTTATTAATAAATATTATTACAAATCTATACTAATATTACTTATGTTTTATTAATTATATATAATAATATTTTCTTTTATTTTTTTTACAATACTTTTTATTATATAAAAACTTATTTTTATCTCTTAATTATTATTATTTATTATTTAACTAACTATATTAATTATAACTTAAAATTAACTTATTTCTTAATAATATAAGTCTTCTTATTTTGTACTAAAAATTATTTTTATAATTTAAAGATAAATTTATAAAATATTTAACTTTATATAAATTATATTTTTAAAATAAACTATATAAAATTATTTAATAATTATTTTTATAATAAAATTTTGTGAAAATATTAACTGAATTTAAAATAAAATCAGATAATATCTATATCAACTAAAACATAATAATTATAATTAAATAATTTTAATAATTATTTTAAAACACCTTTAAAAGACTCATTTTGATATTTGATTTAGTAAAAGGGTTATAACTTCAAAAACTTTATGTCAATAAACTATAACCCTTAATAGAAAATAAACAAACACAAAATAGGGTGTAATTCGCTAAAATAAAAACCAGATTTAATAGAAAGTTTAGGGGAAAAGCTACATTTTGGTACAATCGCAATCCTTCTAACTGGTCATTTAAGGAAAAGATGATCATTTAAAGTTTTCAATAGGTAAATTAAAATCAATATGATATATCAAATATGGATCATAAATATTTCTTATGACTTTATAAAAATTAAAAATATATCAACAAGAACTCTAGTTACATTAAATTAATGGAAATGACTGTTACTAAAAATATAACTAAACCATTTAGGTGTAACAGTTATCATACATAAATGAAATAATATTAATTATTATAAACTAGGTTAACAGCAAGTTTTATTATTAAAAAATAATTTTTAAAATAATAATCATTTAATTGTAACAAATATGTTATTATCAATTAATAATTAATTGAATTTATAATTATTAATTGTAATCAAATGTATAAATGATTAATCATATATTTATTTTACTGTATGCCATGACGAATTATTAATTTTAATATTAGTAATAATCTTTACAAATAATTAAATTTGTATAATATTCTAAACTATTTATACTATTTGTAAAAATTATATTTAATAATAAAATAGCTTTTCAATACATGATTATATTTATAATTCATAATACTAATACTTAAACTTAAGCTTTATTCGTAATTATTAAAAATAACTTTTATGTTATTAATAATATTAATTATTATATAATTCATTGAATATAATTATTATAGTTATAAATCTTTTAATTCAAAGATTATAATTTATCTTATTGAAATAATTGTTATAAAATAAAGTTATTATCTTCCGGAGGATTATTTTAATTTAATTTAATTTAATTAATTGAAAGAGATAATTTAATTTTACAGAATGATTTATAATTAATAAATGCATTATTCTCTGAATTCTCATTAATCATTTGTACGTAAATATCTTTAAATCTTAATATCTCGTAAACCACAAGAGATATTATACCTGTATTAACATATGTTGTAGTTCTCGAGCGTGGCTTTCTAACGAACATAGCTTTATCGGAAAATACATTCATTCAAAAAACGCCATTCGTTGTTGGTTACAATTATTTTTCGTTATTAAATTATGATCTTAAGGGTTAAAGGTGCTTATAATATTTTCTGAAAGGGTTAAGGTCATGTTGCTTGAATTTTTAATATTCTTAATAATATTCAATATTGTTGTGAACATTTATGGACACATAATTTTATTTATTTATATCATATATTTATTACACACGTGACTATTTTATAAAAACATAAACATGTATTAAAAGTGTTGTAAACGTAATGTCTACGTGTTGTAGAGAAAGTTATTTTTTATTTATTTTATTTTATTTTCTATGGTCACATGACCTTACATCTCATTATATAACTGTAATATTTACAATGTAACTTTTTCTCTTTGTTAACCTTATTAATAAAATTATTTATTAATTAAATTTATTTCACAGATTAAGAGTCTCAAACTCTAATCAATAATAAAATTTCTTAAGAAAAATTTAAAGCAAAAATTTTTGTGTGTTTAAAAATTTTAGTATGTCCCAGCAATTAATTTTAGCCAATAATCAACGTCTTCATGGAAAATCCAACTTTGACACTTGGAGTCTTTTAATCAAGTCAGCTGCTTCTAGACAGGGTCTAACTAGCTATCTTGATTATGACATTGTTGGAACCATCAAAGACGACAGCTTTAAGATAGACTTTAATCTTAAAGATGTTTACACTATGGCTATTGTAAAAATTATTGCTAACTACCGTACTAATAACTTACTCGCGTCCGTTTACAAAACCTTCACTAAAGCTATGGGGGAGGACGCAAACCCAAGCAGCAACATTAATAACATTAATGTTGTAGCCGCCAATAAATTGGCAAACTCGCCAATTTATAAGGCCGAGATAGTATCAGCAGCTGAAAGTCTTAATGCTGATGCACACCTTATGATCATTCAAAATGTGGATGAGAAGATCCTCAGAGAGATTGGTCATAATACTAGCTGTTACCAAGTATTCAAGAAGTTGAATACAAAATACGGTAACGCTAATGCAGACATCGAATACTGGCTAAAAAAGTTAAGAAAATTACATACTGAAGATGTAAGCAAAGTCAGTAAAACCATTGATAATGTCAGGGAAATCTTCCTTGAGATGTCTGAACAAAGAATGTCCTTAAGTGAAAGGGAAAAACTAAAATATATGTACAATTCCCTTCCAAGAAGTGTCAAGAACCAAGTAAGTGTAACCTTAGATGAAACTTATGATCAGCTCTATGAGAAGGTCAAAAGTTACATCAACGCCAAATCCTACTTCGAAGATTGGACCAACAACGACCAAGATGAAGATGACGAAGTTGATGATCCAATGGATGTTGATTTTGTTAGTAGAGAAAACAAATCAACAAAGAATAAAAGCTACGGTAATAGAAGAAATATAAACAGAAGCCACCGTACCTACTGCCATATCTGCTGTGAACATGGACACTCTACCGAAATGTGTGAATACAACCAAAAGGCCAAAATGGAAAGGGACCAAAGAAAAAACAACAACAGGGCCTTTAACCAAAGTAAACAAAAGAGAAATTCACAACAAGGGAGGCAAGTTCACAAGAAAAAACAACAAAAGAAATTCGAACAAGAAGTAGATTTCGTCGAAGACTATGACGATAATGAAAATTATGGAATTAACGTAGAATTCGAAGATATCAGACCTCTGACAGAAAGAAATATCTACCTAATTGAAAAGGATGAAGTTACAGAGGAAGACACTCCTAACACAAAGGATATAGATTATGTGTATGGAGAAAATAAATACGACGAATGGTTCTATGATACTGGTGCCGCCGAACATATCGTTAATAATAAGGACATTCTAGAGAACTTCACAGAAGAGCACATTCAACTTAGATGTGCAAATGGAACTACCTGTGAATTTAGTGGTTATGGTTCATATGAGTTTAAGGTAAAAGACAAAACTTACAAGTTAGAAAAAGTTTTGTACTCAGACAAAGTTAGCAAGAATTTAATTAGTGGTGTAGGACTTGCTAAAGTTGGTTTAAGAAGCATTATAGATATTACTGATGATGGAAAAGTCAGGCTTATTTTCAAGGACTCTGAAAATAAAAATATAATGCAAACGTATTCAAATGAATTAAATCAATTTAAAATTAAGCTCATAAACATTAATAAAAAGATAAATGAACCATTTATTGCAAACTTTGAAGATGATTTAGGTATATGGCATAAGAGATTAGGTCATTTCTACCAGAAGGATCTGAAGAAATACCTAAAACAACATAAAATTAAAGTAACTCCTTGCCTAGACTGTAAAATATCTAAAATGAAGAAGTCTCCACATAACAAAACCGTACCCAAAGCCGGAAGAGTTCTAGAGACTATTCACTCCGATATTTCAGGCCCGTTTAATTCATCCGTCAATAATAAGAAGTATTTTATGACTATGCTGGATGAATACTCAAGAAAACTCTGGATTTATACTCTCAAGTCAAGGTCTGAGGCACCGGACATTATTATTGAATTCCTAAAGAATGCCAATAATACTTTTGACAAATATAAAGTCAAAACATTCAAGACAGATGGTGCAAAAGAGTATAATAGTAGTAAAGTTATAAAATATTGTAAGGAAAACGGTATATCTAAGATAAATTCACCTCCTTACATACATGAATTAAATGGTAAAGCAGAAAGAATAAACCAAACTATTCAAAATTCTGCTAAAACGCTTTTATATTGGGCTAAATTATCTGAAGACTTTTGGAGTTTTGCTGTTAAATATTCTTGTTATATTTACAACAAAATACCACACCAAGGAAACGATAACTTAATTCCTGATGAAGTGTTTACGAACGAGGAAGCCGATCTAAAATACCTAAAGGTATTTGGATGCATATGCTACTTTAAGGACTATTCTCTTAAAAAGTCAAAATTTGCGCCTAACTCGAAGGAAGGAATATTTCTTGGGTTCAGTGAAGCACATCACTCATATATCGTCATGGAGATATGTGGTGATAAACTTAAAATCCACTATTCTAGGGAAATAGAATGCTGTGAAGATAAGCCGGCACATTATAATTATAAAAATAAAAATATAAACGATCCGTATTTCTCTTTCAATGATTCATATAATATCAATAATTACGACAGAAAGGACCCCTCAGAATCATCAAAGAACAACAACAATACGGATACAAATTCAATCATAAATAAAGAAAATAATAACACAGAAAGGACTACTTCCAAGAAAATGGTGAATATCCACTCCAATAATAATGAAGAAGAAGTAGAAGAAGAAATGGTTGAAGAAGGTAATAACAACAATATGGACGAGGACCCAGCTTATGAAAATACCAAATATAAAGACGAAGAGATAACTACCAAAGAAAAAGAAGAAACTAATATAAGGACTAATATTAATTCCAAAATTGAAGAAAATTCAAAAAACAATTTAAACAGTAATTTAAAAAACGACACTCAAACCAATAACAAAAATAATAATTCAAATTCGAAATTTAATAAAAATAAATTTACAAATGACATTTTAAAAGTTTTAGAAGAAATTGCAAATGACAATTGCAATTTCGAAAAGAAAAATTACAAAATTTCTAATAATATTGACGAAAATAATAAATACCAATATCCTGTAACTCCTGGTCCTGATTACGTTTGTTATGGTAATACTCTTGCCGACAAAAACAAAAATGAAATCATTAAAAATCCTGAATATTATAAAAATTCTCCTACTGAATATTCTACCACCGAAAATATTTCCTATACCAAAAATACTGGTGAAAATACTACTGAATATCCTAATACTGATCATAGTGAAAAAAAAATTTTTATTAATAAAAATTTTTCAAAAATTCAAAATAAAAATGATGACATTCTATTGGATGATAAACCAAATAATCCACGTCATAATTCTAGCAAAAATTCTAACGTTACACAAGATAATTCTATCTACTCTGATAATATGGATATTAATCATAATAAAAATTTAAATTCAAAAATTTCTGATTCTCCTGATATGACACGTGATTCCCATTATTATATCTCAGATGACAATAAATCTATGGATGATCCTGATCCAAACTTGGAAGATGAAAATGATATCATGGATGATATCATGGCCGATAAATCTGATGATTCCTACCATCCTGAAAGAAAAAGGCCTTGCAGTCCTACCCCTCTGAATAATTCCAGTACTCCTAAGAAGCACAAAAACAAATTTATAGCTACCGTTTTTACTGATGCTCCCACTACGTACAAAGAAGCTATGTCTTGTACGAATTCTAAATATTGGAAAGCAGCCATTCAAGATGAATTAAATAATTTATATTCTAACAAAATTATGTCCCTGGTTAAAAATATCCCAAAAAACAAGAATATTATATCTACCAAATGGGTTTTTGCTGTTAAAAGGGACAGCAATAATAATATAGTACGTTTTAAAGCTAGACTTGTCGCTAGAGGTTTCCGTCAAAAACAAGGTATTGATTTTGACTTAACCTATTCCCCTACATTAAATATTGACAGTCTAAAATTTATTATTGCTATTGCTGCAAAATTTAAGTGGGATATATATCAGCTTGATATAAAAGCTGCCTACCTCAATGCTCCATTGGATACAGACATTTATACCACAATTCCGCTTGGAGATAGCAACTTTGGGGGAGGATACTGGAAGCTGAATAAAGCTCTCTATGGTTTAAAACAATCAGGAAGACAATGGAATAAAACAATAGATAAATTCCTGAAAAATAATAACTTTAAACCATTAAAATCCGAACCATGTATTTATACGTTAAAAGAAAATAAATACGTAAAATGTATAATTGGTCTATATGTAGACGACATGGTTATAATTGGAAAAACAAATACAATAGAGAGAGTAATAAGCAAAATTAAAAGTAGATTTAAAATATCAAATAGCGGCCCTATTAGTTACATTCTAGGAATAAAGATTGAAAAGAAAGGATCCAAATACATTATTTCCCAAGAGAATTACATTAATAATGTATTACAAAGATTTCATATGGAAAACGTACGTAGAAGAAATACGCCATGTACAACAACCGACAAGAACACCTCAAATAATAACCAATTCGATAAAACAAAATATAAAAGTGCAATAGGTGCATTAATATATCTGTCAAAATGTACAAGACCGGATATAGCGTTTGCAGTAAACAAAGCTGCAAGAAAATCTGAAAATCCAACAGTATCTGACTGGAATACAATTGTAAATATTTTCAGATACATATCTACTACCAAACATTACAAAATCGAATACAGTGGAGAAGGAAAAATACAAGGATACACTGATTCGGACTACGGAGGCGCAGAAGACTTTAAATCTACCTCTGGAGGGATAATCCTAATGGGAAATAGCCCAATATGCTGGTTATCCAAGAAACAAACTTGTGTGGCAACATCTACCGCTGAGGCTGAGTACATTAGTACGTCCATAAATGTAAAGATATCAAACGCCTCTGTTTGATATCTTTAATGTAACTTAAGCCACAAGTATTATTGTTTAAGTTACACAAATTATATTCAGAAAAAGAAAATGAGACATAATTTATTTATTAATAATTAAAGTTTAAAACAAAATAAATTATTAATTTATTTTTAATGTTTAACAAGTAAATTAATATTCTCAATTTAAATCCCTAGTTTTAGTATTGTTTTTTTATAGAAATAGATAAATAATAAATGATTAATATATCAATAATACATGGGCACATATTCAAATTAAATGGTACTTAATTTGAATTGCCAATTGTATTTTACTAAAAATAGTTATAGTTTAAATATTTATTAATAATTAAGATTTTAGTGTAGATTTTAAATAATAATATATAAGAAATAAATAGTTATAATATAATATAAATGTATTTAGGAAAAATATAAATAGAAGATATTTTTCATCATTTTATCGATGTAATTGTTATTATTAAAATTCTATTATAATAAAAGATATTTTTAATAAAACAATTTTTTATTTTTATTTTAAATTTAGTGTTATTGTAATAGAATAGATATCCTAATCTATTCTTTCTGTGTCGACTTTACAATAACAATTACCCAACGAAGATAGAGAATACGTTAGGGTATCTACCGCCGGGTACAAAAAGCAAGAAAGAACTTTAATTACTGGTTAGAATTGGAAACTACCGCCGAATAAAAAGAAAGAAGAAATTTTGACTACTGGTTAGAATTAGAAACTACCACCGAGTGCAAGAAGAAAGAAGAATTAACCAATATTAATTAGTAATACAAAACTTGTTCGACACTGCTTTGCAGAACGCGTTTGAATAACTTTTGTATTAGGATAAATTGTAGTAGTGTAATTAAAAAAAAAAAAAATTTAAGATTACTTACTTGAAATAGTAGTAAGAAACCATTTTAATTTTATATTATATATTATATTTTGAATTGGAGGATTTAATTAGTGAGTTTGAAAATTTAAATTTAGAAATGGGTGATAGGAATGTGGGTGTTTCCGGGAACTCGGGGAACATTATTAATGCTCCACCGACATTTTCTGGTAAACAAAGAGAATTGGATGGATTTTTAACTAGAGTGGAGTTGGTATTTCGTACTCGACCGATACTGTATAATACAGATCGAGTCAAGGTCGACTTCGTTATATCATACTTTTCTGGTAAACCTTTGGAATGGGCTTCAGTGTTGATGAAGAATAATAGTGGGGTTTTAAACCATTATGATGAATTTGTAGATAGGTTGAAGGCTAATTTTGGCAGTTATAGATACGATACCGTTGTAGCTAACGGTAAATTAGATAATCTTCGCCAAAGGAAACTTGGTCAGGTATTAGATTACATTACCGAGTTTCAACGTATTAGCCAAAATTCAAGCTTTAATGATAGCGCAAAAATCTACATGTTTCTGAAAGGTTTATTACCACCACTTAGGGAGAAGTTGGCTTTCATTGAATCAAACCCAACTTCAATTGAACAATTGATTTCTTCAACTATTTTAGTTGAAGATATGATGAAAAGGAATTCGCTTAGTGAATTTTATTTTAATAGTAGAAGGGCTGATGATCCTATGGATGTGGATGTATTTAGAATTAGTAGAGAAAACAAGCGTAGAAGGTATGTGAATATCCAAGGATCAAGTAAAAATTACAATGAAAACATAGATAACTTTGAAGAAGAAAAGAAAAAAGGGTTATGTTTTCTTTGTAAACAACCGGGACATTTAAAATTTAATTGTCCTAATAGAGTAAAGCCCAGAAAAGTGTTAAGAATTGTTAAAGAAAGGACTCCAAAAATTGTTAATCCAAAAATTTACAAAGTTGGAGTCAAGGGAGTGAAAAGTGATTTAAACCTTGTGGATTTTTACTTGAGTACCAATGAAGTTTCGGAAGTTAAAATTAAGGTTTTAATTGATTCCGGTTCTGAATTAAATTTCATTAATCCAAGTCTTGCTGAAGACCTTGGTATTAATTTGGAAAAAGTAGAACCATTCTGTGTATCTGGTGTTAGTGATGGAGTTGTTAGTGTTTGGGAAAGGACTGAGAAGTGCATGCTCCGTTGCAAAAATCACTTCGAAGTAATTCAACTTTATGGATTACAAGTCCCCGGTGTTGATGTTATTCTTGGTTTGCCGTGGATAAAGAAGCATAATCCAAATGCTTTCTACGACTCTAAGAAAATCGCTTTTAGTTCTGGTTATTGTGCCAGACATTGTAATAAAGGCAAAAGAAAGAGAAAACCAAGAAAGAAGTCAAAGAATGATCAGTTAGATCATGATGTTCTCGACCGAAGCTTGACCAAAAAGCCGAAAGTAGATCCCTCTGTCCCAAACAATGAAGAAAAAGAATATGTTAAAGGCCGCCTTGTTAGAACCATCAATGATGAAGATGATAGCGATGATGAATATATTAGTTTTAATAAAAAAGTTAAATGTATTGTAACAAAAATTAATGAAACATGTAATAATGATAACGAATCATGTAGTAATAATAATAATAATGGAAAAGATATTAATAAAGATAAATTGGTCGCCGTACCAACCCAATATTTAGAATTTAGTGAAGTGTTTAATGAAAAAAATTGTGAAGTGTTACCTCCTCATAGACCTTATGATTGTGAAATCAAACTTAAAGATGATTCGACTTTATTTTATGGACCTTTGTATCCATTAACTGAAGTTGAAAGAGAGGAACTTAAAAAATATATTGATGATAATTTAAATAAAGGTTTTATTAGGAAATCATCGTCTCCTGCTGGTGCCCCAATTTTATTTGTTAAAAAGAAGGATGGCTCCCTAAGACTTTGTATCGATTATAGAAAGTTGAATGATATTACCATTCGTAATTCATATCCTTTACCTTTAATTAGTGACCTTTTGGATAGGGTGAAAAATGCTAAGATTTTTACTAAATTAGACCTTAAATCCGCTTATAATCTTGTTCGTATTAAAGAAGGTGACGAATACAAAACGGCTTTTCGTACTAGATATGGACATTTTGAATATCTGATTATGCCTTTTGGATTAAAGAATGCACCTGCAACTTTTCAACACTTCATTAACGATGTCCTTAGTGACTATTTAGACGATTTTGTTATCTCATATATTGACGATATTCTTATTTATTCTAATAATATCGAAGAACATCATGAGCATGTTAAAAAGGTACTTAAGAAACTACTTGAAAATAATCTTTATGTTAAATGTAAAGATATAATATATATCTTTAGATTATTTAATAATTAATTATTAATTATTAAATAATAAATTAATATTTAGTAAAACTGATTATAAAATTTTTGAGTAGATTTTATGGAATAATTTAATAATAAATTATTTTATAATAATTCCGTTAAATTTAAATTAAGATAAATATTTAAGTTTAAGGAATAAAAGAATTTTAATTAAATTTAAATATTTTTTAAATACTTTTTATTTAATTTTAGAATAGATTATACTTTTTTATTTAAATTTAGAATAGTTTAATAATTTTAACTTAGTTTTAAAAATAGATTTATTTATATTTCAATAGGAAATATATTAAGAATAGTATTGATAATATTAAATTAATTTATAGAAAATACATGGGCTTTATTCAATTTTGAGTTTACTCAAATTGAATTAAAAGTATAATGAATTAGTTTAGTTTAGTTCTGTTATTTTATTATTTAATTAAATTAGTTTTGTTTATTTTATATTAAATATATGTTTATTTAAATAGAATAATATATTAGAATATAATTATGAAAAAATATAAATACATGTAATTTTTATTTGTTAAATCGATGTAATTGTTATTTTCAATTTTTTAATTATTAACTATTATATAGTTAATAATCTTTTTAAGAGTTTTAAATAAAATGATTTTTAAAATAAAAATTTAATGTTTTATTTTTTTATTTTTGTGTTAATAAAAATTGTTTTGTTTTAAGTATGAAATCTGTTTTAAATTTTATACTTTTACATTAAATTAGAAAAATGTGAGTTTGATGTTGAGAAAACCACTTTTCTTGGTTATGTCATTTCAAAGGATGGATTGCAAATGGATGAAAATAAAGTTAAAGCAATTCTCGATTGGCCGGTTCCCAAGAATGTTAAAGAGGTTCAGTCTTTTATTGGTTTATGCAACTATTACAGAATTTTTATTAAAGACTTTGCTAAAATTGCAAACCCTCTTCACAAACTCACTAGAAAAAATGTTGCTTTTAACTGGGTGAAAGAAGATCAGGACGCTTTTATTTTATTAAAATCTCTGTTCACGTCAGCTCCTATTCTGAAACATGCGGATAGTAATAAACAATTTATTGTAGAAACTGATGCTAGTAATTATGCTGTCGGTGCTATTCTCTCTCAAGAATTTGATGGCAAATTACATCCTATTGCATTTCTTTCTAAAAGTTTGACGAGTTGTCAAAGAAACTATCCTATATATGACAAGGAACTTTTAGCTATTGTAGTTGCTCTTGAAGAATGGCGTCATTATTTAGAAGGTGCATGCCATCCGTTCATAATTTATACTGATCACAAGAATTTAACATTTCCTAGAAAACCTGAAATGTTATCTCAGAGACAAATTAGATGGAATTTGTTCTTATCCAGATTTGATTTTAAACTCATTTATAGAGCTGGAAAGAAATCCGGTAAGCCTGATATCCTGTCTCGTAGAAGTGACCATGTAGAGAATAATATTAATTCTGATGTTTCTTGTCTTACTATTTCGTTTCATCATAGCGATAACAAACCGTTAATTGATTCTATTTTATTAGAACTTAAAAATGACGATTTGTATAATTCTATTGTCCAATTTAAAATGAATGGTTCTGCATGTAATGCACCTATTAAAAATATTGATAAAGTTATTATTGATAACGAAGGATTTTTGTTATATAATAATCTTATTTATGTTCCTAAATCTCTTAGGACAAGAGTTTTGGAACTTCATCATGATTCTGTTGCTGCTGGTCATTTCGGTATTAAGAAAACCACTGAACTGATTTCCAGAAACTTTTGGTGGCCAAGGTTTCATTCAGACGTTAAATCTTTTATCAAATCTTGCGTGACTTGTTGCAAATCCAAAGTCCCCAGACATAAGCCTTATGGATTGTTATCCCCTTTGGACACTCCCAGTAGGCCCTGGTCTGATATTTCTATTGATTTTATTGTTGATCTTCCTAAGTCCAGAGATATGACAACTCTCATGGTTGTTGTCGATAGATTTACTAAATTTGCTCACGCCATTCCTTTACGTTGTCTTCCTACTGCTTCGATTGCTTCTGATGCTTTTATTGCTAATGTCTTCCGTTTGCATGGTCTTCCTGATTCCATCATTTCTGATAGAGGCTCGCAATTTACTTCTGACTTTTGGTCAAGACTTTGTGACCTTCTTAATATCAATCATTCATTATCAACTGCCAACCATCCGCAGACAGATGGTCAAACGGAGAGGGTGAACGGCATATTAGAACAATATTTCCGTTGTTTTATAAATAAAAAGCAGAATAACTGGGTTGATCTTATCCCATTTGCTGAATTTGCATATAATAATACTTTACAACAATCTATAAATCAATCCCCATTCTTTGCTAATTATGGTTTTCATCCAAAGTTCAGCTTAGAAATTCCAGCTAATGATAGACCTAGTAGAGCTGAACAAAGAGTAATTGATATGAATGAAAACTTTAAATTATTAAAAGAAAACTTAGAAAAAGCAAAAGAAACATATAAGAAATATGCCGATATGAAGAGAATGATTCCCCCGGAGTTCGAAGTGGGAAAGAAGGTATGGTTATTGAAAGATTCTCCTGGAACTAACCTAAAGAGAAAATTAGCACCTCAAATGCTTGGCCCATTTGAGATAATTGAAAAAGTTAGTTCTCTTGCTTTCAAATTGAAACTTCCAAAGACAATGAGATGTCATCCAGTCTTTCATGTTTCATTGTTAGAACCATACTTTGAAAACAAGTTTAACGACAGGTCTAATCGTAGGAAGAGGAACATTCACCTTAACACAGATTTAATTGAAAAAATTCCAGAGAAAATTGAAAAGATGAAATCTGTTAATGGTGAAACATTTTATAAGTTATCATGGAAAGGATTTGACAAATCCACTTGGATTTCTGAAGATCAGATTCCAGATAAACAATTAATACAAGAGTTTGAAAGAAACTCTAAAAAGTCAAAATATAAGTCGAACGACTCCTCCATGAAAATTAGAAAGAATAAAGTTGGTAATCTAATCAAGCACAGATACCAACCATTTGTAATTGAAATTCCTTCGAGAAAAGATTCCTTATAAATTAATCTCGCAGGAGCTCGACTTAGAGAGAGAGATTGTAAAGATATCAAACGCCTCTGTTTGATATCTTTAATGTAACTTAAGCCACAAGTATTATTGTTTAAGTTACACAAATTATATTCAGAAAAAGAAAATGAGACATAATTTATTTATTAATAATTAAAGTTTAAAACAAAATAAATTATTAATTTATTTTTAATGTTTAACAAGTAAATTAATATTCTCAATTTAAATCCCTAGTTTTAGTATTGTTTTTTTATAGAAATAGATAAATAATAAATGATTAATATATCAATAATACATGGGCACATATTCAAATTAAATGGTACTTAATTTGAATTGCCAATTGTATTTTACTAAAAATAGTTATAGTTTAAATATTTATTAATAATTAAGATTTTAGTGTAGATTTTAAATAATAATATATAAGAAATAAATAGTTATAATATAATATAAATGTATTTAGGAAAAATATAAATAGAAGATATTTTTCATCATTTTATCGATGTAATTGTTATTATTAAAATTCTATTATAATAAAAGATATTTTTAATAAAACAATTTTTTATTTTTATTTTAAATTTAGTGTTATTGTAATAGAATAGATATCCTAATCTATTCTTTCTGTGTCGACTTTACAATAAATACGAAGAAAATCTTATGGATCAAAAACATGGTGGACGAAATTTTTAATTACAACAAAAATATAACTTTATTCACCGACAACAAAGCAAGCAAGAAAATAATAGAAAACGGTGAAATAAACACAAAGTTAAAACACATAAATATACACTACCACTTCATTATTGACAACATAGAAAAGAACAATATAAAAATCGAATATGTAAATACTAAAGAAATGTTAGCTGACCCTCTAACTAAAGATCTACCTGGTCCAAGAATGTTTGATTATACAAATAAGATATTCTTAAAGAAAATCTAATTTGAGGGGGAGTGTGAACATTTATGGACACATAATTTTATTTATTTATATCATATATTTATTACACACGTGACTATTTTATAAAAACATAAACATGTATTAAAAGTGTTGTAAACGTAATGTCTACGTGTTGTAGAGAAAGTTATTTTTTATTTATTTTATTTTATTTTCTATGGTCACATGACCTTGCATCTCATTATATAACTGTAATATTTACAATGTAACTTTTTCTCTTTGTTAACCTTATTAATAAAATTATTTATTAATTAAATTTATTTCACAATTGTTTTTTATATATATATATATATTTTTAAAATTTAATAATTAATTTTTTGATATTTAAAAGTAATTACACAATTTCAAGTGATCTTGAAATTGCAGATTCCACTAGTATTCGTGACAAATTTTCTACTAATACCAAATTTATAATATATTTATATTTATTATTTATCAAAATTGTAAGAAATAATAATTATTTAATACATAATTAATATTTCTTAGTTAAAATTAATAATCAATAACTATTAATTTATATTATTGATATTAATTTATTTAAAAATTATTTCAACATAAATTCATTTTTTAATTGTTTATTTTCACATAATTTTAATATCTTAAAGTACTTTTAATCTTAATCATTTAATTAAATTATTAAATTAATATTTTATTTAATATTTTTATTAAATATATTTATTCCTTTAGTTAGTTTATTTAATTAATTGCTTTTATTTAACTTTATATTTTTATTAAATATATTTATTCATTTAGGTAGTTTATTTAATTAATTACTTTTATTTAACTTTATATTTTTATTAAATATATTTATTTATTTATTTAATTATTGTTTAGGAATTGATATTTTAAGGTTTTTTTCCAATTCCTAAAATAATTGGTTTTACTTAAAATATACGATGATCAATATGTATAGAATGTTGATCGAACTTTGTTTAGGTTTTTCTTCTAATCTTTTCCTAAACAAAAAATTATTTTGTTAAGATTAGATAAAATTTTAATTTAAACTTTAAATTTATTAAATAATATAAATAAGACTCTTGATTCTCTTTTAAGAAATCAAGAGTTATTATTATAAAAAACAAATTATAATAATAATGTCTTTTTAATTTTATTTTACTTAACTTAGTTATAATAAAACATATTGCTTAAAATATATTAAAGTGTAAAACTATTTTAGGTCTACTCTTATAATAAACTCGAAATCAAAGATAAGTATTAATATTTATTTATTTTTTCTTTTATTCTCAATTTATTGATATTAAGATATCAATAAAGTTGTTAATAATTCTATTATATAATAGTTTATAACGGAATTATTACAAAAATGCTCTGTTATGTGAAAATAAAATACATTCCAAAATATTGTTTTATGTATTTTTTTATGTATTTGTATTTTATAAAATTATAAATTAATATTGTACCACATTTTTTTATTCTTTCGTTATTTAAAAAGATTTAAGAAATTTACAATATTTATATTATAAAAATAAATATAAATAAATAAAAGAGTATTAAACTCAAATAATTTATAAATTAAGTATAAAGTAAATTTATTGCTGACATGTCTCAATAACATATATAAAAATTTAAAAAATTTGGACACATGGAAAAAATTTATTTAGGTTAGTTTCTTTCCTATTAAATATAATTCCTTTTGGAAGAAGATTGAATGCTTCCTTATATTGTTGTAGTTCAGTTGGTAATTTCTCGATTTCGGAAATAATAAATTTCTCTAAACCCTTTTATAATATGTTTTAAATGAAATTTCTAATCCTTTGAGATTATTAAATTTTTTAAATTATTAAAATTTTATTAACTATTTACAATAATTATATTAATTATTAATTTATAAAAATTAAATATTTTATAATTAAACAATAATTAATTAAAATATAAAAATGTAATAATTAAAATTGTTCATGTATAAAAGGAACAAAAATTGACAAAAATTACGAAGCTTTAGCGATAGTAATTTTTTTAACTTAAAGTTAATGAAATTTATAAACTCCTATAAAACCTTAAAAATTTTAATTATTTTTTTTTTATATAAATATTATTAGCTTTACACCTTCAATAGGAAAGCGTATTATATTAGTTAGTTAATATAACTAGTGTGCTTACCACACTTTTCTTTAATAAAAATTCACTTTTTGATAGTATCATAATTTTAAACTATAAAATATTATACAATAAAGTTAATTAATAAAATAAACCTTAAATAATAATAAAATACTAATAACTATTTTAATAATAAAGTTTGGTAAAATTTATAAAATATTATAAGTAATTATATTAATACTAATAATAAAAGTTATAAATAACTATATACAAATGATATAATTATATAATAAAAAAATGAATAGTCAATAAAAAAAGTATAAAAATTATAATATATAATTTTTACATTTTAAAAATAGAGATAAACAATAATAAGGAATATAAATAGTTGAAGGTTAAATTCTAGAACTCTAGCTAATTCACTATTTTGTTCATTCCTTAACAATAGATAATACTAGTTAAATATTATCTTAATTTTATAAATGAATATAGAAAGTGATAATATCTGTATCTAAATTTTAATAAATAGATTTTTATACTTGTTCATTTGCAAGTCTTTATTAGTTTAAAATATAAAATTATTTTATTTAATTATAAAATTTTAATATATAATAACTCTTGTATTATTAAATATATATAAATTATTATTATTCAATACATCTCGTATGTATATAACTATAATTGCAAATATTATTTTATATAAATTATATATCTAATTTTACTGGATTATTAGAAACAACTTTTAAAAAGAACATTTTCTATTACTATTTATACAAAATTATTATTTTAAAGTATAACTATAAACAAATATAAACTATTTAATTTAAAGAGAATTAAACAATTAAATAAACAAAAAGTTTACATTTATAATTTTTAATTTAATAATTTTATACATTTTAAATATTTTAATTTTTATCTGTGTTTTAATTATTATTATTATTATTATCTATTTATTATATAATAAATTCTGAATAAAAACGGCTTAATAGAGATAATAATAAAATAAATTATTAAATAAAATAAAACGACTTAATCCAAAAAACGTATTAAAATAATAAAATAATAATAATAAATAAAAATGAATAAATAAACTAAAAATAAAATGGTATACATCAAATTATTAATTCTAGTGTTTTATCCAAGTGTTCCTTAGAAATTATTTTAAATTTATATATTTATATATATAAATTAATAAATAAATAATTGAGTAGCTATTACTAAAAGTAATAAACTTAAAACCTGGAAATAATAACAACAATTTTAAAGATAAAATACAAAACTCTTTTATGTTTCTGTATAAAATGAGTGTTTATAATAATTGATACTTTTAATATTTTAATTTTATTTTAATTTCATTTTAATTTTAAAATTTAATTATTTTATTCAAGGTATTATACATTTAATGATAGTCAATGATAATTTATAGTAATTTTCCTAAATTTAAACATTTTGAAGTAATAAGAAAATCAAATAAGTAATATTCTATAATATTTTATAATACTAAAACATAATTTTAATTTATTCTTTTAATTTTAATAAATAATAACAATAGTAATAATAATATTTAATAGTTAAAAATAATAATACATGTAATAAATGAAAATGTATAAAAGGAAGATAAAATTCTTCTTCATAAAAATCAGAAAATAAATAGAGAATAAAAAGACAATAAATAAATAATAAAATATAATAAGGAGATAGTTTAAATATAATAAAAGAGTTTATTTTCGAGTTTTAAATGATTTATTTGTTAATTATAAAACGTATTTTATTTTAAATTTATTGTTTCATCTAAATCCTAGAATTTATTTAATCATGAGATTTAATTAATTAATTAATTATTTATTTATTTATTTATTTATTATTATTATTATTATTATTATTATCACATTATTATATAAACAAAAGAATCATTTTATTATTATTAAATATTTATCTTTATTTATTATAATATATTATACCTAGTATTTGTACATATTTAAATAATTATCTTTCTTATACAAATATACCATTTATTTACTTATTAATATTACTAAATTATTACTAAAATTCCTACCACTTATTTTATTATATTTTATAAATCAAGAACCTTTTTTTTAAAATTATTTAATTCTCAATTATATTTATTAGTTTATATTAATTAAATTTAACATTAATTGAATTATTATTAATCAATCATCATTTTAACCCTTACGTAAATTGACCTGAAGTTTATGCTAAAAGTAGTATTTTCTGTTTGTCACGTATCAAACAATGATAAAATTTGAAAATCTTAATTTTGAATTTTACTTCAAAAAGTGATTATTATATTATATCTTTAGTTATAACTGTATAAGTTATATTATTTAAGACTTAAAATTGTTTTTATAAAAATTAATAAAATTGTTTTATTAAAACACTAAATTGTTTTATTAGAAACACTCGTTTTTTTAATATTTAATTATTTAAAAGTTTATTTATTTAATTATAAAAGTGATTATTAAAATCATAAAAATATTAACTAAACTATAGAATATTTCTTTAATAATAATAATAATAATAATAATAATAATGATTAAAATAAGAATATTTACATGTATTTATATTTTCTTTTAAATTTAAACTATTTACATTAAAATAATAAAATTAATAACTATTTAAAATAAAAGTAATAAAAGTAATTAGAAATAACAATAAAGGAAACAATTAAAAGTTAAAGAATATAAAAAGTTGTTTATTTTACAATTAATTAAAGTAATAATTATTTTTAATGTTTTAATAAAGGTGTTTAATTATATTATTTTATAACATGAATTATTATATTTGTTTACTTTTAAAGTGTAATTTACTAACGAAGTTATTAAATATTTAATTTAACAATTAATTTAAAAAGAGTTATATATTTTGATCTCGATTAATTAAAGTTTATTATTTTCTTTCAATAATCAAAATATATGCAGTGTTTAGGATTAATTTTATTTAAGAATTTTGGTAAAGTACTTAATTAAACTATAACTTGTTTTAAGTTACTTTTAGGGTTA
The DNA here is from genome assembly GCA_002104945.1 of Piromyces finnis. Taxonomy (NCBI): domain Eukaryota; kingdom Fungi; phylum Neocallimastigomycota; class Neocallimastigomycetes; order Neocallimastigales; family Neocallimastigaceae; genus Piromyces; species Piromyces finnis. Next base: position 165,468 of record MCFH01000048.1, read on the forward strand.
ACTTAAAAATCAGGTTTAATAATAATTTTATATTTATTAATTTCATTATTTATCACAATGATAAATAATTAAATTTATAAATTATGAATTTATAATAATAATAATAATAATATTAAAACACAGATAGTTAAAAATTAAAATAATTAACTTGTATAAAATTATTAAATTAAAAATTATAAATGTAAACTTTTTGTTTATTTAATTGTTTATTTATTTTTAAATTAAATAGCTTATATTTGTTTATAATTATACTTTAAAATAATAATTTTGCATAAATAGTGATAGAATCATTTTATTTTAAAATTGTTCCTAATAATCCAGTAAAATTAGATAATAATATTAAATTTTATTAAAATAATAGTTGTGATTATATTTACATACATTCAAGATGTATTAAACCATAACATATATATATTTAATAATACAAGAGTTATTAAATATTAAAACTTTATAATTAAATAAAATAATTTTATATTTTAAACTAACAAAGACTTGCAAATGAACAAGTATAAAAATCATTCATTCTATTTTTATTTTCTTATTTATTTTTATTTATTAAATTTTAGATACAAATATTATCACTTTCTATATTCATTTATAGAATTAAGATAATATTTTTCTTCGTATCAACAAATGATAAATAATTAAATTTATAAATTATGAATTTATAATAATAATAATAATAATAATAATAATAATAATAATATTAAAACACAGATAGTTAAAAATTAAAATAATTAACTTGTATAAAATTATTAAATTAAAAATTATAAATATAAACTTTTTGTTTATTTAATTGTTTATTTATTTTTAAATTAAATAGTTTATATTTGTTTATAATTATACTTTAAAATAATAATTTTGTATAAATAGTGATAGAATTATTTTATTTTAAAAGATGTTCCTAATAATCCAGTAAAATTAGATAATAATATTAAATTTTATTAAAATAATAGTTGTGATTATATTTACATACATTCAAGATGTATTAAACAATAACATATATATATTTAATAATACAAGAGTTATTAAATATTAAAACTTTATAATTAAATAAAATAATTTTATATTTTAAACTAACAAAGACTTGCAAATGAACAAGTATAAAAATCATTTATTCTATTTTTATTTTCTTATTTATTTTTATTTATTAAATTTTAGATACAAATATTATCACTTTCTATATTCATTTATAGAATTAAGATAATATTTTTTCTTCGTATCACAATGATAACGGATTGGTAGTTATATTACAACTTTTTAACTACTTCTTCTGTTATCTTATATTGTTTTATCTCGACAGCTATTGTACGAGCTTTAACAATATCTACTAGTTTTATTAATTTATTTTAAGTTATTTTATAATTTTAATAGTTTTATTATTTTAATAATATTTATATAGAATAATAACACCAGATTTATTCTATAAAATATTATTTATTATTAACACAATAATTACAAATTAGACAAGTTTAATTTCGTTTTTATATTTTCTTTTATTTATTGTTCTTACGCTCTTTTTAACAATAATTTTTATTATATAAAAACTTATTTTTTTTGTCTTTTAAATATTATTATGTATTCACTAATTAATTATATTAACTATTATTAAAATTTAACTTATTATTAGTAATCTAAGTCTTCTCATTTTCTACTAAAAATTATTATTATTCTTTATAATAAAAATTATTTTTATAATTTAACCCAATCAAATATATAAATTTATAAAATATTTGATTTTATGTAAATTATATTTTTATAATAAACTATATAAAATTATTTAATAATTATTTTATAATAAAAATTTCTACTAATATCAAATGTATAATATATTTATAATTATTATTTATCAAGATTTCCTCCCCTAAGATACGACTTAGTGGTAGCTGATAAAAATATTCATAAATAATAATAAATATATAAGTTTTTGATATTTTTATACTAAAGATTTAAAAATTTAAATTTTTTTTTTTTCTATATATATGATAAAAATAATATAAAATAAGGTTTATAAAAAAAATGATGAAAAATTTGAAAATTTTTATTAATAAAATTTTTTTTTCAAAGAGAAATAAAAAAAATGAAGTGAAATTTTGTTAAATGTCGTAGTGTAAATATTTTTGTGTTTTTATATATTTTTGTAATGTAATTGTCGTATTATTTGTATATAAATGTTTAATGTGGTTTTATCTTTCTTTAAACTTTGAAAATAGATGAAATTTTGATTTTAATATGTCGAAATAATGTCGTTTTAAAATTGAAGTTACTGATTTGATATAATCTTTTAGATTGAAAATAATTGAATTTGAAATACTTTCTTTTACACTTTTTATTATACTGAAATATATATTCTTAAACGAATTATTTGATGAATTTTTGATTATATCATTTTGTTTATTTCGCTTTTTTCTTGATTTTAATTTCCTGTTAATATTAATATTCAAATGATTATATTTTAGAATTTTACTTTTATTTTTATATATCTTGATTTTGTGGCATTTTTCGTGAATAATTGGCGTTTTTTCTGCTTCATCACGGCCGACAAGATTTGACTTATTAATTGAAAATTTAATAAGTGAATCGTTTTTAATTCTTTTTGGAAATTTGCTGAAATTTGAATGAAAAATGTGATATTTTGGATAAAAATATTTATTTTTAAATTTGAATAAATGTCGAAATTTAATTGAATATAAAAGTTTGTTTTTATTGTTAAAAGTCGAATTAAAATTTTGAATTTTGATATTATTATTAAATGAATTAAATTGAGATTCATTAATATTTGATGGATTGAAACAATGAATCATTGAAATATTTGAAAGATTATTTTTATTTTGTTTAAAATTTGAGGGACGAGCAACCATAATAGGAGATGAATTAGTTTTCATGTAGAGAGAGTCATCATCAGGATCAATGTATAATCGGTGATTCTTTTGAGATTGACGACCTAATATAATATCATAACATGAATCTTCATCTTCTAGAATCCAGAATAATGCATAGATTTTTAAATCACCAAATTTAAGAGTTAAATTAACAGCTTGATTTGTTGAAATAACTTGTTTGCTAGCTAATTTAAAGAAAGTTCTCTTAAAATGTGTAATATTATGATTTGCTGATATTAAATTAAAGAAGGATTTAGTAATAACATTAACATCAGAACCAGTATCTACTAAAACTCGGACAATGTTATTATCAATTGAGCCAATGACAGAAGCAATGTTGATTTTATTAATGACATTAATTTCGTTATCTGCTATATTGATAATATCATCATCATTGTCATTATCAGCATCATCATTGTTTTCATTATTTTTATTATTATAATTTTCATTAATGATATTAATAAATGAATTAATATCATCATCATTAAGATCCATATTTTGAATGGCGTTTATTTTCCGAACGTCATTTGGATCAAGCTTTAAACCTTTGGCACAAAGTCTTCTGATGATAGGACTGACTGCAAGCAATTGTGCAAAAGAGATACCAGCATTTGTATTATTAAGGGCATCAAAAATATTATATTCTTTATTTTTGCCCAACATGACAATAGAACGTAGGAAGTCATAATAGTTGCTTTTGGGAGACTTTTTGCTATCTATAACTTCTTCTAATTCGTCCTGTTTACTTGGTATATCTGGACCAATTCTTCTTTTATTTCTGGTTTCTTTATTTTTCATCTTAGCAGAGGAAATATTCTTGCCTGCAATTACCGAGGGGTCTAAGATGTCTAGGCGGGAAGTAGTGGTATGAAAATTTGAATTTTTCTCATTACGAATTTCTTGCTGTTCTTTCATCTGAGTGGCCTTTGTATGTATTGGTAATGGATTTTCTCGAAGTTTCTTTTTCTTCGACTGAGTCACGTGATCCTCATCATCACTTTCATCACTTTCTTCAGAACTTTTTCTCTTGAATGCATAAATAAGGTTTTCGATGTCCTTATCATCGACTGTATTTGTCACGTGATCACGTGTAACGTAATCCTTATCATCTTCATTGATTGGATCATCCACCAAAGGGTTAGAGAATTTTTCTTTAGAATTTGGAAATTTTTTTGTTTTATGGAAATCACGTGTATCATCAACATAGATTTGCTCATTAATGTTGTTGATGTTGTGGGTTTGGTTATTATCAATTTTGGAGTTAGAAGGGGAAGATTGAGAACTTCCCCCATTTAATTTAAATGGTTTTGGGTTTTGAGGAGGGTAGCTATGATTTTGTTCACATCGGTCATTTCGTTTGGGCAGAAGCGGGCATCATGTCCTTTCTGGTTACAACGGTGGCAGATATGAATTTTCATCTGGGCAAGGCTTTTGGTCAAAGCATCCAGATCTGATTCTTTAGCTTCTTCTTTAGTAGTCTTTTCATTATCAGTACTACTATTATTTTCGTTATTATTATAAGAGGTTTTATCTTCAACTTCTATTTTTCTCTTATAATAATTATTTTTGTTTTGAGTTCTTTTATTGGGTACATATTCATCATCACTTTCATAAGCAGATAGAAGCTCATCTGCTTTAATAGCAATGACCATAGCATCCTTTAAAGTTTTTGGTTGTTTGTTAATAAGAGAATTTAATATAGAAGTTCTCCTATTAAAAGCTTTTGTATAAAGAAAAACAAGTCTTTCTTCAGAAGGCTTGTCCCTTTCTTTAATTTCTTTCAAAAGGTCGTTAAAAGAACGGTTAAATTCTCTAACAGAGCTTTTGTTTACTTTTATTTTTTCTAACTTATTTAGGTTTCTATTAGAGGTTTTATCATCCTCAAATAAGTTAGATATTTTATTGATAAATTCATTATAAGATAGGGATCTATCTTCATAATAAATATCACTACAAAGATCCTTTGAGTTACCGGTAGTAGCAAGCAAAGCAATTCTCTTCTTTTCTTTTTCAGAAAGAGCTAAGTCTTCTAAGATATCTTCAAGTTCCATTTTCCATCTGAAGAACTTAGTATCTTTCTTGCCAAGAGGGCTTATTTCTTTAGCCATACTAGCGGCTCTTTCAAAATTGTTTTTATTTTCAGTCATATTTAGTAAATAAATAAGATAATTATACTAAATATACTAATTAATAGGAATTATTTAAATTTTCGGCTTTCCCACGGGACGACTGAGGTTCTCCACCACTTGATAACGGATTGGTAGTTATATTACAACTTTTTAACTACTTCTTCTGTTATCTTATATTGTTTTATCTCGACAGCTATTGTACGAGCTTTAACAATATCTACTAGTTTTATTAATTTATTTTAAGTTATTTTATAATTTTAATAGTTTTATTATTTTAATAATATTTATATAGAATAATAACACCAGATTTATTCTATAAAATATTATTTATTATTAACACAATAATTACAAATTAGACAAGTTTAATTTCGTTTTTATATTTTCTTTTATTTATTGTTCTTACGCTCTTTTTAACAATAATTTTTATTATATAAAAACTTATTTTTTTTGTCTTTTAAATATTATTATGTATTCACTAATTAATTATATTAACTATTATTAAAATTTAACTTATTATTAGTAATCTAAGTCTTCTCATTTTCTACTAAAAATTATTATTATTCTTTATAATAAAAATTATTTTTATAATTTAACCCAATCAAATATATAAATTTATAAAATATTTGATTTTATGTAAATTATATTTTTATAATAAACTATATAAAATTATTTAATAATTATTTTATAATAAAAATTTCTACTAATATCAAATGTATAATATATTTATAATTATTATTTATCAACAAATTTTAAGAAAGGAGGGTTGGCGCAACGGTAGCGCGTCCGCCTCCAGAGCGGAAGGTTGGGTGTTCGAATCACTCACTCTCCATTTTTAAAGATAATTTTATTTTTATAAATCATTGCATAATTTTTAAATTATTAAAATTGAAAAATAAATATATGTTTTATAAAGTTTATTTATTAAAATTAATTTAATAAAGGTAATTACAAAGATTTTAATAATTCATTTACAATTTTTTTATACTAAAATATGCGGCTAATGTTAATTAGTAATACTTTACATTACCAATATTCTAAGAAACATTACATTAGTAATTTACATTATAATTTTATTAGTAATTAAGTTCTTGCTGAATTATATTCTTTCAAAAGCAATATTTAATATTTCTATAGTATAATATTAATATTATTTTTTATATAAAATTTTTATAGTTCTATATGTATTTTTATATTTTGATAATTATATTGTATAATTATAATACGTTTCCATTTAATTATTCATATATTTAATATTAAATAAATAAATAGAGCAACAATAACAATAATTATTTAATAAACCAAAATAATAGAGCTAAATTAAAGTAAATTAAATACGTATTTTTGATTCAATTTGAGTAAACCTACTATGGAGTTCATGTATTATTTATATTATTTATACATATATAAATAAAAAATATTAATTTTAATTTAATTATGATATATTTTTTATAAAAATATTAAATAAATCCTATTTTTAATACTACATTAAAATCATTAAAGTAATTTAAAATAAATAGAAAGTAAAAAATAAACTATTTTATAATTATTTTGAATAAGTTTACTTGTTCTATAAATCTAAATATTTATCAAAATTTTATTTAATTTTTGAAGTAATCTTTTATAAAAATATGTATTTATTTTTGAAATTAAAATTTATGTATTTTTATAAAGTGATACCTTTTTTTTAGGTATTTTAAAATTTAAATTTAAAAAATTATATGAAAGAATATAAGGAATTTGTTATTTTAATGTTTAATCAATATTCCTAATACTTTGTAAAAAAGATGAAAAAAATGAATCCGAAAGATAAATAAAAATAGTATTTTTAAAATATATCTATCGTAATGTATTATGTTTAGTAAGATAAATATATTTCATGCTATTAATATAGTAATGTAAAGTATATTAATTTAGTAATAAATTTCAAATTTATTAATATATAAATCTTTTCAATATATTATTTATTATTGTTTAAAAAGCTTTAATATAAAATATTAATTATTCTTATTATCTTTTAAATTAAAATCATATTAATACATATGAGCATAAAAAACAAAAATAATTTTTTCTTCCTTTTTATTTTTAAATTATTACAAAACAAAAAAATAAAATTTGTAAAAGAATTTTCTCTTTTTCTACTACTATTATAACTATATTTAATTCAAGTCAAAATATGTTTACCCTTTAGTTATTTAATAACTATATAAAAGTATTTTTCTAATATTATATATCAAAGTATAAAATTATTAAAATAAAAACATCAATAATTTAATAATACTTAACTCCTTTTTTTTATATATATTGTTTTAGTTAATATTTTTTATCGGAGCAGAAAACATGATTCCACATAATAAATAATCGTATACAGACTTATTTTATTATACTGATATTTATTATTATGATTTTTTTAAACTTTATTTATATATTACTTCATTAGGTAAAAAATAAGTTTTTATTAAATTATATTTATAAAATATATTATAAATAAATAAAACTACTAATAATGAAATTTTTATAAAATATTTAAACCACTCACGGCGGGACTCGAACCCGCAATCTTCAGATTAGAAGTCTGACGCCCTATCCAATTAGGCTACGCGAGCTTCTACATTCTTTGTGATACGAAGAGGATATTATCTTAATTCTATAAAGGAATATAGAAAGTGATAATATTTGTATCTAAAATTTAATAAATAAAAATAAATAAGAAAATAAAAATAGAATAAATGATTTTTATACTTGTTCATTTGCAAGTCTTTGTTAGTTTAAAATATAAAATTATTTTATTTAATTATAAAGTTTTAATATTTAATAACTCTTGTATTATTAAATATATATATGTTATGGTTTAATACATCTTGAATGTATGTAAATATAATCACAACTATTATTTTAATAAAATTTAATATTATTATCTAATTTTTATGGATTATTAGGAACATTTTTAAAATAAAATAATTCTATCACTATTTATACAAAATTATTATTTTAAAGTATAATTATAAACAAATATAAACTATTTAATTTAAAAATAAATAAACAATTAAATAAACAAAAAGTTTACATTTATAGTTTTTAATTTAATAATTTTATACATGTTAATTACTTTAATTTTTAACTATCTGTGTTTTAATATTATTATTATTATTATTATTATTATTATTATTATTATTATTATTATTATTATTATTATTATTATTATTATTATTATTATTATTATTATTATTATTATTATTATTATTATTATTATTATTATTATTATTATTATTATTATTATTATTATTATTATTATTATTATTATTATTATTATTATTATTATTATTATTATTATTATTATTATTATTATTATTATTATTATTATAAATTCATAATTTATAAATTTAATTATTTATCATTTGTAAGAAATATTTGTGGCCATAAGTTTGCCCACAAATATTTCAATTGAAACCTGTCAAGAATAGAAGACGATTAAAAAATAAATTAAATGTTCAAATAAACAACTTAAAAATCAAATTTATATTTCAAAAAGTATAAAACACTTTTAAAAATAATTAAAAAGATCACTTGGAAAAATTTAATATTGAAAAGGGTTAAGGATCACAAAAATTTAATTTTCAATAAATTAACCCTTGAGAAGAAAATGCACTATACGAAACTAGCGATAACTTCCGAATCTCGCGTCCTATTTTCCTTTTCTAGAGACTTCAAACCAATTTTATTAGAAAGTACTAGTTGAGATCTATATTCTCACAAATTTTCAGCTAATTTAGACCACTAGTTCTTGAGATATAGCTATTTAAAGAATTAATTAGTTCTAATAAATATATAATAATATATATTAAAATGATTAATATTAATTTATATAATTAAAATCATTATTCAAGTCATCCAACTTTCTATAAATATTTCAATTTAAAAATTCTCCATTATTATTAAATAAGGTTAGATAATAAATATTCTTGATTATAAACCTAATCAATTATAAAAATTAATTAATAATTTTTCAAATAATTTTGATTAATAACCTCAATCATAATCAAGCCAAAAAGCCTTTGGATCAAAAATCATTAATTATAATTATTAATTAATTGATCATGAGAATATATAATTAGTATCAGTAATTGTTCTCAATTTATAATATTAAATATTTACAATTTAAAATGGTTAAAACAATACTTTTATCTTAAAAGTAATTTAAAAGATTAATCTTAAGATCTATCATATGGATTCATATTATTAATATCAATATCAATTATTAATATTTTAATTTAAAATTATTTTATTCTTATCTTTATTATTAATATCAATATTAATATCAATGTAATTTTATTATATGTAAGAAAAAAGTATTTAAACAAAGAATTGAAATCAATTTTGAAATTCTTTGTAAGATTATTAATTATTAATTATTAATTATAATATAACTTAATAAATATTATCTTAATAAATAAATAATTAATAAACAAATTTCATAATTAAATTATATTAAAATTTTTATTTTAAATATAAAAACCTATTTAATTTTTAAATTAGTATTAATTAAATTCTTTAATAAGTTTTGAAGAAAAGATTTAATAATAAATAAATTTAATATTTTATTAGAAAATTAAGTTATATTATATGAAACATTCTGACCAAGTTACATACCAATCCTAGCCCACTTTACAAAATTTAAAGGTTAGATTTAAATTAAATATTTTACAATTTCATTATTTAGCAAAATGATATAATTTGGTAATAATCTTAATTTTGAATTTTACTTCAAAAAGTGATTATTATATTATATCTTTTGTTATAACTATATAAGTTATATTGATTAAGATTTAAGATCGTTTTTATAAAAATTAATAAAATTGTTTTGTTAAAACACTAAATTGTTTTATTAGAAACACTTGTTTTTCTAATATTTAAATATTTAAAATTTTATTTATTTAAGTATAAAAGTGATTATTAAAATTATAAAATATTAACTAAACTATAGAATATTTCTTTAATAATAATAATAATAATAATAATAATAATGATTAAAATAAGAATATTTACATGTATTTATATTTTCTTTTAAATTTAAACTATTTACATTAAAATAATAAAATTAATAACTATTTAAAATAAAAGTAATAAAAGTAATTAGAAATAACAATAAAAGAAATAATTAAAAGTTAAAGAATATAAAAAGTTGTTTATTTTTACAATTAATTAAAGTAATAATTATTTTTAATGTTTTAATAAAGGTGTTTAATTATATTATTTTATAACATGAATTATTATATTTGTTTACTTTTAAAGTGTAATTTACTAACGAAGTTATTAAATATTTAATTTAACAATTAATTTAACAAAAGTTATATATTTTGATCTCGATTAATTAAAGTTTATTATTTTCTTTCAATAATCAAAATATATGCAGTGTTTAGGATTAATTTTATTTAAGAATTTTGGTAAAGTACTTAATTAAACTATAACTTGTTTTAAGTTACTTTTAGGGTTAACTTAAAAATCAGGTATAATAATAATTTTATATTTATTAATTTCATTATTTATCAAAAAAAGTGTAAAAGGTTTTTTATAATATTAGTTAATAGGTTATTAATTAGTTAATTAAGTTAGTTATTACTTCTCTATACGAGTTAATAACTAAATAAAGTTTTATAAAAAATAATAAAAGAAAGAAAATAAATATTATAACACTAAAATAAATATAAACACTTATATAAATATTTTATGAAATAACTTTTACTTAAATAATTATATTTTAATTATATCTTTTATTTATTAATTATAATTATCTACATTAATTATTATTATAGTTATTAATTTACTTTAATACTAATGCTAAAGTATTTAACGTTAGTTTTGACTATACTATTTAACTATATGAGTTTATTTTCTTTACCACTTGATTGGGTAAAGCAAATAAACTTCCTATTTAATTAATAACCATTAATATATGGTTATGCATATATTTGGCCAATAAATGGTGACCAGAATATATGGTTTCAATTGAAATATTTGTGGGCAAACTTATGGCCACAAATATTTCTTACAATGATGCGTTGACCGATATATTTTTGAATAATATAATATTTTTAATAAATAATAAATTCTAATATTTATGATGAAACAATAAATTTAAAATAAAATAAAATATGTTTTATAATTAACAAATAAATCACTCAAAAACTCGAAAATAAACTCTTTTTATTATGTTTAAATTATCTCTTTATTATATTTATAATTTATTTATTGTCTATTTATTGTCCGCCTTTTTTATAAAGAAGAATTTTATCTTCTTTTTATACATTTTTCATTTATTACATGTATTATTATTTTTAACTATTAATTATTATTACTATTGTGATTATTTATTAAAATTAAAGAATAAATTAAAATTATGTCTTAATATTATAAAAATGTTATAGAATATTACTTATTTGATTTTCTTATTACTTCAAAATGTTTAAAATTAGAAAAACTATTATAAATTATCATTAACTATCATTAAATGTATAATACCTTGAATAAAATAATTAAAATTTAAAATTAAAATAATATTAAAATAAAATTAAAATAAAAATTAAAATAAAAATTGAAATAAAATTAATAAAATCAAATATTAAAAGTATCAATTAATATAAACACATTTTATACAGAAACATAAAAGAGTTCTGTATTTTATCTTTAAAATTGTTATTATTGTTCTATTTCCAGGCTTTAAATTAATCACTTTTAGTAATAATTACTCAGTTATTTATTTGTTAATTTATATATATAAGTTTGAAAGAATTTCTAAAGAACACTTGGATAAAACACTAGAATTAATAATTTAATGTATATCATTATATTTTTTTTTAGTTTATTTATTCATTTTTATTTACTTATTATTATTTTATTATTTTAATACATTTTTGGATTGAGTCGTTTTATTTTATTTAATAATTTATTTTATTATTATCTCTATTAAGTCGTTTTTATTCATAATTTATTATTTAATAAAGAGAATATTATTTATTTAAAAGAAAGGGTTATATTTCCATAAAATTATTATTTATTCATTTTTAAGGGTTATTATCTTTTATTTTTATTATAAGTCGCTATGGGTTAAGTCGTGTTTCTTCGGCTAGTTTTTATTACGTTTTTATGTGAGTAGCGTATCAACAATGATAAATAATAATTATAAATATATTATAAATTTGATATTAGTAGAAAATTTTATTATAAAATAATTATTAAATAATTTTATATAGTTTATTATAAAAATATAATTTACATAAAATCAAATATTTTATAAATTTATATATTTGATTGGATTAAATTATAAAAATAATTTTTAATATAAAGAATAATAATAATTTTTAGTAGAAAATAGGAAGACTTAGATTACTAATAATAAGTTAAATTTTAATAATAGTTAATATAATTAATTAGTGAATACATAATAATATTTAAAAAGACAAAAATAAGTTTTTATATAATAAAAATTATTGTTAAAAAGAGCGTAAGAACAATAAATAAAAGAAAATATAAAAACGAAATTAAACTTGTCTAATTTGTAATTATTGTGTTAATAATAAATAATATTTTATAGAATAAATCTGGTGTTATTATTCTATATAAATATTATTAAATAATAAAACTATTAAAACTATAAAATAGCTTAAAATAAATTAATAAAACTAGTAGATATTGTTAAAGCTCGTACAATAGCTGTCGAGATAAAACAATATAAGATAACAGAAGAAGTAGTTAAAAAGTTGTAATATAACTACCAATCCGTTATCAACAAAAAGTAGGAGTAGTCACTTTGGCGGAGTGGTTAACGCGGTGGCCTGCTAAGCCATTTCCCTTTGGGAGCGCAGGTTCGAGTCCTGCAGGTGACGAAATTATATGCGAAGTTGGCGCAGTCGGCAGCGCGTAAGTCTCATAATCTTAAGGTCGTGAGTTCGAACCTCACACTTCGCATTTTGTTAAATTATTAAAATTTTTTTATTTTTGAACTATGCTTATTAACTTAAGAATATATATAAATTTAAAAGTAATTTTTGATGCAATCATTTCTTTTCTATTAATATTTAATAATTAGAAAAACTAAATTTTAAAATTTGATATTTTATTGTATATATTATTGTTAAATATATAATTATCAAAATTATAAAGGTATATATAATCTGAATATATAACTAAAAATTATTAAAAATTATGAATAATTCAATTTAAAAAATAATATATTAATTATGTAATCTAACCTTTCTGTTATTAAAAATTTTTTAAATATAGCTATCTTTATTATTTTTAAAAATATTTTATAATTCCTGAAATTCTAAATTGATTCTTAAATGTTTATTTGAACATTTAATTTTTTTGTAATTGGCTTCTATTCCTGATATTGTTTGTTAGCAATCAGTTTTTATTATATTTTTAGGTTGGTAGCATATAAAGATATTAATGTATTAAAGCATAAGTCTGCTTTAAGCTCTCTAATTTTTTCAAAGTAAAAGTCCTAGATCGCCAACAAATACAATGAAGTTCATAAAGATTAACTAGAAGGAAAGACGAAGCCAAGTACCATTAACCACTTACGCGTAATCGTATAGCTAGGTCCAAGATTCAACTAAAAGCTTTTTAACGTTTTTAAGTATAAAAATTCTAATCCTTTGAAATTAGTAAATTTTTTAAATTTATTAATTATATTAATTATTAATTTATAAAAATTATATATTTTTTAATTAAACAATAATTAATTAAAATTAAAAATGTAATAATTAAGATTGTTCAGGTATAAAAGGAACAAAAACCGACAAAAATTACGAAGCTTTAGCGTTAGTAATTTTTTAACTTAAAGTTAATAAAATTTATAAACTCCTATAAAACCTAAAATTTTAAAAATTTTAATATTTTTAATAAATTAATATATGCTGATATTAAGTTATTACTAAAATAAAAATATTATTTAATTAACTTTACGCCTTCAATAGGAAAGCTTATTATATTTGTTAATTAATATAACTAGTGTGCTTACCACACTTTTCTTTAATAAAAAATCGCTTTTTGACATATGATTCGTTACATGACTCTCCTGTAAACTATTGTATTAATAGAATAATGTATTTAATACGTATTAAAAATAATGTATAATGTATTGAATTAATGTACCGTAAATTTTTGCAAAATTTATATCACAATACATTAACATAAATCTATGTGAAATCTAAATTTATGATAAGATAAATGATATATGTTTCTTTTATGTTGTAGTGATTTAATATTAGTTTATTTATAATTTATTATATTAGGTGAAAAATATTTTATTACTATTATTAACTTCTCTCTTATTAATAATTTCACTTATAATATTTTCTTATTAAAACTCTTCTCTTTCATTATTAATTATTAAACATGAATATTTTTATATTATAAAATTCCTATAATATAATTGAATATCAATTATATAATGTAATGCATTCATAATATATGAATAATAATTAAATAGGATATAGTATAATATATTTTACATTTTATATGAAATATTACTATATAAGGAAAGGTAATGTAATACAAATAAGTATTACAATAAAATTAATACTAATATATAATATTAATATTTAAGAATATAATGAAATATGTACATGAATTCTATAACTAATATATAAATAATGTATTATAATATATATCAATTATTATATTATTATTATGGAATATTATATATAAATTTTTAAATATGAAATTGAATAATTTAAATAATAAAAATTATTTTAAATATGGCTAATATGTAGCTAGACATATTAATTTCATATCAAAAACTTCCCTGCTAGAATTGAGCTATAATTATTAATTATTTGCTATAATTAAAATAATTATATGCGAAATAATTTAATAAAATTTATATTGAAATATTTTTATAATTATATATAAAAAAAATTAAAAATTTTTATAAAAATTTTTATATTTAACTTTTTTTTTTGTTTTGTTTATATATATATATGTATATATCTTTCTATTATTATTAATAATTAATATAATTATTAATCTACTAAGCTATCAATCTTCTTCTTACTTATTATTATGATTATATACTTATATAGTTAGTATATATATATTTTAATACATTTATAATTTTATTTCATTTTATTTCTACTCCCTGAATGGTAATATATTTTTAAAATGGACATTTCTTTCTAAATATTGTCCCGTCAGTTCATCTTGTAATTTAGCTGTGTTCCAAGATATTTCTCTAATAATAAAAGGACCAATAAAATAGGGTTCTAACTTGTTTCTTTGTTGGTTCCTAATCTTTACCTTATCCCCTATTTTGTAGTTAATTTTATTGTTCATACTTTGTTGAGCTAATCTTCTACTTTTCCAATAATTTATCGTCCCTAGCATTTTACTGGCAGCTTGTTTTACCCATTTGGCGTGGTCTATAAATCTTTCCATTAATAATTCTTCTATTGATTTTCTTCTATACTTAATATTGAATTTCTTATATTAATAATTATAAATATTATTTTAATAAATTTAATATTATTATCTAATTTTGACGAATTATTAGGAACAATTTTAAAAAGAACATTTTCTATTACTATTTATACAAAATTATTATTTTAAAGTATAATTATAAACAAATATAAATTATTTAATTTAAAAATAAGTAAACAATTAAATAAACAAAAAGTTTACATTTATAATTTTTAATTTAATAATTTTATACAAGTTAATTATTTTAATTTTTAACTATCTGTGTTTTAATATTATTATTATTATTATTATTATTATTATTATTATTATTATTATTATTATTATTATTATTATTATTAATTTCCAAATTATCCAAATTATTAGCATTAAACTTATTAATATTACTATTATTCTCATCTTTATTATTATTGTCATTACCATCAGAAACAGTAGTGTTAACAATTAAGTTCTCTTTCAAAGTTATTCTGAATAAAGCATCAGCAATTTTATTAGCTTTTCCTGGTTGATAAATAATATTAACTTTTAATTGACTAAATTTATCACACCAGCGTTGATGTTTTTTTGTATTCGGTTCTCCTTTCTTAATGATGGGAACTAAAGGTTCATGGTCAGTATAAAGAATAGTTTGAAATGGATTCCCTAGAATATATGGTTCAAATTGTAAAAGACAATAATAAGCAGCAGTACCTTCTAATTCAGTAGTGGTATAATTTTCTTCCGATTTCTTAATACTTCTACTAACAAAATAAACTGGGTGTTCAATATTGTCATCATATAACTGTAGTAAAACACCACCAATTCCATATCCACAAGCATCAGATCTAATTATAAAAGGAACATCAAATTTAGGAAAACAAAGAATTGGTGCATTAACTAGGCAATATATCAAATTTCTGAAACTCTGTTCTTGAATTTCTGTCCATTCATATTTAATTTTCTTCTTTAATAATTTGCAAAGAGGAGCTGCAATAGCAGAATAATTTTCAATAAAATTTCTGTAATAACTAGTCATACCTAAAAATGAACGTAGTTCAGAGATATCTCGTGGTGGGTTCATTTCTTTAATAGATGCGACTTTCTTTTCCAAAGGAAGTAAACCATCAACAGTAACCCGATGACCTAAAGCCTCTATTTCAAGTTGACAAAAAGAACATTTCTCAATATTTAACTTTAATTTGTTATTACGTAAAATAGTAAAAACTTTTCTTAAGTCATTAATATGATCTTCAAAACTGGGAGAATAAATGATAATATCATCTAAATATATTTGAACACATTCATTAATTAAATCGAAAAAGATACGATTCATTTCGCGCTGAAAAGTGGCAGGAGCATTAGTTAATCCAAAAGGCATAACTTTAAAATAATAGTTACCAAATTTCGTGGTAAAAGAAGTTTTATCCATATCTTCTTTGAACATAGGAATTTGATGATATTCACTAAATAAATCAATTGTTGAAAAGATTTTTGAGTCTTTGAATATTACTTATTTGATTTTCTTATTACTTCAAAATGTTTAAATTTAGAAAAATTATTATAAATTATCATTGACTATCATTAAATGTATAATACCTTGAATAAAATAATTAAAATTTAAAATTAAAATGAAATTAAAATAAAATTAAAATAAAATTAAGACAAAATTAAAATATTAAAAGTATCAATTATTATAAACACTCATTTTATACAGAAACATAAAAGAGTTCTGTATTTCATCTTTAAGATTGTTATTATTATTCTATTTCCAGGTTTTAAGTTTATCATTTTTAGTAATAATTACTCAATTATTTATTTATTAATTTATATATATAAATTTAAAAGAGTTTCTAAAGAACACTTGGATAAAACACTAGAATTAATAATTTGATGTATACCATTTTATTTTTAGTTTATTTATTCATTTTTATTTATTTATTATTATTTTATTATTATTTTAGTACATTATTGGATTAAGTCGTTTTATTTATTTAATAATTTATTTTATTATTATCACTATTACGTCGTTTTTACTCAGAATTTATTATATAATAAAGAGAATATTATTTATTTAAAAAAAAGGGTTATATTTTCATAAAATTATTATTCATTCATTTTTAAGGGTTATTTTCATTTATTTTAATTATAAGCTACTATGGGTTAAGTCGTGTGTAAAAGTTTTACTAAACTTATAATTTAATATTGAAATATTAAATTAAATAAAAAATTAAAGATAACTAGGTTAGAAAAAATGTTTTATTAAAATAATCTTAATTGTTTTATAAATGAATAATTAAATTATGTATTAGTTAAAATAATTTCTTTTTATTTTATTTAAAGAATATATATAATAATAAGATTATTTAATAGTAATACTTATTAAGTATTGTAAAGATATCAAACGCCTCTGTTTGATATCTTTAATGTAACTTAAGCCACAAGTATTATTGTTTAAGTTACACAAATTATATTCAGAAAAAGAAAATGAGACATAATTTATTTATTAATAATTAAAGTTTAAAACAAAATAAATTATTAATTTATTTTTAATGTTTAACAAATAAATTAAATTTCTCAATTTAATTTCTTAGTTTTAGTATTGTTTTTTGATAGAAAAAGATGAATAGTATATAAATAATAAATGATTAATATATAAATAATACATGGGCACATATTCAAATTAAATAGTATTTGATTTGAATTGCCTATTTAATTTTACTAAAATAGTTATAGTTTAAATATTTTATTAATAATTAAGATTTTAGTGTAGGTTTTAAATAATAATATATTTTAAATAAATAGTTATAATATAATATAAATGTATTTAGGAAAAATATAAATAGAAAATATTTTTTATCATTTTATCAATGTAATTGTTATTAATAAAATTTCTATTATAATAAAAGATATTTTTAATAAAACAATTTTTTATTTTATTTTAAATTTTGTGTTATTGTAATAGAATAGATATCCTAATCTATTCTTTCTGTGTCAACATTACAAGTATTAATAAGGTAATAATCTTTACAAGGATTTAATTCATAAAACTATTCTAACTATTTATACTATTTGTAGTTTTACATTTAATAATAAAATAACTTTTTAATACATGATTATTTTTTATAATATATTTTATAATACTAAGGTTAAACTTAAGACTTATTACTAATTATTAAAAATAACTATTGTTTATATATTCATAATATTAATTATTTCTTAATTATTAATTATAATATAATTCATTGAATATAATATTAATAATTATAATCTTTTAATTCAAAGATTATAAGTTATGTTATTGAAATAATTATTATAAAATAAAGTTAATTAATTCCGGAAAATAATTTTAATTTAATTAAAACAATAATTTATATCCTTTTGGGTGAATGATTTATGTTCAATACATCAGAGGTGATCATTCTCTGAATAAACAATTAATCATTACTAACAAAATATCTTTAAATTGGAATATCTCGTGAACCAGCAGAGATAACGACCTGATTTTAAGATATGTTGTTCATCTCAAGCGTGGCTTTCTAACGAACCCACAATCTCCCAACAATAATTTCCCAAAAATCGCCATTCGTTGAGGAGATACACATGTTTTTCCTTATTTAATTTTGACGATAAGGGTTAAAGTTATTTGTTATAAAAATATTAAGGGTTAAGGTCATATCTTAACCTTTTCTAAATTTTTTTAAATATTTCTTAATATAATTTTATAATTTATTTGAAAATAAAATATTATTGATTTTGAAATTTTATAAGTAATTTCACAATTTCAAGTGATCTTGAAATTGCAGATTCCACTAGTATTCGTGACATCGTGTTTATTCAGCTAGTTTTTATTATGTTTTTATTGGAGTAGCGTATCAACAAAAAGTGTCACAATAACATATATAAAAATTTAAAAAATTTGGACACATGGAAAAAATTAAAGATTTTTTTAAAATTTGAAAATTTGAAAATTTGAAAAAATTTCAAAGTATAAAATTTCTAATATTTGAAATTATTAAATTTTTTAAAATTATTAAAATTTTATTATTAAAAATTTTATTTTAAATTTATTAACTATTTACAATAATTATATTAATTATTAATTTATAAAAATTAAATATTTTATAATTAGACAATAATTAATTAAAATTAAAAAATGTAATAATTAAAATTGTTCATGTATAAAAAGAATAAAAATTGACAAAAATTACGAAGCTTTAGCGTTAGTAATTTTTTTAACTTAAAGTTAATAAAATTTATAAACTCCTATAAAACCTAAAACTTTAAAAATTTTAATATTTTTAATAATTTAATATATGCTGATATTAAGTTATTGCTAAAATAAAAATATTATTTAATTTTCTTTATATAACTATTTTTAGCTTTACGCCTTCAATAGGAAAGCGTATTATATTTGTTAATTAATATAACTTGTTAAGTTTTTGGATTTGGTTATGCGACCAGGTCAGAATGTTATCAATTATATAGTAAATATGTTTTTTAAGAAATTAAATTTAAATATAAAATAACCCTTTAAACTTCCAAATGAAAAATTAATATTTATTCTTTAGAATAACTTTTTTATAAAAATTTATTTATTTATTAATAATAATATAAATGATAATATATTTAATAACTATATAATTAAGATTACAACTATAATCTTTACAAAGAATTAAAATCAAATTCAATTCATTCTATTTTATATTCTTTGTTCAGATTATTAAATTGATAAAAATAAAGTATTACATGTAATATATTAATAACATAATAAGATTGTTTGTTTGTTTGTTTGTTTGTTTTGTCATGACATAAAATAAAATAAACATATGATTAATCATTTAAACACTTGATCCATTAACCTATTTTATAATAATTAAAATTATTTAATTTATAAATGTTAACTGTTACACCTAAATGGTTTAGTTCTATTTTTAGTAACAGTCACTATCATTAATTAATTTAATATAATTAAAATTTCTATTGATATCTTTTTAATTTTCGTCAAGTCATAAGAAATGTCTATGATCCATACTTGATATCACATTGATTTTAATTTACTTATTAAAATCTTCAAATGACCAGTTAGGACCGCGATTGTACCAAAATATAGCTTTTCCTTTAAGCTTTCCAACAAATTTAGTTTCACAGCAGTAGTATTTACAGCCGTAACGCTCGTTTTTGGCGAGTTACGCCTTGTTTCGTGTTTGTTTATTTTTGGTTAAGGGTTATAGTGTATTGATATTAAATTTTTTGAAATCATAACCCTTTCACTGAATCAAAATTTAAAAGGTGACTTTTAAAGGTGTTTTAAAATAATCATTGAAATTATTTAATTATAATTATTATGTTTAATTAATTATAGATATTATCTGGATTTGTTTTAAATCCAGTTAATATCTTCACATAACTAGTGTGCTTACCACACTTTTCTTTAATAAAAAATCGCTTTTTTGACAAAATGATAAATAATTAAATTTATAAATTATGAATTTATAATAATAATAATAATAATAATAATAATAATAATAATAATAATAATAATAATAATAATAATAATAATAATAATAATAATAATAATAATAATAATAATAATAATAATAATAATAATAATAATAATAATAATAATAATAATAATAATAATAATAATAATAATAATAATAATAATAATAATAATAATAATAATAATAATAATAATAATAATAATAATAATAATAATAATAATAATAATAATAATAATAATAATAATAATAATAATAATAATAATAATAATAATAATAATAATAATAATAATAATAATATTAATATTAAAACACAGATAGTTAAAAATTAAAATAATTAACATGTATAAAATTATTAAATTAAAAATTATAAATGTAAACTTTTTGTCTATTTAATTGTTTATTTATTTTTAAATTAAATAGTTTATATTTGTTTATAATTATACTTTAAAATAATAATTTTGTATAAATAGTGATAGAATTATTTTATTTTAAAAGATGTTCCTAATAATCCATAAAAATTAGATAATAATATTAAATTTTATTAAAATAATAGTTGTGATTATATTTACATACATTCAAGATGTATTAAACCATAACATATATATATTTAATAATACAAGAGTTATTAAATATTAAAACTTTATAATTAAATAAAATAATTTTATATTTTAAACTAACAAAGACTTGCAAATGAACAAGTATAAAAATCATTTATTCTATTTTTATTTTCTTATTTATTTTTATTTATTAAATTTTAGATACAAATATTATCACTTTCTATATTCCTTTATAGAATTAAGATAATATTTTTCTTCGTATTAAATGATACAATATTTTCATAAAGTACCACAAAATAATTTATTTATTTTAGGACAAAGCAAATAGGGAATTATAAAATAATATATTCTAATAAAAGAAGTTAATAATAACAATTTCAATACTTTTAATAAATAAAATAGAAAGAAAGAAACATGTAATTTATATAATATTTTTGTTATATCTTCAATCTTTATTTATAATTAATGAATGAAAGGTTTTTACAATTAAAAGAATAAGAATAATTTATATTTAATAACAAATAATATAACCTAATAGAATTATTTAACTCCTTTAAATAATTCTCTTCCAAAATATTCTTCTTCACTAATTATTCCCTCCTTTTTTTTTTTCTTTGTTCTTTTTATACTATTTTTATATCATTTTTCCTATAACTCCGCTATATTATTAGAATTATTATTACTATTATTGACTATGTACATTAATGTACATTAATAATTTATTCTACAATATTATATTATTACTATTTTCTAACCTAAATTACTTTTTACCTAGAATTTATGCTAATTTCTTATTTTTATAGAGGTAACGTATCAAAACGCCCTCACTTAGTCTAGACTTCGTCCCTTGAAGTCTTAAACTTACCGTTTACATTTTAAATAAATTACTAATAGTTGTATTGATATTACCTAGATTATAATTATTAATTTTTGTTATAAAATAATGTCCTAATAAATGAAAAAAAATTTATATTTTTTTTTTATTTTTATTATTTAAATCTAAAATATTATATATATATATATTTTTTTTTTTTTTTTTTTTTTTTTTTTTTTTTTTTTAGGTAAGTTTAAAAAATTCTGTTTTTTTTTTTTTATATGCTTTATATATATAAAGAATGTGAAATTAAATGTTACGTTTTTATCTAGTCTTCACATATATATGTATTTTTCTTGTCTTAGTTAATGAATAAACATAATTAATTATTAATTTATATATTATTTATATTATTATCTTTATTATTTTATTATCATATATATATCATTATTATTATATTTATAAATTAGAATTTGCTAGATGAATTTCACAATTTACATTTCTATATTTTCTAATTGGAAATTTGATGATTTCATTTTGATTTATAATACATATTATATTTTATTCTACATATATCCGTTGTTTATATATATATATTAGTACTATTTAATTCTCTCATTATTTCTACTTTATGTATGTATATTCATATGCTCCTTTTATATGTTCATATAGAAATTCTACTTAAATTATATTATAACTATTATTATTATTATTATTATTCATTTACTATATTCATTTATTTGAATCCATATCTATTATCATATTCTGATTTTTATAGATGATATATAAATAATCCTATATTATTATAATTTAATTATTTTATTTTTTTATACTTCCTATATCTATATATTATATATAATGAGGATATATATTATTTAATTATATTGTGTTTCTATACTCTTAGGTTACTCATAATTGAATTATTTTATCCTATACACTTCATATATGTAGATGATTGTAACTAATTTAATTTATCTTATTATTAAGGATATGAATGGATGTGTATATGTATGTATAAACTTATTAATTATTATTATTATTATTATTATGTATTTTTTTTTTTATTATTATTATTATTATTATTATTATTATTATTATTATTATTATGTATTTTTTTATTATTATTATTATTATTATTATTATTATTATTATGTATTTTTTTATTATTATTAT
Organism: Piromyces finnis; assembly: GCA_002104945.1. Taxonomy (NCBI): domain Eukaryota; kingdom Fungi; phylum Neocallimastigomycota; class Neocallimastigomycetes; order Neocallimastigales; family Neocallimastigaceae; genus Piromyces; species Piromyces finnis. Next base: position 188,976 of record MCFH01000048.1, read on the forward strand.
TATTATTATTATTATTTATCAGCTCCACCTGTACATTTATTCATTGTCTAAGTTAATCTCGGTGATATAGGGAATAACATTCTTTAAATGAATGTTTCTTTCTGCTATCTCACCTGTAACAGGATCACATACCGTTACCGTATTCAACTCTTTCTTAACAACACGTAATGGTCCGGTAAAGTATGGGTCTAACTTTCTCCTATTGAATAACTTTATTAAGACTAAATCCCCAGGTTTGTAATTACTTTTCATTCTTTTAATTTGTTTTCGGCGATCTTCCCATAATTTATTCGCTGTTTCTATATTATTTATGGCTTCGCGAATCCATTTATCATGTGTGATAAACTTACGTAGCCAATATTCCTCATCTGATTCTTGTTCATTTCGTTTTTCTATATTGATTGATAATTCAAAAGGTTGTAAGTCTCTTCGACCATAGAGTAGTTCAAAACTACTATATTTAGTTACTTCATTCTTGCATGTCCTTAAAGCCCAAAGAGCACTATAAAGTGTTTCATCCCAGTCGTCCGTATTTTCTCCTAAAAGACGTAAATATTTCCCGATCTCTCTGTTTCTATTTTCTACTTCACCGTTAGAAGCTGGGTGATAAGTAGTAATGTATTGCACATAAACATCATGAAGATCCAGAAAAGCCTTTGTTTTGTCCGATGTAAATTGAGGTCCATTATCCGTCACTAGAATTTCCGGAACTCCATGTCTAGCAAATACTCTTTTTAAGAAGTTTATTACATCCTCTGACTCTGAAGTGGCTAATGGTTCAGCTTCTACCCACTTTGTTAAATAGTCTACTAATACAATTATATATTTATTATTATTTTTTGTTCTAGGAAGAGGCCCGATCAAGTCTAAACCAACTCTGGAAAAAGGATATCCAGGAGGAGTAGCTATATCTTCTGAGTTTTTATTTAATGATTGTGGTCGACGTGTTTGACAACGGTAACAACATTTAATATAATTTACTACGTCTTCTTTCATATGCGTCCAATAATAATCTCTTTTTAACCTGTTATAGGTTTTGAAAGTACCTTCGTGACCAATACTATGTGCCATTTCTATCAACTGAACTTGGGTCTCTATATCCTCAATGATTTTTCTGAGCTTCTCTCCTTGCTTGTAATATTTAATACCATCAATATTAATTATTCTTTTATTGATATATTCCTCCATAAAATTATTAATATTTTGATTATTAATTCTATTATTATTACATATAATATTAACCACTTCATTACAATCCAAATTATCTTCTGTATGTTCCTGCGATTTTGTCTTTAATCTAGATAAAGCATCCGCAATGACATTTCTCTTCCCCTCTTCAAATCGAACTTCCACGTTAAGAATAGACAGTTCCGTAACCCACTTAAGGTGACGACTATTAGTAGGTTCTCTATTCCCGAAGATACCAACAAGAGGCTTATGATCCGTAATTACCGTAGTAACCATTGAGTTTCCAGTAATAAAGGGTTTAAATTTCTTGACACAATGAACGACAGCTTTTCCCTCTAAGTCCGTGATACTGTAGTTATTTTCCGACGAAGATAAAGACCTACTCTCAAAATAGATTGGAACTTCAGTCTTATCATCCATACTTTGTAATAAGACACCCCCTAACCCATCTCTGGAAGCATCCGTCCTAATTATAAATGGCTTGGAATAATCAGGAGCAGATAAAATAGGCGCTGAGATTAATCTACCTTTGAGATCTTCAAATGCCGAGTTACATTCCTCAGTCCAAACAAAAGGAACGTCCTTCTTCAAAAGGTTGAATAAAGGTTTTGCTATTTGAGCAAAGTTCTTAATAAATTTCCGATAGTAACCTATGGCTCCCAGGAAAGATTTAACTTGGGTTACATTCTTTGGTGGTATCCAGTTAGAGATCACACTAATTTTATTAGGAATTGGAGAAATACCATTTATTGTAAGTATATGACCTAATAATTCTACCTCAGTTTTAAAAAATGAACACTTCTCAATATTAATTCTTAAATTGTTATCTTTTAATATTTTAAATATTTTGGATAAATCTTCAACATGGGATTCCAACGATTCAGAAAATACAATAAGATCATCAATATAGATAAACATGCAAGTGCCAATTAAATCAAAAAAAATCCTGTTCATTTCCCTTTGAAATGTAGCAGGGGCATTGCATAATCCAAAGGGCATCACCCTAAAATTGTAATTACCAAACATGGTAGTAAAAGCTGTTTTTTCTCTGTCATTTGGATGCATGGGGATTTGGTGATATCCCGAAAAAAGATCTAATGTAGTAAGTATTTTAGAGTTTCTATTAATAAAATAAAAAATATCATCAATTAATGGTAATGCGTATGAGTCTTTAATGGTAACATTATTTAAACGGCGATAGTCTACACACATGCGCCATTTGTTATTCTTTTTAGGAACTAACACCACCGGCGATGACCAAGTAGAACTAGACGGTTCTATAAGCTTATTATTAATAAGCTTAGTTAATTCACTCTTCAAGGCTTCCGTTTGAGATTTTGATAATCTATAAGCCCGCTGTTTGATAGGAAGGACATCCGGCTTCAATTCAATTTTATGTGGTAGCAATAGAGATTGACCTAAATCATCAGTACTGGTAGCAATAACACTTTCAAATTTTGTAAACAAATCAAAAACTAAATTTTTATATTCTTCTGGTATAGTATTTATAATTTCATTAATATAATTCCTTTTCATAACGAATGTATTGTGTGCTTTATCATTATCATTACTAACAGTCATAGTTAACAAGATAGGGTTCGAATCTTCAACACGTTGATCCATATTCTGAGTAACTACTGCAGGTTTAATATCGTATAATAAATCAGCCAATTTAAGGTAATTATTATTGTTATCAACATAAAATAATGAGTCTGTTACTAAATTTATATCAAATCTATTTCTTTTCAATGAATCAACACCAATTAAAATATCGAATAAATCATCCTTATCAATAACCCTAAAGAAATCAGTGAAAGTTTTGTTTCCAATAGATATTTCCAACTCATAAATATCCGTATCAGTAGTTGAATTAGAATAAGCTTGGAAAATGGTTTCTGAAATCCTTCCGATAGCAGGTTTGTTAATATTATATTTGTTTAAAGCTGAGCGTGTAATTATATTTACGCTAGCACAAGTATCCAGAAAAATTTCACAATTAATATTTTCTACTTTACCATGAACTTTAATTATTTTATTTCTACTAATTACAGTCATTACATTGGTAATGGTCTGTTTAGGTGTTAATTTAAGAGCTTTTAGAAATTCCGTCCTAAACTTAGGGAATAGATCAAGAAGATAGGCTAATTTAGTCATAACCTCGGTAGATGCCACCTCTTTGACTAAATCCTGAATATAATATTTTTCAAAGTCTTCCATAAGATTTATATGCCGCTCTTTAGATGTATTCTGTTCAGTAGATTTCTCTTGTTCTTTAGGTTCAGAATTTATCTTCTTATTAATTTTCTCATTTATTTCTTTTAATTTTTCTCTTTTATTTTGTTTCTTAATATTACTTATATTCTTTTCAGTAATAAAAGATGGAATTAGGTAATTTAATTTTTCTGTTTTATTCTTTTTCTTATTATTCTTTAATATTTTTGTACCACTATTTAATGTAACATCTTCCTTATCGTGATCCTTTTCATTAGGTACATTCAACTCCAATGATTCAGCTGTAGATTCCATATCTTCTTCCATAAACATTTCTTCATCTCTAGAATCATTCTCAGGTAGTAAGTCTTCATCATTTTTATTACTTTTATCTTCTTGAATATTTATTTTATTAAATTTATCATTATCAGTGATATTGGAACTACCCATGTTATCACTAGTTATTTGTTCATTTTTACTTGCATTAGGAAACCTCAACTCAGGTAACTTGTTATTGTGTAACATGGCATCTGTTAGAATGGGCTTTGGATTATCCTTTAACTTTGGTTTGTGAGTGGCATCGATATAAGGTAGATTCTTATTTTTATTCTTTTCTTTTCCTTCACGTACAGCTACCATTAAATTAGAGGGATTACCATTCTCATAATTTATATTATAGGAAATTTTATCATTTATTGAATTAAACTCTGGTATGTACACATCATTATTATTGTTTAATAAAGAATCATCCACGTTGAAATTATTATTATTATTGATATTATTACTATTATTATCATTATTATTATTATAATTTCTATTAGTGTTCACATTATTATAAATGTTATTATCATTGTTATTAGTAACAATGGTCATTAAGTTATTATTATTATTATTATGATTTATATTTCGTTTATTATCATTTAAATTGGTTTGATTAATGGAAGTTGTCCTTCTTCCACTAATTAGTTTAAAGGCTTCTTTAACATTCCTTTCTTTTCCATTTCAAATAATTGTTCATAACTGTAAGGGCAATTGTGAGACTTATGACCTAATTGATTGCACTTAAAACAAATTATATCTTTGTTTCCTTTAGTGAAAGAATTATTATTATTGTGGGTATTATTGGGTTGGTTATTTCCATTTTGATAATTGTTGAATTTGTGGCTATTTTTGTTATTGAAGTTTGAGTTTCCTATTTGATTATTATTGGTATATGGATTAGTTGAATTATTATATGATGAATTATTTCCAATCATCATAACATTGGATTGTCCATATCTAGTATTGTGAATTAGATTATTATTTTTTTTATAATAATTATTTCCACCATTATTTCCATATCTTTTATAATTATAACCATAATTTTTTGATTTGAAGTATTATAAGGGTTTGGATTATAACTCATTGAATTACCACCAGTATATGTTTGGGCTACCTGAAAGTTTCCATAAATCGGATGATTAAATAACGGGTTATTATAATTATTAATAGAGGATTGTGTGAACATTACATTATGACCTGAATTCATATTTACTTGCATCGTTCCATTCATTATTTCTTTTTCAGTTTCTTCAGCAATTTCAGCCACTTTAAAAGCATCTTCCAAAGTTTGACATTGGGCTGTCATAACTCTTGAGCAAGGAAAAACTCGAGTATTAATTGAGTTAGTGTAATCTTTAACAACAATTAATTTTTTATAATCTTCATTCAAGTTTTCATATAACTTCATATATTTAAAATTAAACTTTTTAATGGTTTCTTCATTATTAATTCTTAAGGTTTTTAATATAGAACATTTATCTGAATCAGTTATTTTTAAGTGTTTCTCAATAGCCTTTTTTATTTCATTTAAAGTTGGATATGTTAATGTTCCATTATTATCTTCTTTAACTAAAGTATCCAACATTCCCTGAATATCTTCTTCAACAGCTTCCTTAGACCAAGTAAATATTCTCCTTGGTTCCACAATATCATGAAGATTCATGATTCTTTTAAAATCAGAGATCCAGCTTTCAACATCTCTCCCATAATTTATAAGAAGAGGTAAAGCTCTCTGTAATTTGATAGCGTCAAACATACTTGAAGAAAAAAAACAAATTTCAAATATATGCTTATTTAAATTTTCTTTTCTTTTTTTTTTTTTTTTTTTTTTTTTTTTTTTTATATTATTGTTATAAATATATATGTATGTGTATTATTTTTTTATATAATAAAAAGTAATTAAATAAAAAAAAATTATAATTATTTATAATGAGATTACTTAAGAAATTTTTTTTTTTTTTTTTTTTTTTATAAAGTAAGTGTTAAAATATATATATAAAGATAATTAAACTTATAAAATTAATATTAATATTTAAATTAAATAAAGTATTACGAAACTATTATAATTCTTTTTCTTTATTATTTTCATATTATTTTATTTTGCTTCGCCCGGATTCTCCACCAAAATTATGATACAATATTTTCATAAAGTACCACAAAATAATTTATTTATTTTAGGACAAAGCAAATAGAGAATTATAAAATAATATATTCTAATAAAAGAAGTTAATAATAACAATTTCAATACTTTTAATAAATAAAATAGAAAGAAAGAAACATGTAATTTATATAATATTTTTGTTATATCTTCAATCTTTATTTATAATTAATGAATGAAAGGTTTTTACAATTAAAAGAATAAGAATAATTTATATTTAATAACAAATAATATAACCTAATAGAATTATTTAACTCCTTTAAATAATTCTCTTCCAAAATATTCTTCTTCACTAATTATTCCCTCCTTTTTTTTTTTCTTTGTTCTTTTTATACTATTTTTATATCATTTTTCCTATAACTCCGCTATATTATTAGAATTATTATTACTATTATTGACTATGTACATTAATGTACATTAATAATTTATTCTACAATATTATATTATTACTATTTTCTAACCTAAATTACTTTTTACCTAGAATTTATGCTAATTTCTTATTTTTATAGAGGTAACGTATCAACACATGATATAATTTGATAATAATCTTAATTTTGAATTTTACTTCAAAAAGTGATTATTATATTATATCTTGAGTTATAACTATATAAGTTATATGGATTAGAATTTAAAATTGTTTTTATAAAGATTAATAAAATTGTTTTATTAAAAACACTAAATTGTTTTATTAGAAACACTCGTTTTTCTAATATTTAAATATTTAAAATTTTATTTAATTAATTATAAAAGTGATTATTAAAATTATAATATTTCTTTATTAATAATAATAATAATGATTAAAATAAGAATATTTACATGTATTTATATTTTCTTTTAGATTTAAACTATTTACATTAAAACAATAAAATTAATAACTATTTACAATAAAAGTAATTAGAAATAACAATAAAAGAAATAATTAAAAGTTAAAGAATATAAAAAGTTGTTTATTTTACAATTAATTAAAGTAATAATTATTTTTAATGTTTTAATAAAGGTGTTTAATTATATTATTTTATAACATGAATTATTATATTTGTTTACTTTTAAAGTGTAATTTACTAACGAAGTTATTAAATATTTAATTTAATAATTAATTTAACAAAAGTTATATATTTTGATCTCGATTAATTAAAGTTTATTATTTTCTTTCAATAATTAGAATATATGCAGTGTTTAGGATTAATTTTATTTTAGAATTTTGGTAAAGTAATTAATTAAACTATAACTTATTTAAAGTTACTTTTAGGGTTAATTTGAAAATCAGGTTTAATAATAATTTTATATTTATTAATTTCATTATTTATCACACTGTTACGGTTCGAGGAATTTACTTTTATTTATAAAATATTAATAAATTTATTAATACTCAAAAATAATATTAAAATGAAATAAGAAAAATTGTTTTATTAATAAAATTGTTTTATTAAGATATTAATATAAAATTATAAAATAAAATAAAAATAAAAATAAAAATATCTGTATATTCTCTAATTCTTATAATATACACCTTTTTATACTTTTTGTAAAAAATTAAGTAGTGTTAATTAAAAGAATTAGTCTTTAATTATTTACATAATTTTAGTATTTAAATTACTTTTAAATGAATAATAAAATTACATTACTATTATAATAAATATTTATACATATTATTAAATTGATTAACATACATTAAAAGTTTACTTTAAATATATTTAACTAAAAAATTTTACTATTTTACAGAAATATTATTCATAATTTTAATTAATAAAAATTCATTAACTTGATAAATTAAACTAAAAGTTCAATAAACTATAATTTTCAATATATTATTATTACTAAATTAATTTTTAAGTTTAATAAAATAAAATTTAAGTTCAATAAAAAATAATTATTAATAATTTTAAATATAATTTAAGTGTATACATTAATTTACAAATAAGAATATTGTAAAGTTTTCATACATTTAGGAACAATAATGAATGGATTAGGTCATAATCATTAATTATGACAAGAATAACATTATTTGTTGGTTCCTTAACAACACAAAGTAGGAGTAGTCACTTTGGCGGAGTGGTTAACGCGGTGGCCTGCTAAGCCATTTCCCTTTGGGAGCGCAGGTTCGAGTCCTGCAGGTGACGAAATTATATGCGAAGTTGGCGCAGTCGGCAGCGCGTAAGTCTCATAATCTTAAGGTCGTGAGTTCGAACCTCACACTTCGCATATATTTTTGAAATTAAACTGTATTTTTTTTATTTCTTCTTTTCTTTACTTCTCTCTTCCTTTTATTCCGTATTTTATCAGTAGATTTATATATAGGTGAAATAAAATTCAATAAATAATAATAATAATTAATTATTCTTTTTATTTTATTTTATTTTATTCTTTTCTATTCCTTTTACAAAAACTAAGTCTAGGACACCTTATAAATATATAAGTGAAAGTAATGAAATGAATTGCAAGCAAATATAAACTATATCGTTTATATCATAAAAACTACTAAAGCTGTTAATATTATTTTCCAGAATTATTGTTTCATATTGCCAGAATAATCAAGGAATTTAATATTAATTGATTGAATAGCATATTAATTGTAAGTATTAATATTAAAAATTTTTCTTCCATTATTTTTCTATAAAAAGAATAAAATAAAATAAAATAAAAAGAATATTAATTATTATTATTATTTATTGAATTTTATTTCACCTATATATAAATCTACTGATAAAATACGGAATAAAAGGAAGAGAGAAGTAAAGAAAAGAAGAAATAAAAAAAAATACAGTTTAATTTCAAAAATATATGCGAAGTGTGAGGTTCGAACTCACGACCTTAAGATTATGAGACTTACGCGCTGCCGACTGCGCCAACTTCGCATATAATTTCGTCACCTGCAGGACTCGAACCTGCGCTCCCAAAGGGAAATGGCTTAGCAGGCCACCGCGTTAACCACTCCGCCAAAGTGACTACTCCTACTTTTTGTGATATAAATTGGAATTAATAAATATGAAATTATAATATTGATATAAACTAACCCTCAAAACAATTTAAAAATAAATAATAAATAATAATAATATTTAAATGTTTAATTAAAAGTATAAAAATTATTTATTAAAACTCAGTTTAAATTATATTTTTGTTATAAAATAAACATAGTATAAATAACATTTTAAATAGTAAAATAGTGTTATATTAATTAAATTAATTACTTTAAAATAAATTGTTTCTTTTATTTATTATTCATTATTATTTTAAAACATATTAATATTTTATTTTAAAAAGTTAAAACAGAAAGAAAATTATAAATACATGTAATTATTTCCTAATTTAAAAATGAATCAATACTTTTAATAAATGTATTAAATAAAGAGTTGATTCAAAAATATATTTTAAAATTGTGTTTTTAAAACATAACTTTTATATTTTGTTAATAATCGTTATGTCGAATTAAAATATTTCAAATAACTTTATAATAAAAATTTATTTTAAATCTTTTTTTTATATAAATTGATAAGAATATTATCACTTTTATAATTATTTAATTATAAATTAAGATAATATTAAACACTTATCATTTGTGATAAATAATTAAATTTATAAATTATGAATTTATAATAATAATAATAATTGTCATGAATATTAGTGGATTCATGATTATTTATTTAATTAGTGTTTTATTCGTTTAATTAATTAGAAATATTTTATTATAAAACATAATTAAATAATATTTTAAGAGATATTAATTAATTATAATTATTAAGATTTTATATTTATTAAAGTTTGAATTAATATCTCTTTGTTCATTTGATTAAGAAGGAAATTAAAACTAAATTATAAAATAATCATTCCTTCTACAAATGATTGATAATATGACTTTTATAATTATTAAATTTAACACGAGTGAAAAGTCATATATAATTAATATATAATTAATTTATGGAATAGTTAATTAATATAAATAATTAGTCATGTATTAAATTTAAAATGTATTCCTTAATATCAGAGATAGTATAAAAACTCGAGAAAATTCCTATCATTAGGAATTTCGAGAGTTCATTACTTTTAATATTTACTCTAATTATAATAATAACTAATAAATAAAGATTTTTCTTTAAATAAAAATTTATTAATAAATAAAGTTAATAAAATATTATTTATTTAAAAATTTACTAATTCATTTATTTAATTAATTGATAAACTTAGGGTAAATATGTACGTTCCGACCTAACTGAAGTGAAATCCTTTAACAATAATTGTCACGAATACTAGTGGAATCTGCAATTTCAAGATCACTTGAAATTGTGAAATTACTTATAAAATTTCAAAATCAATAATATTTTATTTTCAAATAAATTATAAAATTATATTAAGAAATATTTAAAAAAATTTAGAAAAGGTTAAGATATGACCTTAACCCTTAATATTTTTATAACAAATAACTTTAACCCTTATCGTCAAAATTAAATAAGGAAAAACATGTGTATCTCCTCAACGAATGGCGATTTTTGGGAAATTATTGTTGGGAGATTGTGGGTTCGTTAGAAAGCCACGCTTGAGATGAACAACATATCTTAAAATCAGGTCGTTATCTCTGCTGGTTCACGAGATATTCCAATTTAAAGATATTTTGTTAGTAATGATTAATTGTTTATTCAGAGAATGATCACCTCTGATGTATTGAACATAAATCATTCACCCAAAAGGATATAAATTATTGTTTTAATTAAATTAAAATTATTTTCCGGAATTAATTAACTTTATTTTATAATAATTATTTCAATAACATAACTTATAATCTTTGAATTAAAAGATTATAATTATTAATATTATATTCAATGAATTATATTATAATTAAGAAATAATTAATATTATAAATATATAAACAATAGTTATTTTTAATAATTAGTAATAAGTCTTAAGTTTAACCTTAGTATTATAAAATATATTATAAAAAATAATCATGTATTAAAAGTTATTTTATTATTAAATGTAAAACTACAAATAGTATAAATAGTTAGAATAGTTTTATGAAATTAAATCTTTGTAAAGATTATTATCTTATTAATACTTAATAAGTATTACTATTAAATAATCTTATTATTATATATATTCTTTAAATAAAATAAAAAGAAATTATTTTAACTATAATACATAATTTAATTATTCATTTATAAAACTGTAAAAGTATAAAATTTAAAACAGATTTTATACTTAAAACAAAACAATTTTTATTAACACAAAAATAAAAAAATAAAACATTAAATTTTTATTTTAAAAATCATTTTATTTAAAACTCTTAAAAAGATTATTAACTATATAATAGTTAATAATTAAAAAATTGAAAATAACAATTACATCGATTTAATAAACAAAAATTACATGTATTTATATTTTTTCATAATTATATTCTAATATATTATTCTATTTAATTAAACATATATTTAATATAAAATAAACAACACTAATCTAATTAAATAATAAAATAACAAAACTAAACTAAAACTAATTCATTATACTTTTAATTCAAATTGAGTAAACTCAAAATTGAATAAAACCCATGTATTATCTATAAATTAATTTAATATTATTAATACTATTCTTAATATATTTCCTATTGAAATATAAATAAATCTATTTTTAAGACTAAGTTAAAATTATTAAACTATTCTAAATTTAAATAAAAAAGTATAATCTATTCTAAAATTAAATAAAAAGTATTTGAAAAATATTTTAATTATTTAAAATATTTGAAATGTTTAAATTTAATTAAAATTCTTTTATTCCTTAAACTTAAATATTTATCTTAATTTAAATTTAACGGAATTATTATAAAATAATTTATTATTAAATTATTCCATAAAATTTATTCAAAAATTTTATAATCAGTTTTACTAAATATTAATTTATTATTTAATAATTAATAATTAATTATTAAATAATCTAAAGATATATATTATATCTTTACAAAAACAATTAAGATTATTTTAATAAAACATTTTTTCTAACCTAGTTATCTTTAATCTTTTATTTAATTTAATATTTTAATATTAAATTATAAGTTTAGTAAAACTTTTACAATAATAATAATAATAATAATAATAATAATAATAATAATAATAATAAAATAATAATAATAATAATAATAATAATAATAATAATAATAATAATAATAATAATAATAATAATAATAATAATAATAATAATAATAATAATAATAATAATAATAATAATAATAATAATAATAATAATAATAATAATAATAATAATAATAATAATAATAATAATAATAATAATAATAATAATAATAATAATAATAATAATAATAATATAATAATAATAATAATAATAATAATAATAATAATAATAATAATAATAATAATAATAATAATAATAATAATAATAATATTAAAACACAGATAGTTAAAAATTAAAATAATTAACTTGTATAAAATTATTAAATTAAAAATTATAAATGTAAACTTTTTGTTTATTTAATTGTTTATTTATTTTTAAATTAAATAATTTATATTTGTTTATAATTATACTTTAAAATAATAATTTTGTATAAATAGTGATAGAGTTACCTTATTTTAAAAGATGTTCCTAATAATCCATAAAAATTAGATATAGTTATATTAAATTTATATATTATGGTTACTAATTATCCAAGAGAGAAAAATTAGATATTTATACTTAATAAAACAATATTTATTTTACAACATTTATAATACATACTAGATGTATTAAATTTTAATTATTTAATAATACTAGAGTTATTAAATAATATGATGATATAATAATTTTATAATTAAATAAAATAACATTTTATATTAAAAACTAACTAATACTTGCAAATGAACAAGTATAAAAATCATTTATTCTATTTTTATTTTCCTTATTTTTATTTATAAATTTTTAGATACAGATATTATCACTTTCTATAGTAAAATATAGAATTAAGATAATATCCTCTTCGTATCATTTGTTGATACGCTACTCTCATAAAAACATAATAAAAACTAACTGAATAAACACGTTGTCAAAATCACAATTCATGAAATTTGACATTTCATGAAATTTCATAATTTTGAATTAGTAGTTAAATTAATTAGAATATTAATTTAATAATATTTTACTAATAATAGTTTATTTAATATAAATATTAATTGGAAAGCTATGTATTATCCGGAGATAAATAGTGTAACAATTAATTAATATTAAACAAACCAATTAGTAAAATAAGATTCATTTAAATAATTATTAATATTATTTTTAACAACTTATTAATATCGATATTTAAAGAAAACTACATTATTATTATATTTTTAAAACTCCACCTAACAACCAGCTCTCTGAAGAAGTAAAAATTAACTTTGTTGTTGTTATATTACGTGATTCTGTCAGAATTTGGTACCACATTAAATATAAAGATGGTGTAAAGATATAATATATATCTTTATATTATTTAATTAATTACTAATTACTAAATAATTAATATTTAGTAAAATTGATTATAAAGTTTTGGAATAAATTATTATGGAATAATTTAATAATAAGTTATTTTACAATAATTCCGTTAAATTAAAATAAATATTTAAATTTAAAGAATAAAAGAACTTTAATTAAATTTAAATATTAAATATTTTAAATATTCAAAATATTTTTAAATACTTTTTATTTAATTTTAGAATAGATTATACTTTTTTATTTAAATTTAGAATAGTTTAGTAATTTTAACTTAATTTTAAAAATAGATTTGTTTATATTTCAATAAGAAATATATTATGAATAGTATTAATAATATTAAATTAATTTATAGATAATACATGGGTTTTATTCAATTTTGAGTTTACTCAATTTGAATTAAAAGTATAATGAATTAGTTTTAGTTTAGCTTTATTATTTTATTATTTAATTAGATTAGTTTTGTTTATTTTATATTAAATATATGTTTATTTAAATAGAATAATATATTAGAGTATAATTATGAAAAAATATAAATACATGTAATTTTTGTTTGTTAAACCAATATAATTGTTATTTTAATTTTTTTATTTATTAACTATTATATAGTTAATAATATTTTTAAGAGTTTAAAATAAAAATGTTTTTTTAAATAAAAATTTAATGTTTTATTTTTTATTTTTGTGTTTATAAAAATTATTTTGTTTTAAATATAAAATCTGTTTTAAATTTTATACTTTTACAGATGGTATTGCTTCTATGACTATGAACGAACTATTAAGCGAATTAAGCAAAGCTTTTTCAAATGATACTATTATAAAATTAGCCAAGATTCAATTATTAGAATTAAGACAAACTTATGGAAAGGTGAAGAAGATTATAATTCTAAAAAGATAATGAAGAAAGCTTTAAATTAGAAGAAGTGCTAGAGCAATATCGCAATATAGCCGATGTTTTTAGCAAGATTAAAGCTAATAAACTACCATCATATAGGTTAATGGACTGAAAGATTATATTACAAAAGGATGCTTCCTTATATTATGGTCTTATATATCCTTTATCTGAAAATAAATCACAATTTCTTAAAGAATATATAGATGAAAATCTCAAAAAAGAATTCGTTAGACCATCTGGATGGCTGGTTACCCTACTTTATTTTAGAAAGAAAAGGATGGATGGTTAAGTTTTTGTATAGACTACAAAAAATTAAATACAGTTACAATTCGCAACTTTTGCCCACTTCCTCAAATTACTTGTATAAAGAATATTCAACATTTTGTTGGATTGTACAACTATTATAGAAAATTAATAAAAGATTTTGCTTCTATTGCAAAGCTGCTCCACAATTTAACTAAGAAAAATACCACTTTTTTATGGACCGACAAGTGTAATAATTCATTTTTAGAATTAAAAAAAGACTAATTTATTCACCTACTTTATTACATCCAGATCCAACCAAACCATTGTCGAATGCGATACTAGTAATTTTGCTATTGGTTGCATACTTTCTCAAAAAGATGAAAATAACATCCTTTAGCATACTATTCAAGATGTTTAAACTGCTGAATTAAATTATTCAATTACTGAAAAAGAACTCTTAGTTATAAAATGTGAATTTTCTACCTGAAGACATTTATTACTAGGTGCTAAATGAAAAGATATCAACGCCACAACATGATATCTTGTAACTTAAGCCATGGATATTATTGTTTAAGTTATACTAATTATATTACAGAAAAAGAAAATGAGACATAATTTATTTATTAATAATTATAGTTTAAAACAAAATAAATTATTAATTTATTTTTAATGTTTAACAAGTAAATTAAAATTTTCAATTTAATTTCTTAGTTTTAGTATTGTTTTTGATAGAAATAGATATAATATAATATAAAAGTATTTAGGAAAAATATAAATAGAAGATATTTTTCATCATTTTATCGATGTAATTGTTTTTTTTTTCTTCTTAAATAAAATAAAGTTTTAATAAAGAAATCATTTTTTTAAAAGGAAATTTTAATATTATTATTGTAAAAGCAACCTATTTTTTTTACCAATACTTTACACTAAATACCAAGTAACCGTTTTTAATGACCATAAAGATTTTTTTATATACTTTAGGTGGTAAAACTAATGATATTTATTTAAAGAAAAATAATTAAAATTTTTAAAGTTTTAGGTTTTATAGGAGTTTATAAATTTTATTAACTTTAAGTTAAAAAATTACTAACGCTAAAGCTTCGTAATTTTTGTCAATTTTTGTTCTTTTTATACTTGAACAATTTTAATAATTACATTTTTAATTTTAATTAATTATTGTTTAATTATAAAATATTTAATTTTTATAAATTAATAATTAATATAATTATTGTAAATAGTTAATAAATTTAAAATAAAATTTTTAATAATAAAATTTTAATAATTTAAAAAATTTAAAAATTCCAAAGGGTTAGTAATTTTATACTTTTAAAAAAATAAATTTTTTCAATGTGGTCCAAATATTTTAAATTTTTTATATAGTGACAGACGGAACAAATAAAAATAACTAAAGGAATTATGTTTCTTTGGGTAAGGAAATAATCTAATTATCATTGAATCATAAATAATGTTATGATTGGATAAATATATATATAATTATATATAAATAAGAAACAATAAAGATAATATTAAAAAAGTGACCTTTCCAGAGAGGGAAAGTGATCGGAATGAGTTAAGCAGTAAATTTTATATTTGAATAGTAATGTGTTTTTTTTTTTTTTATTTTATGTAATTTAATATTGATTTTATAAAATTGTAAATAACTTGTTAAGATAGTTTAAATGTTTTAATGTTTATAAATGTAAATTTAAATTATTATTATAATTGTAGAAGAACAAGTATAAATAAAGAAATAAATAAAAATATTTGTTTAAACACTAAAAAATGAATATTTATTAGAATATATTATTTTGTCATAATTCCCTATTGTCATATCCATATAAAAAATAGGATACATTAAAAATATTTCGTATCAAAAATGATACGTGGCGAACAGAAAACACCATTTTTAGCACTCTAGGTCAATTCATAAGGATTAAAATAATGATAAAAGTAATTGATAACTCTTTAAGATAAATGATTAATAATTCTATAAAAAATATAATATTATTCAAAAATATATTGGTCAGCCCATCAAAAAATTGGTTGCTTTACTTATTTTTGTTTAAAATGAAAAGTTTTTTTTCAGTTTTTCAAGAGTTTAACTGGATTCAGAATAAGTTTTAGATAATAAGGATAATATATCTAATTATATTTAATGCAATAATTAATGTAAATGATTTAACAGATTATTTTAGAACAACTTTAAAAGTAAACTTTAATATTTGATTTTTCGAAAGGATGGAAATTACAACACTGCAAAATTATTATCCATTACCATAAATAAATAATGGAACTTAAAAAGCCTGATAGTGGGACTTTTATTAATAGATAAAGAAAATATAAAATTAACTTTTATAAGCAATTGATAACATTTTAATGTAAATTAATAAAAACAAAAAGAAAGTATAAACTTTTTTTTTAATAAAACTTATTTTTTAATTTTAATAAATGTTTTGTTTTATTAATTTTTTTTAATACTTTATGTAATGAATATAAATATATTTTTTAAAAAATATATATTAAAAAATAAACGAAAAAAATATAAGTTATATAACTAAATAAATCATTTATTTAAATAAAAATAAAAACAGTAATAATAATAATAATAATAATAATAATAAATAAATAAATAAATAAATAAATAAATAAATAATATTCTACTTTAGGTAACTAAATATAACTAAATATATATATATATTCTTTTCTTTACTATAATTTGCTAATATAAAAGTTATTTATTTACTTTCTTTATTCATTAATAATTTTAAATATTATATGTTTTAAAGATTTTTTTATATTATTATTCTTAATCAAAAAAACGAGCACTTAAATATTTAAAACATCCTGAGAAGTTCTTTTCAAAGTTCATGATATGCTAAGAGAATATATCTCAAAAACTTTTTTTATAAACATCTATTTAATAATTTTATTTAAACAAAAATATAAAGGTAAAGAACATCATAATAGTAACTATGGTAATTAAATTACAAAGAAATTTATTTTTAAAAGAAATTAATAAAGTATTTTTTAATAATAAACATACAATTTAAATTTATATTATTGATGTTTAATTATTTCTAAAGTTCTATCATCTATATAATATGGAACAAAGTCTGATATTTAAAATCCAATAGAAACATATCTCAATTTTCATAAAGTTTATGTAGAAATTATATAGCCTTTTAACTACTTTTGTTACTAAATAATATCCAAAATACAAATATTATACAATGAAACAATAAATACTTTGGTTATTTTAATTTTTTTTTTTTTAAAGTTTTTTTCACTAGGCTTTAGATTTTTGTTTTTATAATTGTTATGATAAAAATTTGAATACCTTATATATATTATATACTATTAACTAATATATGATATTATGATATTAGTATAAAATTTATGAAAATATATATATAAAAAAAAAACTAAAGTAATAAAAGATTTATAATGATTTTTTTCTTTTTTTTTTTTAATAATGTTTAACTTAAAGTACAAAATAAATTAATTATTTATATAAAAAAAGAATATTATCAATATTAACTTACTTTTTTTTTATTCTAATTACTATATATATATATTATTTATTATTAATAATTAAATTTATTTTTTTTTTTCTTTCTCGAAAGAGTGTGACTATTTGACTTTTGTCAAACAATTAGATATAAATGAAATTAAAAATTGTGTTAACTAACTCTTGAACCTTTAAAATAGAACTAACCCTTTTATTGAGAAATAATATTTATTATTAAAAAATAATTTTAAAGTTTAAATATTAAATTTAAAAATTACATTTTAATTTATTTTTTAATATATTAAATATATGTATGATTGGTTAAACAATTTAAAAATATTTTAATTTTTTTTTTTTTTTTATTTTTTATTTTAACTTCAAAATTTAAAAAAAAAAAAAAAGAATATTAATATTCAAAATACCCAATTATAAAATATAATACATTATTTATTTATTTATTTTTAATTTATTATTTTAAAAGGTATGTTTAACAATTATATACATTATTATTAATATAATATATGAATAGTTTGCTAAGTAAAGACTAAACTATTATTTTTTGTATTTTAAATTTAATAACTATAAAACATTATTAAATCCATTAAATATATAATTAATATTATAATTTCATATTTATATAATAATACAATGAAAAAAAAATTAACAATTTTAAAAAACGTATAAATTATATTCAGGATTAATAATTAATAAAAATGATTTCAGCTTTAGCTTGGATTAAAAAAGGTGCTGCTAAGCAATTTCCAGAAAAATACAATTTATCTGAACAAGAATATGAAAGAATTTCAAGTTTAACTGAACAACAAGCAAACGACGCTAAACAAGAATTAAATCAAGCTCCAGCAAAGTAAATATCATAAAAATTTAATTTATATGAATACAAATGAAAATTTAAATTTGTTCTTAGAATATAATAAAAAATAATTACCATGCAATTTTAATATATAAATGAATGAAATATCTAACTATTCAAAGATTATTATTAAATATTCATTCAATTTAATTAAAATAATCAATCTTAATCAACAAATATTATATATATTTTCAGTAAATGAATTAGATTAACTATATATTTAAAACATAGATATAATACAATAGGTTATTAGAGAAAATGATTAAAATAAATTCTAATTATATTATTATTCTAAATATTTTGAAAAACAAAAAAGAAATCAGTTATTTAAAATTATTAATTTAATAATATGATTCAACTCCTTATTTTTCTTTATTTAATTATTATTCTTATTATTCTTTATTATTGTTATAAAATAATATTAAAATTATTGTTTCATATTTTTAATAATAGTGAAAATACTGATATTGAAGTTGAACCAACTGTTAATGATAAACCAGCTGATAATGATGATGAATTAGCTGAATACAATTTAGATGATTATGATAATGAAGTTAGAAGTGAACGTGGTCCACAAATTTTCTCTAATTTAGCTGGTTTAACTTACTATTCTAATAACAAAGAAGATCCATACATTACTCTTGATGATGCTGAAGATGAAAAAGAAGAAATGAATGAATTAGAAATTCTTCCAACTGATAACTTATTAATTACTGCTAAAACTGAAGATGAAATTTCTCACTTAGAAATTTACACCTACATTGAAGAAGAAGATAATTTATATATTCACCACGATATTATGTTACCCTCTTTCCCATTATGTGTTGAATGGTTAGATTTCAAACTTGGTCGTAAAGCTAATGAACAAGGTACTGGTAACTATGTTGCTGTCGGTACTTTTGATCCAACCATTGAAATTTGGGATTTAGATACTGTTGATGCTATGTACCCAGATGTTATTCTTGGTGAAACCAAAAAGCGTGGAAGATTTACTAACAGAAAGATTAATAATGAAAGACACATTGCTGCTGTCATGGGTCTTTCCTGGAACAAAACTCACAGAAACTTATTAGCTAGTAGTTCTGCTGATACCACTGTTAAACTTTGGGATATTCAAACTGCTAAGTGTCTTCATTCCTACAATCATCATACTGACAAGGTTCAAGCTGTTCAATGGAACCCAGCTGAAACTACTGTTTTATTAACCGGTTCTTATGATAAGCGTGTCTGTTGTTTCGATAGTCGTTCACCACAAGCTGTTTCAGAATGGGGTTTAACTGCTGATGTTGAATGCTTAAAATGGAACCCACACAAGCCAGAATATTTCTATGTTAGTACTGAAGATGGTCTTGTAAAGTGTTTCGATGCTCGTACCAATAATAGTAAAGAATTATTTACTTTACAAGCTCATGATGGTCCAGTTTCTGCTCTTGATGTTAATCCATTAATTAGTGATTGTATTATTACTGGTTCTGTTGATAAGCAAGTTAGAATTTGGAATATTGCTAACAATCAACCAACTTGCGTTGTTTCTCGTAACTTAGATGTTGGTAAGGTCTTTGCTGCTTCCTTCTCTTTAGATTCACCATTCCTTGCCGCTGTTTCTGGTAGTAAGGGTAAGGTTGCTATTTGGAATACTATTGATAATGCCACCGTTAGAAAGACTTTTGCTGATCGTGTTAATATTGATACTCCAGTAAATGCTGAAAAGAGTGAAGTTGTTACTTTACAAGATGATAAAGAACCAGAATCCGATTCTGAAGAAGAAGGTAATGCTGATAAGGGAATGGATGTTGATGATTCTGAAGAAGAAGATAATGAATAAATGTAATATTATCTATAAGCCTATATTATTCATTATGACATATCTTTTAATTTATTACCCGCAATTATTTTTATATTTCCATAGATTCACATACTCTATGTAAAAAATATTAACTAATTATATATAGATAGAATAAAAAAAAGTTAAAGTTTTTATTATTTTTAATATTTTAAGAAAGATTAAAGTAATGAACGTTTTTTTTTTTTTTTTTATTTTAAAAAAAAAAACTTTTCTTTTATATGATATATTTTAATTTTAAAAGTTTATAGAACATTAGCATTCATAATATTATAAATATTATTATATTATATATAAATTTAAATAAAATAAAAATTATATATATATATAAAAACAAAAAAAAATTAAAAAAGTTTAACTGCAATTATTATTATTGTTCATTTTAAAACAATACAACTAAATTATTTATTTAACACAATTTTTATTCAACAAATATTGATAAAAAAAACAAACAAACAAATAAACAAAAAAAAAAAAAAAAATAATAATAATAATAATAATAATATTTATTCAACAGCAAGCATATTATTATTATTATTATTATTATTATTATTATTATTATTATTATTATTATTATTATTATTATTATTATTATTATTATTATTATTATTATTATTATTATTATTGTTTTTTATAAATATTTACACTATATATCTAAATGATTTAAAATTTAAAAATTATTCAATAGACAGCTGTGTATTATTATTTTTTTTTTTATGAAAATTTAAAGTTTTATTTTTTAATATTTTTTTTTTTTATTTTTATTATTATTATAATTTTTTTTTAAAAAAAAAATTAGAATTAATTTAGATAGTAATAATGATATGACGATTAAAAAAAAATATATATATATTTTCAAAATGTTATATAAAAAAGAAACTTTTTTTTAATAATGGAAAAAGACGAGTGTATTAATTTAGGTAATAATTTTTTTTCTTTTAGAATGATAGTGATTTTTTTTTTAACTTCCGAGTGCATTTCTCCCATCGATCAGAGTTAGCTCCAATGGTGGTTCTTAGAGAAACGTTGGCTCATTCCTATTGCTAGGTGGTTGTGACCCTCCTGGTCTGTCATACTGTTTCTTCAGCTTCGACGCTCACTTAATCCATGTACATTAGATGCATGTCGTTGTACGATATTTCACAACTACAATGCTAAGCCTCTTATAGTCAATTTGATCACGTGTCAACCGCCCCCTAATGTTTACACTTAAATTGATTAAGGAATATTATGTGTTTTTGGCATAGCCTAAGTCACCACTTATTAAGTTCTAATTTGGAATGTACCATGTACACTAGACCCTCTCAGGCCGGCTAGACGAGTGTTATTATCATAGTAGTAAATTAGAAAGTTCATTTATACTTACCTGAATATCATAACCCAACCCATGGCAAACCCAGTGGGAAAATCCACAGGCACTGACATCTGCGGGGTCGAACCAGAAGCCTTATGTATGCTAAGGAAACGCCTTAACAACCAGGATAAAAACTGGAACGACAATGATAGTGATAGTATGATAATAAATTACAATTTTTTTTTTGTTATTATTGTTTGTTATAAAAAGGTAAATGTATTATAATATCAATTTTGCATATCTATTTCATAAAATATCATTATAATAACATAACAAACAAATAAACAAAAAAAAAAAAAAAAAAAATAATAATAATAATAATATTTATTCAACAGCAAGCATATTATTATTATTATTATTATTATTATTATTATTATTATTATTATTATTATTATTATTATTATTATTATTATTATTATTATTATTATTATTATTATTATTATTATTATTATTATTATTATTATTATTATTATTATTATTATTGTTTTTTATAAATATTTACACTATATATCTAAATGATTTAAAATTTAAAAATTATTCAATAGACAGCTGTGTATTATTATTTTTTTTTTTATGAAAATTTAAAGTTTTATTTTTTAATATTTTTTTTTTTTTATTTTTATTATTATTATAATTTTTTTTTAAAAAAAAAATTAGAATTAATTTAGATAGTAATAATGATATGACGATTAAAAAAAAATATATATATATTTTCAAAATGTTATATAAAAAAGAAACTTTTTTTTAATAATGGAAAAAGACGAGTGTATTAATTTAGGTAATAATTTTTTTTCTTTTAGAATGATAGTGATAGTATGATAATAAATTACAATTTTTTTTTTGTTATTATTGTTTGTTATAAAAAGGTAAATGTATTATAATATCAATTTTGCATATCTATTTCATAAAATATCATTATAATAACATTGTATGTTATGAATTAACTTTTTTTTTTTTTAAATGAGTAATTATTGATTTATCTTTTCTTTTTAAGCACAAGGTGCTACATAACCATATTTAAATATATCATCCATAAGGGCTGGATTTGCTACTATTTTAATTAAATGTTCATAACTCTTTTGGTCACCGTAAGAAGCTGCTTTTTCGAACCATCTTGCGGCTTCTTCTGCATCTTCTTTGCAACCATATCCTGATTCATAACATAAACCTAAGTGATACATTGCGCTAATCGAGTCCTTAGCAGCAGCTTGTGAATACCAATAGAAAGATTCATCACGATTTTGTTCACATCCACTACCATAGAATAAATGATGAGCTAATTTAGTTTGAGCTCTTACATGACCTTGATTAGCTGCTAAACGGAAAAGACGAATAGCTTTTTCTCTATTTTGCTTTACACCACTACCTTCATCATAAAGTATGGCAAGGTTAGTTTGAGCCCACATATTACCTTGTGCAGCACTCTTTGAGTACCATATGACGGCGTTTTTATAACTTTTACGACATCCAATACCTTCTTCGTAGAGATGTCCAAGGGTATTTTGAGCAAGATCATTATTACCTTCAGCACTAAGCTTGATCCAGTAGAAGGCCTTTTCTTCATCGATTTCAACTCCAATACCATTTCTATAACAACAACCGAGACTTAATTGGGCTGGTGGATGGTTTAAGTTGGCAGATTCTTGGTATAATTTAACAGCCATTTCTTCATCAATTTCAACACCTAAACCATATTGATAGGCATAACCTAAGGAATGTAAAGCAAATGAGTTACCTGAATTTGCACTTTTTCTATACCACTCAACAGCTAATTTTTCATTCTTTGGAACACCGATACCATATTGGTAGGCGTGTCCAAGATTATGTTGAGCACGGGAATGACCTTGAGAAGCAGCCTTTTGATACCAGTTAGCACCTTCTTCTTCATTCTTTTCACAACCAATACCATTTTGAAGACAGAAACCAAGATTACACATGGCCCATTGATAACCTTGTTCAGCTGACAATTTATACCAGTAGACAGCCTTCTTTTCATTACGTTCTACACCTAAACCTTCTTCGTACATATAACCTAATGAATTTTGAGCGTAACAATTACCTAATTCTGCTGATCTCTTGTACCATTTTACAGCTAAATCAATATTTTTTTCAATACCAATACCTTCTTCATAGCAGTGAGCAACATTGTACATACTAACAGATTCTCCCTTTTCAGCAGCTCTTAAATACCAGTAAAAAGCTAAATCAATATCTTTTTCAACACCGAAACCTTCACCATAACAGTAACCTAATATACCTTCACCACGTGGAAGACCGTCTTCAGCAGATCTACGGTAGTAATATACAGCTTTTTCTGCATTCTTTTCAACACAAATACCATCATGATAGCATACACCAAGAGAATAAACAACTGCTGGATGTTTATCTAATTCTGCAACCTTTTCTATCCATTTGATGGCCTTTCTTCCTTGTTTTTGTGCTAATTCTATCCATTTATCAGATTCTTTTTTATCAATTTTAACAGATGGACGACCATATCTTCTTAAAAAGGCAATTCTAGTTTGGGCCAAACCATTACCTTTCTTTGCAGCATCTAAATATAAGTTTTCACATTTTTTGAAATCTGTTTCAACACCAAGTCCGAATTCATAACAAAAGGCGAGAATTGTCTATTATTATTTTGAAAAAATATAAAGATATATTTTAATTAATATATATTATATAATATAATTGAAAAAAATTTTTTTGGTTCATTTCATTTGTTTAGAAAAGTTTCCCTTTTTTTTAATAATATATTACTTAAAATATATATAAATACTTACTTGAGCTTGTAATGAGTCTTCGTCTTGAACTTCATAGGCAGCTTTTCTTAAATATTCTACAGCCTTTTCTTCATTTTTTTCTGTGTCACCACGACCAAATAAATAGCGTTCAGCTATTTCAATTAAATCGTTTGCAGTTTCTTCTTTCATAATTTTTTCTTGATTTTCTATGTTTGAGTTTGGTTTAATTCTTTCAATTATATTTTGAAATAAAGTAAATTCTGGCATTTAGAAAATAAAAGATTGTAATATATTTTTGTATTTTCTTTTATTTTTTTGTAATATATTTTTGTATTTTCTTTTATTTTTTTATCTTTTTCCTTTTTTATGTTCTAAAAAAAGTTTCTCTTTTATATTGTTTTACTAATAGCTTAATTTTGAAGAATATCTATATTAAATTATATAATTCTATGTTATTACTTTTTATTATTTATTTATTGTTAAGTTATCATAATAATGATTATAATAATAATAATAATAACAATAATAATAACAATAATAATAATAAATAATAAATGTAAATATTTACCTTTTTTTTTTTTACTAAGGTTTTAAATTACCTTATAAATGGAAAATAATAAATAATAATAAAAAAAAAGAATCTAAGGAATTATATATTTGAGTAATAATCCCTTAATTCCTTCTGAATGAAATTTTATTTTATAATATATAATAAAAATAATGATATGTTAGTTTTTTTTTTCTTTTTTTCGAAAAATTCTATTTTATTATATATATATTTTGCAATTTCATTATTCTATTATTTTCTCACAATAAAAATAATTTTCACTTCATTTGCTAATATATATTTTCTCTTAAAACTATTTTGCTTTCACTTATTATTTATGTTTATAGTTTTTTTTTTTTTCATTGTGTATATTAATTATATCTTATCATATTATTATAGTGATGTTACTATATACTTTTTTTTTTAATCAATTTGTAAATTACTCTTATATTGTTGTTTTTATCATTGTTAACTATTTCTCTTTTATTTTTTTTATTATTGTTTTATTGCTGTTAACTATTTCTTTTTTTTTTCTTTTTTTATTATTACTTTAATAATTTACTTTATAATAACTATAAAAATTATTTAATTACTTTTACTTTTTTTTTTTTTTTTTTGAATTAAAGAGTAATTTAAAAAAAAAAAAAATTAAAGTTTTAAACTATAAAAATTAATTAATAAAAATTATATTAAATTTGTTCCCTTAAAAATATTTAAAACATTTTTTTTTTTTTGAAAATATTGGTTAAAGGTTGAAATTTTCTATTTTTCTCTTTATCAAAACTTTATTAAAAAATATCCTTAAAAATTTTAAAAGATATTGTGTTGAACTATAAATATGTATTTAATCATAACAATTTTGTTATCAAAAGATAAGTGAAGAAAAAAAAACCTTTTTTAATAGGAAAAAGATTAAAAAAGTGGACTTTCTTTTGTGAATAAAGGATTTTATTTTTTTTTTTTTGAAAACTTAATTTTGTTTTGAAAAAAAAAAAGAAAAAGATATTTTTTTTTTGTTTTTAAAAAATGCTTTTTTTTTTTTTTTTTAGAATTAATTTTAGAATTAATTTTATGGATTAAAAAAATTAAAAAATATTAATCGTTCTAGTATTAGTGATTAATGAATTAAGGTAAATAGTTGAAATTAATTTTAATTATAACTTTATAGTATAATTCATTAAAATAATAAATATAAATATAAATAATTCTATTTAAATAATATTTAATAATAAAATAAGTTCATTATTCTTATTTTATTTTAAGAATGATGCCTTTAAAATTAAAAGAACATTAACTGCTAGTAACTAAAAATTCTTTGAATAATTTAATATATACAATGGCTTATTAAAATAGTGAATATTAAATAAATATTAATTAAAGTTCCTTTTTTGTCCAATCTCCTTTCGTAAAAATGCAAATTTTTAATATAATTAAAGTTTAAATATATTAAAAATGATATAAAAAAAATAATGTGCTTTATTTATATTAATTGTTAAATTAAATTTTCTATTTATATATAAATTTCAAAGTTAATTTGATAGAATATTTTTTTAAATTGTGTAACCTTTATAACAATAAAATTATCTATTTTTGAGAAAAGAATAATAGGAACTGAAATTTTTAATTATTAATATTTTAAACTTTTAATATTAATATTTGTCTTATTGGTTAAAATAGATTAAATATTTAATTTTAGTATCTTTTAATTTATTATTTAATATAATACCTAAAATTTAAATAAATTAATTATCATACTTTTTAAATTTATTATATATTAAAATTTGAAATTTCATTAACAAAAAAAAAAGAATTAAAATTTTATTTTGTAATAAAATATGTACAAGTTTACTTTTTTGGTAAATTACATTTTGAAGGACGAAGGGGAAAAAAGCTTTTTATAATTATTATTCTTTCTTCAAATATAGAGAAATGCTTTATTATTATACTTGTATCTTATAACATCTATACTTGCATTTTGTTACATTTACTTTAATAGGCTTAACTAATTATTTTTAACACATTTACAGTTCTTTAATGATATATATTTTATTATACTTGTATTTTATAACATTTGTAGTTCTTTAATAGGCTTTATAAATCTAATTATTTTTAACAGATTTTCTAAAAATGTTATAACAATATATAAATTATTTAATTATATTAAGTTTCAGAGAATTTATCTTTATTATTTTTTATTTTATTATTATACAATAATAGTAGTTGGAAATATAGCATTCTATAACCTTTTTTTTACATATTACTTATTAAATCTAATATATATAAAGGAATTTTTTTATATTACTTATTAAATCTAATATATATAAAGGAATATAAACACTGAATGAATAAAAGTATTAAAAATATTATACCTAAATTAATGCAATAAATAGTAAACTTACTTTTTACTCACGAGTAGTATATTGAGTTATTATTAATAAAAAATATAAATGATTCAAGATTATTATATAATAGAATATTATTATTATAATTAGTGAGTTGTAATACAAATAATAATTCACTCTCAATAATAAAAGGAAGTAGTATTTCAAAAATAATATACATTAATAATATCATTATTAGTATATTATATTAATTAATTATAATTCTAATAGTAGAAATATAAATTTTAAAATTATTAATATTAAATAATATATAAATAATTTATTTTTAGAAACAACATTACATCAAATAATAATTAAGATATATAATTAATCTAAAATAAAAAATGTAAATTATATTCTATAATTGTTGCCTATGTAATAATAAATTAAAAAACGAAATACTTAAGTAGTATTTCAAAAATAATATACATTAATAATATCATTATTAGTATATTATATTAATTAGTTATAATTCTAATAGTAGAAATATAAATTTTAAAATTATTAATATTAAATAATATATAAATAATTTATTTTTAGAAACAACATTACATCAAATAATAATTAAGATATATAATTAATCTAAAATAAAAAATGTAAATTATATTCTATAATTGTTGCCTATGTAATAATAAATTAAAAAACGAAATACTTAAGTAGTATTTCAAAAATAATATACATTAATAATATCATTATTAGTATATTATATTAATTAGTTATAATTCTAATAGTAGAAATATAAATTTTAAAATTATTAATATTAAATAATATATAAATAATTTATTTTTAGAAACAACATTACATCAAATAATAATTAAGATATATAATTAATCTAAAATAAAAAATGTAAATTATCATATTCTATAATTGTTGCCTATGTAATAATAAATTAAAAAACGAAATACTTTTAGTATTTTTAGAAAATTTGGAATTTGTGTTAAGTAATCCGATTATAGTATTATTGATTATTGATATTTTATATGTAAGTATTTTTTTTTTTTTTTAGTTATGAGATAGGGAAATAATTAATTATGTTTTAAAATATTTAATGCGTATATAAAAATTCCTAATGTTTAGATTAATATAAAATTTCTAAACAATAAAGATGTTTAAATAAGTAAATACCTTTTTTTATAATAAACAAAAAAACTGGTTAGTAGATAATAAAGATCATATATGAATTTATAAAAGTTTTTCGTGAATATAAATAATTATTTTTTTTTAATATTTCACCTTTTTAATAAAAAAATTTATTGCCTATATTTAATTTAATATAAATAAATTATTTAAATTTAATATAATTATAAGCGTATTTTAAATAAGAATTAAAGTTTTAGATGAATAATAAAAAAAAAACGGAAAATATAAAAAAGGTATTTTTAAATAGTATTACAAAATAAAAAATATAGAACTTTATATTTGGTACAACATGAATAACAAAAAAAATAATTAAGCAATGAAAGAACATAACCTTATATATGTGCAATTAAGTTACAATAGAATAATAATATAATATTTATTCTTTGATTAAAAAAAAAAAAAAGAAAGAAAGAAAATAAAATCAATATTATTTGAAATGTGTTATGATATATTAATTTTTAGACATATTTTTATAATATGATATATTAGTTTTTCATATTATAAGCTTTATTTTTAACAAATCAATATTTATATATTTAAATATAAAATTATATTTTTTAATTCATATAGTTTTATTTTTAGAATTGAACATACTTCATATGTTTTTTAATTTACTACAGGAAAGAATTATATAAATTAAAAACTTTTTTTTAAAAAGTAAAAAAAAAAAAAAAACCCAGTTATTTTTCTTTTTCTTTTTCTTTTTCAATAATTATTAATAAAAACTAAAATAAAAAAAATAATAAAAAAATAAAAGCAAAAGATTTTTATTCTTTTCTTTTAACAATCTTTATAATATTATTACTTTGTCTTTTAATATAATAACTTTTTTTTTAGTATTAAAAGACAAATAATATATATAACAACAACAATAACAACTGTGATATAATATATTTAAAAATAATTATTTTAAAGAAAAGCTAATTATATTTTCATTTTTTATAAAACAATAATACATACAAAGATGAATACCGAAAAGGAACAAAATATTATTGCCTGTACTCCAGTTAAATCACGAACTAGTACTCTTATTAATAATAGTAGAAGTGCTAGTTCACCAAATATTAAGGAACAAATAAACGAATTTATTCATTCAACTTCTATTTTAAGACCATCTTCAGCTCCAAGTGTTGATGTACATGATAATTATATGGCTCTTACCAGTAAGAGAGAAAAGAAATTGAATCATTTCTTTGGTGAAAAAACACCATTTGATATTTCTATTAATGAAATTGAAGTTAGTGGTTTAAAAGCTATCCTTCAAAGTAAAGTTCCATTATGTTATTTTTTATGCTCTCTTCTTGAAGATGTTTGTTCTGAAAATCTAGTATGTAGAGTATAATGGATATTTATTTATACAATATTTTTTTTTTTTTTTACATAGCAAGTTTGATTAATATTATATTATTAATAAAAATTATAGTTCTTTTTTTTAGAAGCTTTAGAATTTGAAAAAAATAAAGATTTTAATGCCGAAGAACAAAAAGAAAGTGCTATATATATATATGAAACTTATCTTTCAAGAAAAAGTTGTTTAGAAATAAATATTGATGAGAAAGTTCATAATGACATTCATAAATTTATTCAAAATATAAATTCTAATACCTCTTATGAAGAAATTTCTGAATGTTTTAAAAATGCTAGAAAATCTGTATACCAATTAATGGAAGGTAGCTTTGCAAAATTCCATAAATCTAGTTATTTTGAAATTATGAAAAAAGAATTAGGAAATAGTCCCTTTTATAAAGATGAAAGAATGGTTGCTGTTTGCAAATTACGTGATTACATTATGAAAAACGATAATAACAACAAGCAAAATCCAACTAATCAACTTACTAAATATCATGAAGTTATTTCTATTTTAATTCATCAATTTACAAAAAGTATTCTTGATATAGACTTTAATGAAAAAGATATTTTTTTCCTTCATGGTAGAGGCTATTATTCATGAAAAAAAAATTTTTTTTTATGATAAAGGCTTTTAATTATAAAAATAAAAAAATTTTTTTTTCTTTATTTATTTATAAATAAGGCTTTCACCCGTTAAAAAATTCTTATTATTCTATATATTGCATTGTATAGGTATAGAATAAGTCCGTAAACTATATTTATAAGCAAAATACTAAAAATTATTAAGTTTGATATCATCACCAAAATATTTATTATTATAATACTATTTTTTTTGAAATCTATCGATTAAAAAAAAATAATATAATTATATAATTACTAATATAATATAATATCATGCTATAACATTAAAATGATTATTAAATTTAACTTTTATAAACTAGAAAAAATAAAATAATAAATAAATAATAAAAAAAAGTATTAAAATAAAAAAAAACTATTATTTTGTATTTTGTATTTAATTAATAAAATTTAATTAATAGAATGAAAAAAAGAATATTCAGCCACAATAATTTTTTTATATGGTAAAAAAAAAATAGATATGTGGCTAATAATTAAGTAGTATTACCAAACAAAAAGGCATACTATTTTTTTTTATTAAAGGTTTTTATTCAAGTTTTAATATATCTATTATATATAATTTTCTTTTTTCTTTTTATTTTCATAGAAAGGGTTTTATATTTAAAAAAAAAAAAAAAAAAAGAATAGAAAGGGAAATAAGGTAAAATAAAATTGATATATTTTAGAGTGTTGTTATAAAAAAAGTAAAAAGTAAATAAATAATTATTTGGCAATATAAAAAGTTAATGAAGATAAACATTTTTAATTTTTTTTTTTTTTTTTTTTTTTTTTTTTGATTATCTAATAATAAATGAAATAAAATAATAGTAACAGTAATAGTATTGGTAATAGCAATAACAATATATTAAAAAATACATATAAAAAAAATGGCTTCAATAAATTTAAAAAACTACGAAAATTTTGTTTTTAATAACTCATCAAGAATTAGTTCTACAGATAATGTAATTCGTCGTATAACTCATCTTATCCATGGTAAATTAGGATAATCATTTTAATTTGAAATTATATCCTTCATTTTATTATAAATTAAATTTAATAATTATCAATTTACTGAAGGATGATATAAAATCAACTTACTAATAATATTATATTCACTTATTTTTATTTTATTATAATATATATTTAATACTATTTAATCGTAATATAATTGAATAAATGATATTACCATAACTTATTAAATAAAATATATGCACATCTCATATGTTTATATTTATATATATAACATTTTTCATATCATTAGGAAGATATAAGGGAAATTATAAAGATTTTGATTTCATTGCTGAATCTAGTATGTCATTTTATAACATTTTTTTAAATAAAAAACATAAACTTGATTATTTTATAAATATTTAAATTTAATCTTAATAAAAATATATATATTCATATTATTTAACTGATATATATTATATATAAATTATAAAAATTAAATATTGAAATTGATTACTAATTCAAATTTGGATTTCATCAATCATTGTTAATTCATTAAAAATAAACAAATAGTTTATAGTGCTTTAAACATTCTTAATATTTATCATGAATCTATTTTTGCTAATCGTGAGAAATCAAGAACTGATCCATTCAATAGATACAATAAAAATTTATTAAATTCTTGTCCACTTTATAAGCAAATTGCTTACAGTTTATCCATCATTAAAAATCTTGAAGTTTTAATTGAAATTGGTATACTCAGAAAATTTGGCAGTAAAGCTAGATATGAAGTTATAACACAAATTGAAATTATAAAGTAATGGTTTATGAAAATATTAAAATCTTACTTAAAATATAAAATATTTCAATAAAATCATAATAATGGATAATGGATAATGAAATATATTATATTATATTTTATTTTTATTAATTACTTTTATTAAATATCATATTATTATATATATTTATATATATTGCCTATTGATAAAACCAAATTTACCCATTCATTAATTTCCATAATTCTGAAAATAATATGATAATGAATAGGGCTGTTTGTCGTTTTATTTTATTTTACTTATCTAATAAACGTATGTTATTATCTTCTCCATTACCAGAAAGAAAAACAGACCCATCAGTTATAGCTAAAAAAGAGAAGGAAGAAAATAAAACTACATGGACTGGTAGTCGTACTGGTAAAAAAATAAAAAATCTTGATTTTCTTAAAGGTGCTAAGAATTCTCAAAATGTTACTGATTATGTTATGTCTCAAGCCTTAAATCCAGATAGTGCTTGTGATGCTAAAGATTTAGTTAAACCATTATCTAACATTAGAAAAATTGGTGAAATATTATATATTATTAAGCCAGTTGCTTATCGTATGTTATAATATTTGTTACAGTCATATTTATTTATTTTCTTATATTGCCTTGTTAATTATTTATGATTAATTATTATTATTTATTTTTATATATAATTATGTTAATTACTATAATTAATTATTATTATTATTAACATTAAATAATAATAATAATAATAAATTTTAGTTATATTATTAAAGAAATATGGTGTAAAATCATGGAAACCATGGTGTATTTCCTTATCAATGGAATTAATATGTTATGCAACTTCAGCTCAAGCATTAGTAAACAATACTCTAACTTCATTAGAACAACAAGAATATAAGAGAAGAGCCCTTCTTCTCAAAAATTACTTTATTCGTAGACCATTCTTTGATGAATTTATCAGGTAAGCAAGTAGTCTAGTCTCGTATTACTTTTTTTTATTTTTTAATTTATTTTTATAATACTTAATATGAAAGATTCCTTTACTAAACAAAATTTATTGAACTGTATGTATATAATATATAATAGACCGAATATTGTTAAACTTATTGATTATATGCAAGATAACTTCTTATTAAAATACGGAACAGGTTATTATTATTTATATATTTTCTATTTTATTTTTAAATTACATTATTGAATGTATGAATGTATTCTCACTTTTTTTTTATTATTAATTTTTTATGAAATATAATTAATTATAATCTTTAGGTTTCCTTGAATTTAATTTACATAATTGGGATAATTTCTATTTTGCTACTTCTGGTTTTTAAATTTTTTATAATATACCTATTACTTTCAAAGAAAGACTTATTAGTTTTATATATATATATATAATTTATCTATTTGAAAAGTTTTTATTAAAAATAAGGAAAAAAAAAAGAAAAAAGAAAAAAAAAAAAGCTACAAAAAAGAAACAAAGAAACCAACAAACAAATATTAACAATCATAACTTATATGAGAAGAATTCTTTTCTTCTCTTTATAAAATGAATAATATGTATATGCATATATATATAAAGATTTCATAATGTAGATAGGAAAAATGAATCTAATAAATAGTAATTTAATAAGAATAAAATAAAATAAAAAAAAATAGCAAAATAAATTATTTTCGCTTTATTTTTTTTAAAAAAAAAAATTAAAACAAAAAAATAAATTGTAATAAAGAAAAACAAAAAATAGAAGTTAATACAAAAAAAAAAAAAAAAGAACGAAAAGAAAATTAAAAAAAAAAAAAAAGGAAGCATTAGTTATAGTTATATTAGTTAAAGAGATATAGGATATACATTATAATACCAACAAATAATAATATTATTATTAAAATTAAAAAAAAAAAAGTTATGATAATTATTAAATTTACAATTCAATTAATATATATGTATATACTAATATATAATATATAATTAATTAATATCTATGTTAATAATAATAAATATTCATTATAAAAACATCACTATTTAATTAATAATATAATAATAATAAAATTTAAAAATACCTATATAATATTAATAAAAGATTATTTTATTATTAATTTTATTAAACAGACTTATGGAATTTCTTTAAGCATTTTAGAAACGACAGTAATAATCATTATTATCATTATTATATATAAATAGTATATATTTGTTTTATTTTTTATTAAATAATTTTAATAGTAATAGGTTTTATAATTTATATAAGCATGAGTTATTCATAATTTATTATTTTTTTAATAATTAATGCGGATATGTTATAATTAAGTTTTAGGATCATATAATTATTATTATCTTTATATTATTAAGAAAGTTAATTTAAATCTTTAACCTTTTTTTTTAATATTTTTAATATTTGTTTCATTTAATAAAAATTTTATTTTTTTGTTAAATACTTAAATTTTTTAAAGATTATTTTCATAATTTTCATATTTTTATGGTTAACAAAAAATTAAAATTACTAAATGAAACAAATATTAAAAATATTAAAAAGAAAGGTTAAAGTAATTTAAAACTTTTACATATGATAAACTATTGTTTTTCCCTTTTTTTATTCAAAACTACTAAAGTTTAAGCTTTATTTTATTATTTTGTATCTAATGAAAATTCAAAAAAAAATATTAATCAAATTTCCTATCATCCAGTAGATTTAAAAAAAAATATTATATATAAAACCTTATGATTATAAAAAAAAATGTTTCATTAATAGAAAAAAAAAAAAAACATGAATTTTAAATACTATTATTATTATAAAATGATTTTAATTTATTGCTATTAAAACTTTATATTTTATTTTTAATGAAATATGGTTTAATTAATCAAAACCTTTATTATTTTTAATATTTTATAGAGTATTTTAATATATATGGAAAAAAAAATTAAAGGATGATATAAATTAAAATTTCATATAAAATGTATATAATAAAATAAAAACATAAATAAATATTTATAAAAATTACAATATATAAAGTAAAAAATTCTAAAAAAAAAAAAAAAAAAAAAAAATTATTAAAAATAAAATAATATTTAAATAAATAATTATAATTTACTTGAATATAATTATTGTTTTCTTTTTTTAATAGTGTTTAATTAAAAAAAAAAAAAATGAAGTGGAGTAATATATCTTTAGCTATAATTGGTTTAGTTTCATCAAGATTTGCTTTAGCTGATGAAAGTGGTAGATGTGGTGGTGAATTTGGACAATGTCCAGAAGGTACTTGCTGTTCACAATGGGGTTGGTGCGGTACAACTGCAGCTTTTTGTGGATCAGGTTGTCTTCCTGAAATTGGTATTTGTAATGAACCAGAAAATACTGATGATGATACCAGAGTTTCAACAGACGGTCAATGTGGTCATGGCTATGGTGTTTGTCCAGAAGGTCAATGTTGTTCTTCTGTTGGATGGTGTGGTTTAAATGAACTTTACTGTTTAGATGGATGTCAATCTGAATTTGGCGAATGTGGTCAAAGTGCTATTGATAATGCTATTGTTGAAGGTTTTAGTTATTACAGTTCATGTGTTAATGACAAGTACTGGG
The DNA here is from genome assembly GCA_002104945.1 of Piromyces finnis. Lineage (NCBI taxonomy): Eukaryota > Fungi > Neocallimastigomycota > Neocallimastigomycetes > Neocallimastigales > Neocallimastigaceae > Piromyces > Piromyces finnis. The sequence continues at coordinate 225,095 of MCFH01000048.1, forward strand.
CAATGACTTTTGATGATGGACCATATATTTATGATGATAAATTGCTTGATTTACTTAAAGAAAAAGGTGTTAAAGCTACTTTCTTTATTACCGGCGCATCAGCTATGGGAATAGAAACTGATAAAGCAAAAGAAATTATGAAAAGAATGGATGCTGAAGGTCATATTATTGCTTCTCATACCTGGTCTCATGTTGATCTTACCACTCTTACAGAAAGTGAAGTTATCGATGAAATGACTAAACTTGAAATCATCATTGAAGAAAATATTGGTAAAAAACCAGCCTTTGTTCGTCCACCATATGGTTCAGGAAATGGTAATGTCAAACTTTCTAGGAATCTTAGAAATCTTGGTTATTCTGCCGCTGTTACATGGAATATTGATACTATGGATTGGAGTAACGGAGGTGATATTGATTATGCTCTTGAACAATTTAAAGGAAATGTTGGTAAGTCAGCTTTATCTTTAAATCATGTCAACTATGGTAATATCAGCGAAGAAAGTTTACTTAATTTAGCAAAAGCTGAAATTGAATATATGTTAGGTGAAGGATATATTCCAGTTACAATGGATAAATGTCTTAATCTTGAAGCTTATCAATAAATATTAAAAAATATTTAGATAAATTTTTTTTTTTTTTTTAATAAATTTTTTTTAAATATGGTATTTTAAATAAAATAAATAAATAATTTTTTTTTTTTAAAAAAAAAAATCAAAGTTAATGTTTTATAAAATATGTATATAAAATAATAATTGTTTAATAAACCACTTTTTTATTAATATTATGATTTAATAAAAAAAATATATAAAATAATAAAAAAAAAGTTATATAAATTAAATACGAAATAGAATTATTGTTATTTAAATATAATACTAAAATATAAAATAGATGATATTTATATGACTGAATATCATGTGTATACATACATTAATGAAATTCATATTAAATCTATGATATGTATAAAATAATATTATTAACATAAATAATGTTAATTATACATAGAATATTTATCACATATACATATGTATATTAATGATGTAGTAGAAAGAATTTAATTTTAAATAATAAATATTTTCTTTATATCTTTACTAATTATGTTTTAATATTTCTATTCTGTCTAAATACTAAAACATTTATCCTGTTGTTTTTAACTATTAAAAATTAACTAAAACAAGAAACATTTTTTAATAATAATAATATTAATATAATAATATGTTCTAGTCATACATTATTTTTATATCATTAATCTATATTAATTATTTAGCTATAGTTATTAATATTTAAGTTATAATAACAATTATTATTATTATTATTATTATTATTTATTTATTTATTTATTTATTTATTTATTTATTTATTTATTTATTTATTTATTTATTTATTTATTTATAATAATATTATTATTACTATTATTCTCACTGAACTACCTATTCCATTCCTGCTTTTTTATCTGAAACCTAAATTATTTTATCTTCAGTAGTAATATTTAATTCTTTTTTAAATTTATTACTCTAATAAATTTAAAATAATTATTCAAAAGTTATAATCTATCTATTCATTTATATAATTGTAATTAATATACTTTATTCAATATTTTAGAATTTAAAACTTTCCATTGAAAATCATTTATGTCATTCAAAAATATACCGGGAAATGAATAAGAAAAAAAAATTAATGGAGAATTCAGACTGGGACTAAAAAAAAATGAAAAAAAAATAATATTAATAAAATAATACAGGGGCGTTCCGGATTTGAACCGAAGACCTATTGATCTGCAGTCAATTGCTCTACCGCTGAGCTAACACCCCATTTTTGTTGTCTTGTGATAAATAATGAAATTAATAAATATAAAATTATTATTATACCTGATTTTTATGTGAAGATATTAACTGGATTTAAAACAAATTCAGATAATATCTATAATTAATTAAACATAATAATTATAATTAAATAATTTCAATAATTATTTTAAAACACTTTTAAAAGTCACCTTTTAAATTTTGATTCAGTGAAAGGGTTATGATTTCAAAAATTTAATATCAATACACTATAACCCTTAACCAAAAATAAGCAAGTACGAAATAAGGTGTAACTCGCCAAAAACGATCGCTACGGCTGTAAGTGCTACGGTGATGAAACTAGGTTTATTGGAAAGCTTAGGAAGAAAGCTACAATTTGGTACAATCGCGGTCCTTCTAACTGATCATTTAAGGAAGTTATGATTATTTAAAGATTTTATTAGGTAAATTAAAATCAATATGATATCAAGTATGGATCATAAATATTTCTTATGACTTGATGAAATTAAAAATATATCAATAGGAATTTTAGTTATATTAATTTAATTAATGATAACGATTGTTACTAAAAATAGAACTAGACCCATTTAGGTGTAACAGTTAACACCTATAAATTAAATAATCTTAATTATTATAAAATAGGTTAACGGCAAGTTTTATTAGAAATAATTTTGAAAATAATAATTATTTAATTATAACAAATATGTTATGGTAATATCAATTAATAATGATGAATTATTAATTGAATAGTTTTTATAATTACTAATTAGGATCAACTGTTTAAATGATTAATCATATGTTTATTTTATTTTATGTCATGACAAACAAACAAACAAACAAACAATCTTATTACTTATTTAATTATATTACTAATATATTACATGTAATACTTTATTCTTATTAATATCAATTTAATAATCTGAACAAAGAATATAAAAGAGAATGAATTGAATTCGATTTTAATTCTTTGTAAAGATTATAGTTATAATCTTAATTATATAGTTACTTATAATATCATTTATATTATTATTATTAAATAAATAAAAAATTTATAAAAAGTTATTTTAAAGTAAATATAAATTTTTCATTTTTCATTTGGGAGTTTAAGGTGTTATTTTATAATTAAATTTAATTTCTTAAAAAACATTTTTACTATATAATTAATAACATTCTGACCTGGCCGCATAACCAAACCCAAAAACTTAACATGATAATATTTGTATCTAAAATTTAATAAATAAAAATAAATAAGAAAATAAAAATAGAATAAATGATTTTTATACTTGTTCATTTGCAAGTCTTTGTTAGTTTAAAATATAAAATTATTTTATTTAATTATAAAGTTTTAATATTTAATAACTCTTGTATTATTAAATATATATATGTTATTGTTTAATACATCTTGAATGTATGTAAATATAATCACAACTATTATTTTAATAAAATTTAATATTATTATCTAATTTTTATGGATTATTAGGAACAATTTTAAAATAAAATGATTCTATCACTATTTATACAAAATTATTATTTTAAAGTATAATTATAAACAAATATAAGCTATTTAATTTAAAAATAAATAAACAATTAAATAAACAAAAAGTTTACATTTATAATTTTTAATTTAATAATTTTATACAAGTTAATTATTTTAATTTTTAACTATCTGTGTTTTAATATTATTATTATTATTATAAATTCATAATTTATAAATTTAATTATTTATCAGTGTAAGAAATATTTGTGGCCATAAGTTTGCCCACAAATATTTCAATTGAAACCATATATTCTGGTCACCATTTATTGGCCAGATATATGTATAACCATATATTAATGGTTATTAATTAAATAGGAAGTTTATTTGCTTTACCCAATCAAGTGGTAAAGAAAATAAACTAATATAGTTAAATAGTATAGTTAAAACTAACGTTAAATACTTTAGCGTTAGTATTAAAGTAAATTAGTAACTATAATAATAATTAATGTATATAATTATAATTAATAAATAAAAGATATAATTAATATAGAATTATTTAAGTAAACATTATTTCATAAGATCTTTATACGTTTGTTTGTAATTATTTTAGTGTTATAATATTTATTTTATTTCTTTTATTATTTTTTATAAAACTTTATTTAGTTATTAACTCGTATAAAGAGGTAATAACTAACTTAATTAGCTAAATATTAATAACTTATTAACTAATATTATAAAAACACCTTTTACAGCTTTTTTTGTTAAGGAACCAACAAATAATGTTATTCTTGTCATAATTAATGATTATGACCTAATCCATTATTGTTCCTAAATGTATGAAAACTTTACAATATTCTTATTTGTAAATTAATGTATACACTTAAATTATATTTAAAATTATTAATAATTATTTTTATTGAACTTAAATTTTATTTTATTAAACTTAAAAATTAATTTAGTAATAATAATATATTGAAAATTATAGTTTATTGAACTTTTAGTTTAATTTATCAAGTTAATGAATTTTTATTAATTAAAATTATGAATAATATTTCTGTAAAATAGTAAAATTCTTTAGTTAAATATATTTAAAGTAAACTTTTAATGTATGTTAATCAATTTAATAATATGTATAAATATTTATTATAATAGTAATGTAATTTTATTATTCATTTAAAAGTAATTTAAAGACTAAAATTAATGTAAATAATTAAAGACTAATTCTTTTAATTAACACTACTTAATTTTTTACAAAAAGTATAAAAAGGTGTATATTATAAGAATTAGAGAATATACAGATATTTTTATTTTTATTTTTATTTTATTTTATAATTTTATATTAATATCTTAATAAAACAATTTTATTAATAAAACAATTTTTCTTATTTCATTTTAATATTATTTTTGAGTATTAATAAATTTATTAATATTTTATAAATAAAAGTAAATTCCTCGAACCGTAACATAAAAATTGGTGGAGATATCGGGGAATAATATTAATAAAAATTATTAATACATAGGATAAAGTAATATTAAAATATTACTAAAATATTATATAAATTTCTTAAAAATTTATTACCCTTCAAAGTTATAGGTAATATTTATATTACTGTTGAAGCTTTAAGGTATAATATTTTAGTAGAACTGAATTAGTACGCTTTAGAAGCAGTACTTTATTTAGGAATTAGTGGTTAGGTTTTTAGGTCTAGTTTATCTTTCACAGTAGAATACTGGAAAGCGCTGAACCTTTCTATTTTGCTAGAGAAATAGAAGTGCCTCGCATAATTGCTACATGACACTGGTAATACGGTAAGCTGGGCAATTGTGAACTACTTAAGCATCCTAAATAAGTATTGGAAAATTGCTGTGAAATGCTGTTCTACTATACTTATTATTGTAATTCAAATTTTTAATAAATTAAATATTATTTTAGTATTTATAATTTTTTAAAAAAAAAAAAAAATATTTTTTTTTAATTGAACGATTTTTAAAAATTATTCTTTTTAAAATATAAATAAATAATTCGAAAGTGACCCTTAGCGTGGCAAGTTAAACTGCTGTACGTAATACTTTGGTGTTCAATTATATCTGATAATTGGGGAAGATAATCAATTATTTTCTTTCCGCTAATTAAGTTAGTGATAATAAAGAAATTAATTACGTTACTTCCTTTTATTAAATTATATTTAATATTAACCATCGGGTATATTTGTGGCTTATCATCAAAGAGCTACGAGGGATTTTCACTTAGAATTACACAACCTATAATACTTGATGGTTTAACATTATATAGGTTTGCCTATATTTTTATAAAAAGAAATAAGTTTTTAAATAATAATTAATTAAAAAAAAAAAAATATATATATAGATATATATATCTATTCTTTTTGTTGATTCTCTTCGAGTAATTTAATATTGCTAATTGAAATATTCTTTTCTTACTGTTTTAAGTTAAACAAGTTATATCAGCATAGACAAGCATTATTAACTAATCAACAGAGGTATACTAGGGGTGGTAGAAAGATCCTGAAGCACGTGACGGAACTTAGATCGTGTGAATAAGGTGACGGCAACATTTACCATTGGACGAAAGACTCTTAGTTAATAGTCTATTATATATAATTTGGTCGGTAACTTGAATCAGTAATAACAATATTAAATTAAAATTCTTGCTAGTAAATTGAAAACAAATAATAATTAACTATAAGAAAAACAGAAAACAAAAGTAATAATTTCATCTTTTCTGACTGAACTAAGATAGTAAGGAGTGATACTAAAAATTTAAATAAATAATTGGTAGTACGTGCTGTGCTAGATTATTTGTATCTCATTCTGTCAAGTGGTCGATAAAGGAATTTCGAGCTTGGTTACAACTAATAAGTGGTCGATAAAGGAATTTCGAGCTTGGTTACAACTAATAAGTGGTCGATAAAGGAATTTCGAACTTATAATTTTTTTTAGACTATCAAAGGTATTTTTGAGTCTATACTGTGTCATCTTGTACTGCAATAAATTCGGTCAAGGAAAATACAAGAAAATGAGCAATTCTACTACAAGGATAGATTTCAAGGAGTTGAAGAAGGAACTCAAGGATATAGAAAAACTTTCCAAAGATAATTTGGACATAAGATCCTGGGCTTCTGAAATAAGTTTATGGATTGAACTTCAAGATATCACTAGTGCCAAGAAAATTTACATGGCATGTGTGCTTACTTCTAAGGGTGAACCAAGAAAGGTAATCCAAGAGTTGGAAGATAAAGACAGTGATAGTGAAGATGAATATGAAAGTGAAAATGAAGAAGAGAATCAGAAAAATGAATCTAATGAAGAAGATTATCCCTCACTTGGGAAAATTATCAATGCCCTTGAAACATTTTATGGGTTAAAAGAAGATCAAAGTATGTTATTACGGGAACTAAGAAGACTACGTATAAGAAGAAATGAATCAGTTAAAGATTTCAATAGAAGATATAGATCTTTATATTTAAAGTTGGATAAGAAAAAGAAGAAGCATATTAGTGTGTTAGATTATGCAGATTCTTTACAAAATAATAAAGAAGCATGGAGAAAAGTATCTTTAAAAGATGATATCACTCTAGAAAAGGCCTTTAAGATAGCTGAGAAGGTAGATAGGTTATCTACTAGAATAGATAATGATGGTAATCTACCAACGACTACTGCAATAACCAAAAGTTATAATAATTTTCAACCATACAAGAGAAAAGTTTCTTTTACTGAAGCCAAAAAGCCTAATAAAGATGATGAAATGAATAACCTAGTCAAGAAAATGAAGAATTTAACTATTAAAGCTTGTTTCTTCTGTAGTGAACCTGGTCATTATCAACAAAATTGCCCAAAACTTCAAGCCATTATTGAAGGAAACAAGAAGCGTTATTATGATAATCATTTAAATCATTAAGTGGGAGAAGAAGCACTCCCATCGTCAATAAAATAGCTTCAGCTCAGTATCAGTCAATGCCAAGTGAAGAAACAACAAGCCAGAGTGATTGGTCGAAAGAAGAATATGATGAAGGAATCGAAAGTGACTTTGAAGATACTGATATTAATGAACAGTTCTTTGTATGTGCTAATAAAAGGAAGTTGGATAAAATAAGCAAAGAACAAGATGATAATAAAGAAAAACGACTTCACAAAAACTTGAAAAATGATCCTAGACCTATTCTTACACCTGCTCTTAGGAAACGTAAAGCACAAGAATTAGAAAATATACCAATAGATGTTTCTCCTAAGCAACTGCATCCTTCTATTATTGCTCAACCGAATATCAGAGAACAAAAACTAAAAGAAAGAAAACTTCGGGATAAAGAGCGTGCTAGTAGTAGTGAACAAAAGGAAGAAGAAAAGAATGAATTGGCAAGTTCTAATGAAGATCCTATTATTATCGACTATGATGAAGAAGAAATGTTATCTGCAATTACAGATAAGAAAGGTGCTAAGGTGGTAGAGAAATATAACACAAGTGAATCAACCAAATCTACTTCTAATTCAACTCTAAATAAATTAATGAAAGAGCAAAAGAAAGAAAAACCTGCAGAATCGAAAGTTAAGAAAACTGCTAGAAATATTCAAATGATAGCAGATACGGAAGAATATAATGTAGTTAAAGATCTTAACGAAACAAAATGCAATATTACTTTTGGTCAATTACTTAACTCGGCTCCAAAGTTACGAACGCAAGTGTCACAAGGTCTTAAACTGGAAAAGAACAACACAAAAATTGTGGGAGCTCTGGAGAATTTTAATGCTACTTCGGTATTAGTAAATAATGTAGATCATTCGTATGTAAGCAAAAGTAAAGAAGTATCAGAAGAAGATATCGCTATGGTAGATGCAACGGTTGATGGGGTACCAGGTAAATTATTAGTTGATTCCTGTAGCAACTTAAGTATTATAACAAAAAAATATTTAGATAAACTTCCCCATCAATATGAATCTATTGGATTGAGTTGTGGAAGAATACGTTTAGCTACTAAAAATGATGACTATTCGGAAGGCATAATTATTAGAGTACCGGTCCAGATAAATGATCTTACAATCACTGCTGATTTTAGAGTGGTGGATAAAGAAGACCCCTTTTATGATATGTTAATTAATTTGAAAACCCAAATGGATAACAACTTATTTATCCACCCACTTCGCTATAGTCTTTGCAGATTTAATTCAAATGGATTTATTGAAGATATTGCTCCAATTAATAACAAATATGATGATGAAGAAAAGATTATGTGTATGATACGTAGAGTCGGTGATGAAGATTTTAAAAGTGATTTGAAAAATATTGAAGGTTTACCACCTTCAGAATATATTCACAATAAAAATTTTACTGAGACTCTTAATGAAAAGTATCGAGAACAAATTGTTCGGATATTGGAAGAGAATATTGAAATTATTGCTACTTCTTCTGAAGAACTAACACCTTCGAATTTAACTCCCCATAAGATTAATTTAAAGCCAGGAGCAAAGCCAATTAAACAAAGATCATATAGGTTAGCCAAGTTCAAATCTGATATACTTAAGGAAGAATTGTCTAAATTGATTAATAAAAAGCTAATTGAGCCATCGTACTCGGAATGGTCTTCTCCGGTGGTTTTGGTCCCGAAGCATAATGGGAAATGGAGAATGTGCGTGGACTATCGAAGAGTTAATGATTTGTCTGAAAAGGATGCCTATTCAATTCCTTTTATAGATGAGATATTTGATAGTTTACATGGTGCAACTATATTCACTACTATGGACTTATATTCCGGCTATCATCAAATCCTTATGGATGAAGAAAGCGTTGAATTGACAAGTTTTACAACTAAGTTTGGAAATTACCAATTCAAGGTTATGCCTTTTGGTCTCACTGGAGCACCCGCTACATTTCAGAGGGAGATGAATCGGATTCTGTTTCCGTTAATTGGAAAGTGTGTTTATAACTTCATTGATGATATTCTGATCTATTCAAAGAGTATTGAAGAACATATTGAACATATAAATCAAGTTTTAGCAATTTTCCGGAAAAACAAACTAAAAATCAATATTGAAAAATGTCATTTTATGCAAACTGAAGTTGACGTGTTAGGCCATCGTTTAGCTACAGAAGGTCTTAAACCATTAGATAACAAAATCCAAGCTATAAAAAATTGGAAACCTCCTTCGAATATCCATGAATTAAGATCATTCCTAGGTTCAATTGGATATTATAGAGATTTTATTCCTAATTATGCTAAACTTACTGCTCCCTTGTGTAAGCTGCTTAGAAAAGGTGTTCCTTTCAAATGGTGTAATGAACAACAAGAGAGTTTTATTATATTGAAAGAAAAGTTAATTAATGCGCCTATTCTGAAATTCCCTGATTTTGAGAAAGAATTTATAATCCGAACAGATGCATCGTATGAAGGAATCGGAGGAGTATTATTACAAAAGGAAGGTACCGATATTGAACATCCAATTCATTATATTAGCCGAAGTCTGACGAAAGCAGAAAAAAATTATGGAATTACTGACTTGGAAGGGACTGCCTTATTTTACTGCATTACTAAATTAAAGCCTTATATAATGGGAAGTCCATTCAAGACTATCGTCTATACTGATCATAAACCATTAATTGGATTATTTAAAAATAAGGAGCCAAACAATGCAAGACAAACAAGATGGTGTTTAACAGCTAGTATGCTAGGAGTTGATATTCGTTATGAACAAGGTAAAAAGAATGTTGTAGCAGATGCACTGTCTCGAATGAGAAATGACAAAGATAAGGAAGTGTTAGCTACTAAAATTAATAAAGGTATAGAAGAAACCATACTATCTAAGGTAATTAAAGAATTTGTTGAAGAAAAGTTCACCAAAATAGATGGGGTGGATTACTTTATTGATGGAAGGAATTATCGAAAACTGATCACGGAAACCAATGAAAAGCTGAAATTGACTTTGGAAGCTCATAACATTGGACATGAAGGATATTATAAAACTTATCAACGTCTGAGAAAAAGCTATTATTGGAACGACATGGTTAATGATATTCGAAGAGTTGTAGCCAAATGTGAAAAATGCCAACTTAATCGCCCTCAACCATATCCAGAACCTACGGAAAATCTTCCAACTGAGGTTGAAGCTCCTTTCACTCATCTGGGTTTAGATATCATTGGTCCATTGGTAAAAACTCGTAACAATAACCAATATATTATAGTTGCAGTGGATCATTTCACAAAATGGGTCGAAGCAGAACCCACCGAAAATATCACTTCAAAGGATGTCATAAAATTTTTAATCAATGTTTTCTCTCGGCATGGAGTACCACAAGTCATTACAACCGATAACGATGTCCAATTTACCTCAGATATGACCAAAGTTTTCCTGGACTTATATGATGTCTATGTCAAGTTTGTCTCAACTTATCATCCTGAAAGTAATGGTTTGACTGAAAATAGAAACAAAGAAATTGGAAAGCTTCTAAGACTGCTTGGAAAAGAAAACAAGGATTGGGATGAAATTTTGCCTTCTGCTCTTTGGGCGCTCAGAACTACTAAAAATACTGTCACAAACCATTCTAGTTTTGAATTGGTTTATGGAAGAGAAGATCAGCAACCCTTTGATATTGCCGCCAGACCTACTAAGGGTATTAATCAGTCTTCGGATGAAATCTTACTTGAGAAGTTTATTAATCATTACAGGTGGACGTTGGAAGCTTGTGAAAATATTAAAAATGCGAATAAATACTGGGCTACTAGAAGGGAAGAAAAACAAAGTATGACTAAGGGCAAAAATATCCATATCGGTGATCTAGTATTAGTTAGAAATTTTAATCGAACGAAGTTAGAGCCTTATTTCGTTGGACCACTCAAAATTGTCAAGAAACAATTCAATACGGTTACTTTAGCTGATATATCCACTGGAATTCAGATGAACCGAAATGTTCATCTTAAGAACATTGTAAAGTTTAACTCTGCTTTTGCGTAAGCAAGAGTCTTCGTGGGGGCACTTGTTAAGGAACCAACAAATAATGTTATTCTTGTCATAATTAATGATTATGACCTAATCCATTATTGTTCCTAAATGTATGAAAACTTTACAATATTCTTATTTGTAAATTAATGTATACACTTAAATTATATTTAAAATTATTAATAATTATTTTTATTGAACTTAAATTTTATTTTATTAAACTTAAAAATTAATTTAGTAATAATAATATATTGAAAATTATAGTTTATTGAACTTTTAGTTTAATTTATCAAGTTAATGAATTTTTATTAATTAAAATTATGAATAATATTTCTGTAAAATAGTAAAATTCTTTAGTTAAATATATTTAAAGTAAACTTTTAATGTATGTTAATCAATTTAATAATATAAATATTTATTATAATAGTAATGTAATTTTATTATTCATTTAAAAGTAATTTAAATACTAAAATTAATGTAAATAATTAAAGACTAATTCTTTTAATTAACACTACTTAATTTTTTACAAAAAGTATAAAAGGGTGTATATTATAAGAATTAGAGAATATACAGATATTTTTATTTTTATTTTTATTTTATTTTATAATTTTATATTAATATCTTAATAAAACAATTTTATTAATAAAACAATTTTTCTTATTTCATTTTAATATTATTTTTGAGTATTAATAAATTTATTAATATTTTATAAATAAAAGTAAATTCCTCGAACCGTAACATTTTGCTAAATAATGAAATTGTAAAATATTTAATTTAAATCTAACCTTTAAATTTTGTAAAGTGGGCTAGGATTGGTATGTAACTTGGTCAGAATGTTTCATATAATATAACTTAATTTTCTAATAAAATATTAAATTTATTTATTATTAAATCTTTTCTTCAAAACTTATTAAAGAATTTAATTAATACTAATTTAAAAATTAAATAGGTTTTTATATTTAAAATAAAAATTTTAATATAATTTAATTATGAAATTTGTTTATTAATTATTTATTTATTAAGATAATATTTATTAAGTTATATTATAATTAATAATTAATAATTAATAATCTTACAAAGAATTTCAAAATTGATTTCAATTCTTTGTTTAAATACTTTTTTCTTACATATAATAAAATTACATTGATATTAATATTGATATTAATAATAAAGATAAGAATAAAATAATTTTAAATTAAAATATTAATAATTGATATTGATATTAATAATATGAATCCATATGATAGATCTTAAGATTAATCTTTGAAATTACTTTTAAGATAAAAGTATTGTTTTAACCATTTTAAATTGTAAATATTTAATATTATAAATTGAGAATAACAATTACTGATACTAATTATATATTCTCATGATCAATTAATTAATAATTATAATTAATGATTTTTGATCCAAAGGCTTTTTGGTTTGATTATGATTGAGGTTATTAATCAAAATTATTTGAAAAATTATTAATTAATTTTTATAATTGATTAGGTTTATAATCAAGAATATTTATTATCTAACCTTATTTAATAATAATGGAGAATTTTTAAATTGAAATATTTATAGAAAGTTGGTTGACTTGAATAATGATTTTAATTATATAAATTAATATTAATCATTTTAATATATATTATTATATATTTATTAGAACTAATTAATTCTTTAAATAGCTATATCTCAAGAACTAGTGGTCTAAATTAGCTGAAAATTTGTGAGAATATAGATCTCAACTAGTACTTTCTAATAAAATTAATTTGAAGTTTCTAGAAAAGGAAAATAGGACGCGAGATTCGGAAGTTATCGCTAGTTTCGTATAGTGCATTTTCTTCTCAAGGGTTAATTTATTGAAAATTAAATTTTTGTGATCCTTAACCCTTTTCAATATTAAATTTTTCCAAGTGATCTTTTTAATTATTTTTTAAAAGTGTTTTATACTTTTTGAAATATAAATTTGATTTTTAAGTTGTTTATTTGAATATTTAATTTATTTTTTAATCGTCTTCTATTCTTGACAGGTTTCAATTGAAATATTTGTGGGCAAACTTATGGCCACAAATATTTCTTACAAATGATAAATAATTAAATTTATAAATTATGAATTTATAATAATAATAATAATAATAATAATAATATTAAAACACAGATAGTTGAAAATTAAAATAATTAACATGTATAAAATTATTAAATTAAAAACTATAAATGTAAACTTTTTGTTTATTTAATTGTTTATTTATTTTTAAATTAAATAGTTTATATTTGTTTATAATTATACTTTAAAATAATAATTTTGTATAAATAGTGATAGAATTATTTTATTTTAAAAGATGTTCCTAATAATCCATAAAAATTAGATAATAATATTAAATTTTATTAAAATAATAGTTGTGATTATATTTACATACATTCAAGATGTATTAAACCATAACATATATATATTTAATAATACAAGAGTTATTAAATATTAAAACTTTATAATTAAATAAAATAATTTTATATTTTAAACTAACAAAGACTTGCAAATGAACAAGTATAAAAATCATTTATTCTATTTTTATTTTCTTATTTATTTTTATTTATTAAATTTTAGATACAAATATTATCATGTTAAGTTTTTGGGTTTGGTTATGCGGCCAGGTCAGAATGTTATTAATTATATAGTAAAAATGTTTTTTAAGAAATTAAATTTAATTATAAAATAACACCTTAAACTCCCAAATGAAAAATGAAAAATTTATATTTACTTTAAAATAACTTTTTATAAATTTTTTATTTATTTAATAATAATATAAATGATATTATAAGTAACTATATAATTAAGATTATAACTATAATCTTTACAAAGAATTAAAATCGAATTCAATTCATTCTCTTTTATATTCTTTGTTCAGATTATTAAATTGATATTAATAAGAATAAAGTATTACATATAATATATTAGTAATATAATTAAATAAGTAATAAGATTGTTTGTTTGTTTGTTTGTTTGTTTGTCATGACATAAAATAAAATAAACATATGATTAATCATTTAAACAGTTGATCCTAATTAGTAATTATAAAAACTATTCAATTAATAATTCATCATTATTAATTGATATTACCATAACATATTTGTTATAACTAAATAATTATTATTTTCAAAATTATTTCTAATAAAACTTGCCGTTAACCTATTTTATAATAATTAAGATTATTTAATTTATAGGTATTAACTGTTACACCTAAATGGGTCTAGTTCTATTTTTAGTAACAATCGTTATCATTAATTAAATTAATATAACTAAAATTCCTATTGATATATTTTTAATTTCATCAAGTCATAAGAAATATTTATGATCCATACTTGATATCATATTGATTTTAATTTACCTAATAAAATCTTTAAATGATCATAACTTCCTTAAATGATCAGTTAGAAGGAACGCGATTGTACCAAATTGTAGCTTTCTTCCTAAGCTTTCCAATAAACCTAGTTTCATCACCGTAGCACTTACAGCCGTAGCGATCGTTTTTGGCGAGTTACACCTTATTTCGTACTTGCTTATTTTTGGTTAAGGGTTATAGTATATTGATATTAAATTTTTGAAATCATAACCCTTTCACTGAATCAAAATTTAAAAGGTGACTTTTAAAAGTGTTTTAAAATAATTATTGAAATTATTTAATTATAATTATTATGTTTAATTAATTATAGATATTATCTGAATTTGTTTTAAATCCAGTTAATATCTTCACAACGCCCTCCCTAGGAATTCGTATTCCAGACGAATTCTATGAACTGGAGCGAAAAGTAAAAATTTTTGATTTTAAAAAAATTTTTTCGAGAGGAAGTAATAATTTCAAAAGGTCACTTGGCCATTGTGAGATTTTTGAAATTTCACTTTTTGAAAAATTTTCTTGTAGGTAAAATTTTAATAATAAAATTGATACTGCAGATTTTGAATATGAAAATAAAAATAAAAAATAATAAAGTTTTAATATGATAATTGAAAAATATTCGGTGTAAAAATTTTTGAAATGTTGAAATTTCAAAATTTTGTGATGAGTTAAATTTCGAAATTTAGTTGTTATAAAAATATTTTGTAAATGGTGTAAAAGTTATTTTTAGAGAATTATTGACTTATTAATATTATTTTAATTAATTATATGCTATAGAAGCATAATGTCGTCCACTTTTTAAATATTTTTGATAAATGTATTGATTACGTGGATTGTCTTCTACTTCACTTGCTGGTACCCAATTATAAGCGGAACGGTATTTGTATCGAATTTTATATTCATATCGTTGTTGTTTATAATTTGTACGGAATCCAGATATTTCCACTATATCTTTTATTGATTCTGGATCCGCAGTTCTATTTAAAAATTCTTTTGGAGTTGATCTATAAGGTTCCAACTCAGATACATGAAATATTGGATAGTGTTTGGGAAAAGGTGATTTTTTGATATCGATTTCATAATTGTTATTTCTCAAAACTTGAGTTATTTTATATGGACCATATTTACAAGGAGCTAATTTGGAACTATTTTCAATATTTAGAGAAGGTGGGGCTTGAATCCAAACTAAATCATCAATTTTAAATTTTGGAGCTTCTAAACGACTTTTATCCACTCTTCTTTTATACAACTCTTTGGAGCGTAGTAACACTTCTTTTATGTGGTTGAATGCATCATTAACGTTTTGAACTAGTTTATGATTAATATTACATTGTGGTAATAGGGTCATTTCATCCATCGGAGGGTGGAAACCATAATTAATGAAGAATGGTGTTTCTTTGGTTGATTCATTAACAGCGTTGTTATAGGCGAATTCTGCAAGTGGAAGCCAATCAACCCAGTCGTCATGATAGAAAGACTTGGAATAACATCTAAGATACTGTTCAATAAAAGAATTTGACCTCTCGACCTGTCCAACAGTTTCATGGTGGTCAGTAGTAGCTATTCTTGGATGAATATATAATAAATCCAAAAATTCGAGCCAAACATCACTTGTAAATTGTGAGCCTCTATCAGTATATAGGTCATAAGGGAGACCATGTAAACGATATACATTGTTCAAAAAAGCTTTTGCAGTTTGTGCTGCGTTTGGAACTTGTTTAAACGGCACTAAGTGAATCATTTTAGAAAAGCGGTCAACCACTACCATAATTACGGTGTACCCTTTAGACTCAGGAAGGCCACAAAGAAAGTCAATTTCTATAGATTTCCATGGACGTTCTGGAGTATCTAAAGGTTGTAATTTTCCATATTTCCGATGTCTAGTTACTTTATTTCTTGTGCATGTCTCACAAGAATTAACAAATTTAGTGACATCATCCTTAATTTTAGGCCACCAAAAATTTCGAGTTATCAATTCTAAAGTCCTTTTTATACCAAGATGTCCAGCAGAGGGTTGTTCATGATATTTCATAAGAACATCTAAACGTAGTTTCTCAGGGATATAAACTAAGTTATTATATAAAATAAGATTATTTTTTAATTCAAACTTGTTCATTTTCCTAAATGGTCTATAAGCCTTTTGGTCATTATGTGGGCTGAAATATAGCATAATATCCTTAGCAGTTTCGTCGTCCTTTAAGTATTGAATAACTTGTTCCAAGAAGTTACTCATAATACCAATGAAACTTGGTATTAGTTTTACATTTTTTGAGTCTAAAATATATTCTGGCTTTTCTTCATAAGTCCTATCCATGTAGTCAGGTCTGCGAGATAGACAATCAGGTTTACCATTCTTACGACCTTGTCTGTATATAAGTTCAAAGTCGTATTCATGAAAGAAAAGGTGCCAACGATGTTGTCTTTGATTACCTACCTTTCCTCCAAGAGTATAAAGTAAATTTCTATGATCAGTGTAAACTTTTATTTTATATTTAGCACCAAGAAGAAGGTGCCTCCAAGTAGAGAAAGAATCCTTAATGGCTAATAGTTCTTTATCTGTTATAGAATAATTAACTTCAGAACTACTTAGACTTCTGGAGTAGTAAGCAACAGGATGTAGACGATTTTCTGAATCATATTGAGAAAGTATAGAACCGATAGCAACATTACTTGCATCACATTCTAAAATATATTGTTTTTGAGGATCAGGATGTGATAAAATAGGTGCTGAAGTTAAACGCGTTTTTAAAATGTTAAATGAGGATTCACATTCTGTGGACCATTTGAACTTTGCATTCTTTTTTGTTAGGTTGTGGAGGGGTTTAGCCAAGTCTGCAAAATTCATTACAAAGCGTCTATAGTAGTTACAAAGACCTAAAAATCTTTGTACATCCTTAACTGTAGTAGGAATAGGCCAATTTTTGATTGACTCTATCTTTTTTGGGTCGGTAGCAATTCCTGAACCTGAAATAACATATCCTAAGAATTCAACTTGTGGTTTGTCAAATTCACATTTAGGAAGTTTAGCATATAAATTATTTTCTAATAGTTTAGAAAGAACTTCACGTACATGTTGGTGGTGTTCTTCTAAGGTTTTTGAAAATATAAGAATATCATCCAAATAGAGAATAACAGATTTTTCCAAGAAAGGTCTGAGAACAGAATTTATAAATGCCTGAAAAGTAGCAGGAGCGTTACGTAAACCAAATGGCATCACTAAATATTCATAGTGACCAAACTTTGTGCGAAAAGCAGTTTTATATTCATCACCATTTCTTATTCTAACTAAATTATAAGCAGAGCGTAAGTCGAGCTTGGTGAAATACTTTGCACCTTTGACACGTTCTATAATGTCGGTAATAAGTGGTATTGGGTAGGAGTTACGTATCGTTACAGAATTGAGTTTTTTATAATCAATACAAACTCTAAGAGTACCATCTTTCTTTTTCTGAAATACCACTGGATATCCTGCAGGTGATTCGGATGGTCTAATAAAGCCTTTTTCTAAATTTTCCTTGATATACTCTTCTAAAACTTTTGATTCTTCTTCTGATAAGGGATAGATGGGACCATAGTGAAGAGTAGCATCTTTTTCTAGTACTATTTTACAATCTGTAATTCTATGTGGTGGTAGTTTATCAGCTTCTTGTTTGCTGAAAACTTTTGCCAAATCTCGATAGGGTTTTGGAATATCCTCAATAGTATGTTCTTCTAAATTGCTTACTTCTTCTGGTTTTTCGGACAAAAAAGTATGAATTAAATAATTATAATTATATCTATCATAATTATTTTTATTTAATATAACTTTTCTAAAAAATTTGGAACGTTTAGGGTTAAATTTGTGAAATCGACCATTTTTCTTCTTACTAAAGGTTTTAGATCTGAAATAAAAATTATGAATTTTATTTTTTAAATTATAAAAATTGGTGGAATAATTTTTATTTTTATTTTTTGTGTTATTTACACCTGTAGAAGTGGTAGGTGTAACATTTATGTCATTTCTATTATAAGAAATGAATTGTTCTAATTTTAAAAATTTAGTAGCATGCTTCATATTGAATTTCTTTCTGTTAAAATCATATTTTAAATTTGAATATAAATAATTTTTATTATAATTATAATGAATTTCATATTTGGACATGAATATATTTCCAAATAATAAATCTGTCGGAATATAATCCGCTAGTAAAAATTTTTCTTTGAAATTGATGAAATGGAATTTATTGTTGATAAATAGTTTTAACTGAAAGTTTAGGTTGATATATTCATCAAGTTCAATTGAAGTACCACTGATACCTTGTACAGTGATAACATTATTAATTTTATGAGGATGTAATTGTAATGTACGTAATAGTTTGTACGACATAAAATTACAATAAGATCCACTATCTAATAGTGATGTACATGCAATTTTATTATGTACATTATTTGTACCTCCATTATTGGATAATACATATGTATTAAAAGTAAAAAACGTTGAAGGTAATGTATTATCTTTGTTGATAGTGGGAAAAGTGTAGTTTAATATTTTTGTATTCGAGTGGTGATGGGACTTCAATGGAAGTCCTTTATTTAGTTTTTTGAACTAATTTTTTGAGCTTTATAATTGTTGTTATTGTAATTATTATTATATTTTTGGAAGTTATTGTTGTTATTGTTGTTGTTGTTGTTGTATGATCTGTGGTGGTTGAAATGTGAATTTCTTTTCTTGTTAGATTTAGAGTTGGAAGACTGGTTAATCTTATTCTTTGTAGAAAGAGAACTTTCGATCAAAATACATCTAGTTATAATGGACTCCATGGTGGTTGGAAATACCTCCATCTTTTCAATTTCTTCCTGATATTTGGGATGTAAACCATTATAAAAGATTAAAGATAATGCTTCTTCATTCCATTTAAATTGTTGTGAAAGAGAGCGGAATTCCTCGATATAATCATTTATTTTACCATATTGTTGTTTTAAACGCATTATTTTGATTTTAGCTATCTTGTAACTAGCAACATTTGAGAAAGCAATTCTTAGTCCATCCAACAATTCTTGCATGGTAGATGGATAAATATTATCCTTGTACTTGGCAAGATACCAATTTCTAGCAGCATCACGAAGACGGGATTGTACAAAATTAATTTTTGTTTCTTCTGGTAAAGTTCGATTTGGTAGAGTTTTGAAAGTATCTTCACATAATTGACAAAACAAATCGGTATCACTAGTCTTACCGGAGAACATACCTGGATCTGGCACTTGAGTGATTGGAGTAGCAAAACGGCCTCTCATGATAACATCATGATCCAAATCAAATCTTGTTGAAGTAGATTCATCATCTCTAAAGACAGTAGGTCTTGGAGTAGCTATCCTATCATAATTGGTATGTAACAATGGTTGTTCATCTTCATTCTGAGCAGTTTGATTATTATTCATATTGGTTAATACACTCATGATTTCATTTAAACGATTATTCACATCATTGGAAAAATTTTGAAAATCTTCACGGAAAACCAAATTTTCATTGATACCCTCAATGATATCCTTGGCAGTCTGAGTAGCATCCTCTCTTAGTTGGTTTACCTCGTCTGGGAAATTAGGAACCGGAGTGAACATTCTAAAGTAGCCACTAAACAGCGGGTAAAGATTATTGTTAAGTTTTTGGGTTTGGTTATGCGGCCAGGTCAGAATGTTATTAATTATATAGTAAAAATGTTTTTTAAGAAATTAAATTTAATTATAAAATAACACCTTAAACTCCCAAATGAAAAATGAAAAATTTATATTTACTTTAAAATAACTTTTTATAAATTTTTTATTTATTTAATAATAATATAAATGATATTATAAGTAACTATATAATTAAGATTATAACTATAATCTTTACAAAGAATTAAAATCGAATTCAATTCATTCTCTTTTATATTCTTTGTTCAGATTATTAAATTGATATTAATAAGAATAAAGTATTACATATAATATATTAGTAATATAATTAAATAAGTAATAAGATTGTTTGTTTGTTTGTTTGTTTGTTTGTCATGACATAAAATAAAATAAACATATGATTAATCATTTAAACAGTTGATCCTAATTAGTAATTATAAAAACTATTCAATTAATAATTCATCATTATTAATTGATATTACCATAACATATTTGTTATAACTAAATAATTATTATTTTCAAAATTATTTCTAATAAAACTTGCCGTTAACCTATTTTATAATAATTAAGATTATTTAATTTATAGGTATTAACTGTTACACCTAAATGGGTCTAGTTCTATTTTTAGTAACAATCGTTATCATTAATTAAATTAATATAACTAAAATTCCTATTGATATATTTTTAATTTCATCAAGTCATAAGAAATATTTATGATCCATACTTGATATCATATTGATTTTAATTTACCTAATAAAATCTTTAAATGATCATAACTTCCTTAAATGATCAGTTAGAAGGAACGCGATTGTACCAAATTGTAGCTTTCTTCCTAAGCTTTCCAATAAACCTAGTTTCATCACCGTAGCACTTACAGCCGTAGCGATCGTTTTTGGCGAGTTACACCTTATTTCGTACTTGCTTATTTTTGGTTAAGGGTTATAGTATATTGATATTAAATTTTTGAAATCATAACCCTTTCACTGAATCAAAATTTAAAAGGTGACTTTTAAAAGTGTTTTAAAATAATTATTGAAATTATTTAATTATAATTATTATGTTTAATTAATTATAGATATTATCTGAATTTGTTTTAAATCCAGTTAATATCTTCACATATCACTTTCTATATTCCTTTATAGAATTAAGATAATATCCTCTTCGTATCACAAAGAATGTAGAAGCTCGCGTAGCCTAATTGGATAGGGCGTCAGACTTCTAATCTGAAGATTGCGGGTTCGAGTCCCGCCGTGAGTGGTTTAAATATTTTATAAAAAATTCATTATAATAGTAGTTTTATTTATTTATAATATATTTTATAAATATAATTTAATAAAAACTTATTTATTTTAACTAATGAAGTAATATATAAATAAAGTTTAAAAAAATCATAATAATAAATATCAGTATAATAAAATAAGTCTGTATACGATTATTTATTATGTGGAATCATGTTTTCTGCTCCGATAAAAAATAAATAAAAAACTAAAACAATATATATAAAAAAAAGGAGTTAAGTATTATTAAATTATTGATGTTTTTATTTTAATAATTTTATACTTTGATATATAATATTAGAAAAATACTTTTATATAGTTATTAAATAACTAAAGGGTAAACATATTTTGACTTGAATTAAATATAGTTATAATAGTAGTAGAAAAAGAGAAAATTCTTTTACAAATTTTATTTTTTTGTTTTGTAATAATTTAAAAATAAAAAGGAAGAAAAAATTATTTTTGTTTTTTATGCTCATATGTATTAATATGATTTTAATTTAAAAGATAATAATAATAATTAATATTTTATATTAAAGCTTTTTAAACAATAATAAATAATATATTGAAAAGATTTATATATTAATAAATTTGAAATTTATTACTAAATTAATATACTTTACATTACTATATTAATAGCATGAAATATATTTATCTTACTAAACATAATACATTACGATAGATATATTTTAAAAATACTATTTTTATTTATCTTTCGGATTCATTTTTTTCATCTTTTTTACAAAGTATTAGGAATATTGATTAAACATTAAAATAACAAATTCCTTATATTCTTTCATATAATTTTTTAAATTTAAATTTTAAAATACCTAAAAAAAAGGTATCACTTTATAAAAATACATAAATTTTAATTTCAAAAATAAATACATATTTTTATAAAAGATTACTTCAAAAATTAAATAAAATTTTGATAAATATTTAGATTTATAGAACAAGTAAACTTATTCAAAATAATTATAAAATAGTTTATTTTTTACTTTCTATTTATTTTAAATTACTTTAATGATTTTAATGTAGTATTAAAAATAGGATTTATTTAATATTTTTATAAAAAATATATCATAATTAAATTAAAATTAATATTTTTTATTTATATATGTATAAATAATATAAATAATACATAAACTCCATAGTAGGTTTACTCAAATTGAATCAAAAATACGTATTTAATTTACTTTAATTTAGCTCTATTATTTTGGTTTATTAAATAATTATTGTTATTGTTGCTCTATTTATTTATTTAATATTAAATATATGAATAATTAAATGGAAACGTATTATAATTATACAATATAATTATCAAAATATAAAAATACATATAGAACTATAAAAATTTTATATAAAAAATAATATTAATATTATACTATAGAAATATTAAATATTGCTTTGAAAGAATATAATTCAGCAAGAACTTAATTACTAATAAAATTATAATGTAAATTACTAATGTAATGTTTCTTAGAATATTGGTAATGTAAAGTATTACTAATTAACATTAGCCGCATATTTTAGTATAAAAAATTGTAAATGAATTATTAAAATCTTTGTAATTACCTTTATTAAATTAATTTTAATAAATAAACTTTATAAAACATATATTTATTTTTCAATTTTAATAATTTAAAAATTATGCAATGATTTATAAAAATAAAATTATCTTTAAAAATGGAGAGTGAGTGATTCGAACACCCAACCTTCCGCTCTGGAGGCGGACGCGCTACCGTTGCGCCAACCCTCCTTTCTTAAAATTTGTATGTAAGAATAAATACTTATTATTTATTCTTAGTATTAAACATTACAAATAATTTATTTAGTTAATAATCATTAATCCATTAGATTATATTAATATATTTATTTATTATTATAGTTATTTGTTAAGTTAAATATTGTAAATATTTATTTAGTTAATAATTATTCATTCGCTATATTAGATTAATTAATTTATTTAATTATGTATTTATACATTCATTTATATATATACTTGTATTATAAAAGATAAAACACATACTAATTACATTAATAATATTATACAACTATATATTAGTATGTAATAGGAAATCGGATATTAAGGTTTTACCCGTTATCAACGGTTTTACTTAATATTACGATGATTGGTATGATTAGAATATCAATCAAATAACTTTTTAGGTTTTTCTTCTAGTCTTTTCCTAAAAAGATTCTTGTTAAGATTAGAATGTTCTTAGAAATTTTAATTTAATAGAATAAAACATATAAATAGTACTCTTGAGTTCGATTTGAGAAATCAAGAGTTATTATTATAAGATTAATTATAATAAATAACTTTATACAAAATAATAAGTAATAAAATAAATATTAAAAAAAAAACTATTAAATACACAAAATAATTCTGATACATTTGGTTTTGTTTATTATAATTTCTTATAATAAACTCATTAAGTTAAGTTTCTAATTTTACCTTTATTTTCACATTTTAATAATAGTTTATATTATTAATTTAAAGCTAATAATTATTACATTGTAGTTAAGGAACCAACAAATAAAGTTATTCTTGTCATAATTAATGATTATGACCTAATCCATTATTGTTCCTAAATGTATGAAAACTTTACAATATTCTTATTTGTAAATTAATGTATACACTTAAATTATATTTAAAATTATTAATAATTATTTTTATTGAACTTAAATTTTATTTTATTAAACTTAAAAATTAATTTAGTAATAATAATATATTGAAAATTATAGTTTATTGAACTTTTAGTTTAATTTATCAAGTTAATGAATTTTTATTAATTAAAATTATGAATAATATTTCTGTAAAATAGTAAAATTCTTTAGTTAAATATATTTAAAGTAAACTTTTAATGTATGTTAATCAATTTAATAATATGTATAAATATTTATTATAATAGTAATGTAATTTTATTATTCATTTAAAAGTAATTTAAAGACTAAAATTAATGTAAATAATTAAAGACTAATTCTTTTAATTAACACTACTTAATTTTTTACAAAAAGTATAAAAAGGTGTATATTATAAGAATTAGAGAATATACAGATATTTTTATTTTTATTTTTATTTTATTTTATAATTTTATATTAATATCTTAATAAAACAATTTTATTAATAAAACAATTTTTCTTATTTCATTTTAATATTATTTTTGAGTATTAATAAATTTATTAATATTTTATAAATAAAAGTAAATTCCTCGAACCGTAACATTGTGATAAATAATGAAATTAATAAATATAAAATTATTATTAAACCTGATTTTTAAGTTAATCCTAAAAGTAACTTAAAACAAGTTATAGTTTAATTAAGTACTTTACCAAAATTCTTAAATAAAATTAATCCTAAACACTGCATATATTTTGATTATTGAAAGAAAATAATAAACTTTAATTAATCGAGATCAAAATATATAACTCTTGTTAAATTAATTGTTAAATTAAATATTTAATAACTTCGTTAGTAAATTACACTTTAAAAGTAAACAAATATAATAATTCATGTTATAAAATAATATAATTAAACACCTTTATTAAAACATTAAAAATAATTATTACTTTAATTAATTGTAAAATAAACAACTTTTTATATTCTTTAACTTTTAATTATTTCTTTTATTGTTATTTCTAATTACTTTTATTGTAAATAGTTATTAATTTTATTGTTTTAATGTAAATAGTTTAAATTTAAAAGAAAATATAAATACATGTAAATATTCTTATTTTAATCATTATTATTATTATTAATAAAGAAATATTATATAGTTAGATTAATATTTTATAATTTTAATAATCACTTTTATACTTAAATAAATAAAATTTTAAATATTTAAATATTAGAAAAACAAGTGTTTCTAATAAAACAATTTAGTGTTTTAACAAAACAATTTTATTAATTTTTATAAAAACGATCTTAAATCTTAATCAATATAACTTATATAGTTATAACAAAAGATATAATATAATAATCACTTTTTGAAGTAAAATTCAAAATTAAGATTATTATCAAATTATATCATTTGTAAGAAATATTTGTGGCCATAAGTTTGCCCACAAATATTTCAATTGAAACCTGTGAAGATATTAACTGGATTTAAAACAAATTCAGATAATATCTATAATCAATTAAACATAATAATTAGAATTAAATGATCCCAATAATTATTTTAAAACACCTTTAAAAGTCATCTTTTAAATTTTGATTCAGTGAAAGGGTTATGATTTCAAAAAATTTAATATCAATACACTATAACCCTTAGCCAAAAATAAACAAATACGAAACTACGCATAACTCGCCAAAAACGATCGCTACGGCTGTAAGTGCTACGGCTATGAAACCAGATTTATTAGAAAGCTTAAGGGAAAAGCTATATTTTGGTATAATCGCGGTCCTTCTAACTGGTCATTTAAGGAAGATATGGTCATTTGAAGATTTTAATAAGTAAATTAAAATTAATATGATATCAAGTATGGATCATAGACATTTCTTATGACTTGACGAAAATTAAAAAGATATCAATAGAAATTCTAATTATATTAATTTAATTAATGATAGTGACTGTTACTAAAAATAGAACTAAACCATTTAGGTGTAACAGTTAACATTTATAAATTAAATAATTTTAATTATTATAAAATAGGTTAATGGATCAAGTGTTTAAATGATTAATCATATGTTTATTTTATTTTATGTCATGACAAAACAAACAAATAAACAAACAAACAATCTTATTATATTATTAACATATTACATGTAATACTTTATTTTTATCAATTTAATAATCTGAACAAAGAATATAAAATAGAATGAATTGAATTTGATTTTAATTCTTTGTAAAGATTATAGTTATAATCTTAATTATATAGTTATTAAATATATTATAATTTATATTATTATTAATAAATAAATAAAATTTTATAAAAAAAAGTTATTCTAAAGAATAAATATTAATTTTTCATTTGGAAGTTTAAGGGTTATTTTATATTTAAATTTAATTTCTTAAAAAACATATTTACTATATAATTGATAACATTCTGACCTGGCCGCATAACCAAATCCAAAAACTTAACAAAACCATATATTCTGGTCACCATTTATTGGCCAGATATATGTATAACCATATATTAATGGTTATTAATTAAATAGGAAGTTTATTTGCTTTACCCAATCAAGTGGTAAAGAAAATAAACTAATATAGTTAAATAGTATAGTTAAAACTAACGTTAAATACTTTAGCGTCAGTATTAAAGTAAATTAGTAACTATAATAATAATTAATGTATTATAATTATACTAAATAAATAAAAGATATAATTAAAATTAATTATTTAAGTAAATTTATTTCATAATAATATTTATATATACTTGTATTTATTCTTGTGTTATAATATTTATTTTCTTTCTTTTATTATTTTTTATAAAACTTTATTTAGTTATTAACTCGTATAGAGAGGTAATAACTAACTTAATTAACTAAATTATATAACTTATTAACTAATATTATAAAAACACCTTTTACAAAATTTGTCACAATAACATATAAAAATTTAAAAAATTTGGACACATGGAAAAAATTGTCAAAATCACAATTCATGAAATTTGACATTTCATGAAATTTCATAATTTTGAATTATTAGTTAAATTAATTAAAATATTAATTTAATAATATTTTACTAATAATAGTTTATTTAATATAAATATTAATTGGAAAGCTATTTATTATCCGGAGATAAATAGTGTAACAATTAATTAATATTAAACAAACCAATTAGTAAAATAAGATTCATTTAAATAATTATTAATATTATTTTTAACAACTTATTAATATCGATATTTAAAGAAAATTATATTATTATTACTATTATATTTTATTAATATTTATATTTATATTATTATACATGTATAACTTAAATTATATTATTATTATACTTTATTAATATCAACATTATATTAAAAATGAAGTATAAATAAGTTGAACAAAGAACAACTTTAAGAAGTTCTTTGTGAGATTATTATACTCATTTTTATATAGTAAATTCAATATTTAAAATTAATAATTATCATTTATTTATATTATAAAAATTAAATAAAATATTTCTTAAAAAACTATATTTATTACTCTTTTATTTATAAAAATTTATTATTTACTATATAATTAAGCCTATCCTAACCTAGTAGACTTAATTATAGTTCTAAATCCACTCTAACTCTTGACAAAAATTAAAAATTTTTTTAAAATTTGAAAATTTGAAAATTTGAAAAAATTTCAAAGTATAAAATTTCTAATATTTGAAATTATTAAATTTTTTAAAATTATTAAAATTTTATTATTAAAAATTTTATTTTAAATTTATTAACTATTTACAATAATTATATTAATTATTAATTTATAAAAATTAAATATTTTATAATTAGATAATAATTAATTAAAATTAAAAAATGTAATAATTAAAATTGTTCATGTATAAAAAGAACAAAAATTGACAAAAATTACGAAGCTTTAGCGTTAGTAATTTTTTAACTTAAAGTTAATAAAATTTATAAACTCCTATAAAACCTAAAACTTTAAAAAATTTAATATTTTTAATAACTTAATATATGCTGATATTAAGTTATTGTTAAAATAAAAATATTATTTAATTTTCTTTATATAAATATTATTAGCTTTACGCCTTCAATAGGAAAGCGTATTATATTTGTTAATTAATATAACTAGTGTGCTTACTACACTTTTCTTTAATAAAAAATCGCTTTTTGACATTTGACACAAGTTCAAATATACCTTAATTCTAAATAAGCTTAGAAAGTGGTATATTTGGTGTGTATTTGAATGATTTATTTTTACTTGCTCATTCTACAAGTTTATATAATTATTAAATATAATTTAAAGTTTTAAAAACACATCTTGTTTTATAATATTAGTTTATTTATTTAAAATAAATGTATAATACATCTCGCTATGTATTATAAAAAAAATATATATTAATTTATTATAATTTTAAAATATTCTAATTTTCTTGGCTAATTAGTAACAATCTTTAAAAATAATATTTTCTATTTCTATTTATAATAAATAATTACATTTAAGTTTGTTTATAAACAAAAGTTGTTTCTATTTTACATTTTTAAAATTTAATTAAACATTTATATTTTATATTATTTTGATTATCTACTATTATTTTAATTTATATTAAGTTTATATAATTTTAAAATCAGCTATTCTATTAATTCATTATTTATAAATTTCATTCTTTATCACATTTGATATAATTTGATAATAATCTTAATTTTGAATTTTACTTCAAAAAGTGATTATTATATTATATCTTTTGTTATAAATATATAAGTTATATTGATTAAGATTTAAGATCGTTTTTATAAAAATTAATAAAATTGTTTTGTTAAAACACTAAATTGTTTTATTAGAAACACTTGTTTTTCTAATATTTAAATATTTAAAATTTTATTTATTTAAGTATAAAAGTGATTATTAAAATTATAAAATATTAATCTAACTATATAATATTTCTTTATTAATAATAATAATGATGATTAAAATAAGAATATTTACATGTATTTATATTTTCTTTTAAATTTAAACTATTTACATTAAATTAATAACTATTTACAATAAAAGTAATAAAAGTAATTAGAAATAACAATAAAAGAAATAATTAAAAGTTAAAGAATATAAAAAGTTGTTTATTTTTACAATTAATTAAAGTAATAATTATTTTTAATGTTTTAATAAAGGTGTTTAATTATATTATTTTATAACATGAATTATTATATTTGTTTACTTTTAAAGTGTAATTTACTAACGAAGTTATTAAATATTTAATTTAACAATTAATTTAACAAGAGTTATATATTTTGATTTCGATTAATTAAAGTTTATTATTTTCTTTCAATAATCAAAATATATGCAGTGTTTAGGATTAATTTTATTTAAGAATTTTGGTAAAGTACTTAATTAAACTATAACTTGTTTTAAGTTACTTTTAGGGTTAACTTAAAATGTTAAGTTTTTGGGTTTGGTTATGCGGCCAGGTCAGAATGTTATTAATTATATAGTAAAAATGTTTTTTAAGAAATTAAATTTAATTATAAAATAACACCTTAAACTCCCAAATGAAAAATGAAAAATTTATATTTACTTTAAAATAACTTTTTATAAATTTTTTATTTATTTAATAATAATAATATAAATGATATTATAAGTAACTATATAATTAAGATTATAACTATAATCTTTACAAAGAATTAAAATCGAATTCAATTCATTCTCTTTTATATTCTTTGTTCAGATTATTAAATTGATATTAATAAGAATAAAGTATTACATGTAATATATTAGTAATATAATTAAATAAGTAATAAGATTGTTTGTTTGTTTGTTTGTTTGTCATGACATAAAATAAAATAAACATATGATTAATCATTTAAACAGTTGATCCTAATTAGTAATTATAAAAACTATTCAATTAATAATTCATCATTATTAATTGATATTACCATAACATATTTGTTATAATTAAATAATTATTATTTTCAAAATTATTTCTAATAAAACTTGCCGTTAACCTATTTTATAATAATTAAGATTATTTAATTTATAGGTGTTAACTGTTACACCTAAATGGGTCTAGTTCTATTTTTAGTAACAATCGTTATCATTAATTAAATTAATATAACTAAAATTCCTATTGATATATTTTTAATTTCATCAAGTCATAAGAAATATTTATGATCCATACTTGATATCATATTGATTTTAATTTACCTAATAAAATCTTTAAATAATCATAACTTCCTTAAATGATCAGTTAGAAGGACCGCGATTGTACCAAATTGTAGCTTTCTTCCTAAGCTTTCCAATAAACCTAGTTTCATCACCGTAGCACTTACAGCCGTAGCGATCGTTTTTGGCGAGTTACACCTTATTTCGTACTTGCTTATTTTTGGTTAAGGGTTATAGTGTATTGATATTAAATTTTTGAAATCATAACCCTTTCACTGAATCAAAATTTAAAAGGTGACTTTTAAAAGTGTTTTAAAATAATTATTGAAATTATTTAATTATAATTATTATGTTTAATTAATTATAGATATTATCTGAATTTGTTTTAAATCCAGTTAATATCTTCACACACTTTCTATATTCCTTTATAGAATTAATATAATATTCCTCTTCGTATCAAAATGTAATAATTCCATTATAAATTATTATATAATAGAATTATTAACTACAATTTATTGATAAATTGAGAATAAAAAGAAAATAAATATTAATACTTATCTTTAAGTTCGAGTTTATTATAAGAGTAGAAATAATTTTACACTTTAATAAGTTAATATGTTTTATTATAACTAAGTTAAGTAAAATAAAATTAAAAACGCTTTTATTATTATAATTTGTTTCTTATAATAATAACTCTTGATTTCTTAGAAGGGAATCAAGAGTCTTTATTTATATTATTTAATAAATTTAAAGTTTAAATTAAAATTTTATCTAATCTTAACAAAATAATTTTTTGTTTAGGAAAAGATTAGAAGAAAAACCTAAACAAAGTTCGATCAACATTCTATACATATTGATCATCGTATATTTTAAGTAAAACCAATTATTTTAGAAATTGGAAAAAACCTTAAAATATCGATTTCTAAACAATGAATAATTATTTTAAAGTAATTAATTAAATAAATAATTAATTTAATTAATTACTTTTATTTAACTTTATATTTTTATCAAATATATTTAATTATTTATTTAATTAATTACTTTTATTTAACTTTATATTTTTATCAAATATATTTAATTATTTATTTAATTAATTACTTTTATTTAACTTTATATTTTTATCAAATATATTTAATTATTTATTTAATTAATTACTTTAAAATAATTATTCATTGTTTAGAAATCGATATTTTAAGGTTTTTTCCAATTTCTAAAATAATTGGTTTTACTTAAAATATACGATGATCAATATGTATAGAATGTTGATCGAACTTTGTTTAGGTTTTTCTTCTAATCTTTTCCTAAACAAAAAATTATTTTGTTAAGATTAGATAAAATTTTAATTTAAACTTTAAATTTATTAAATAATATAAATAAAGACTCTTGATTCCCTTCTAAGAAATCAAGAGTTATTATTATAAGAAACAAATTATAATAATAAAAGCGTTTTTAATTTTATTTTACTTAACTTAGTTATAATAAAACATATTAACTTATTAAAGTGTAAAATTATTTTTACTCTTATAATAAACTCGAACTTAAAGATAAGTATTAATATTTATTTTCTTTTTATTCTCAATTTATCAATAAATTGTAGTTAATAATTCTATTATATAATAATTTATAATGGAATTATTACACAAAACAAAGTGTAAAAGGTTTATTATAATATTAGTTAATAGGTTATTAAATTAGTTAATTAAGTTAGTTATTACCTCTCTATACGAGTTAATAACTAAATAAAGTTTTATAAAAAATAATAAAAGAAGGAAAATAAATATTATAACACTAAAATAAATATAAACACTTATATAAATATTTTATGAAATAACTTTTACTTAAATAATTATATTTTAATTATATCTTTTATTTATTAATTATAATTATCTACATTAATTATTATTATAGTTATTAATTTACTTTAATACTAACGCTAAAGTATTTAACGTTAGTTTTGACTATACTATTTAACTATATGAGTTTATTTTCTTTACCACTTGATTGGGTAAAGCAAATAAACTTCCTATTTAATTAATAACCATTAATATATGGTTATGCATATATTTGGCCAATAAATGGTGACCAGAATATATGGTTTCAATTGAAATATTTGTGGGCAAACTTATGGCCACAAATATTTCTTACAATGCCCCCCTAAGGAGAAAACCTAGGCAGGGTTTTGGACACTAACCATGAATTCCTGGTAGCATTTATCTTGAAATTCCTTGAGTAGCTTATCATAGTGGGAGTTCTTGTCAATGATATCGGCATCAACCCACTCTTGTCTAAAGTCACTAAAGGTAGCTAAGTATTGGTAGTTATCCTTCTTTCTTCTGGCATTCATGATTTTGATAATTTTCTGGTAGCCCACTGGTGCAGGTGTTAGTTCTTCAGGTTTGTTATGGTAGGGCTCAAGTTCACTGATATGAAACACAGGGTAGACATTGGGGAAAGGTGACTTGCTGATATCTAACCGGTAGTTGAGCTTGCTTTCATCAATTCCAATAACCTTGAAGGGACCGTACTTTCTTGCTTGTAGCTTGTAGAAGGGAAGAGGGTTGTAATTTTCTGGTTTTCTTAACCACACCAAATCCAGGAGCCTAATTTTAGGGTAGTTAAGTTCTCTTCTATGGTCCAAATGGTCTAAGAACCGTGTTCTTGATATGTCCAACATGTGCTTTAAGTTACCTAAGTTGTGAGCGAAGCTATCTAATATAGGAGCTTCACCAAGTGAGTGGACAAGTTCTGAGTCTTGAGGGTTCATATGTACCTGGTAGTTATACAAGGCTAGGAATGGGGACTGCTTAGTAGAACTGTGCACTGCATTATTATAACAGAACTCAGCTAAGTACAAGTACTTCAACCATTCGTCGTCATCAAAGGTCTTCACAAAGCATCTAAGGTACATACTTACGTAGGAGTTGTTACGTTCTACCTGACCAACTGTTTCATGATGGCCAGTAGTAGCAAGGTTTACTTCTACGCCAAAGAACCCCATAATGTCCTTCCACAACTTACTAGTGAACTGGACACCACGATCCGTAGTAACCGATCTGGGACAACCATGTAACTTGAATACATGTTGTAAGTATGCTAAGGCTGTCTCTTTAGCAGTAGGCATACTCCTAAATCCCACTAAGTGTATCATCTTGGTTAACTTATCGCTACAAACCATGATACAACCTCTTCTAGTGACTTCTGGGGGTTCTGAGGGACTACTACCTGGTTTTCTACGTTCCTTAATAGGTAGGTCCGTCAGGAAGTCAATTTCTACTTCTTGCCAAGGTAAGTCTGCAACTTTTACCCTAGCAGCGCTACCGTACGGCTTGTGTCTGTTGTCCTTTTGGGTACAACATATGGTACAAGCTTTAATATATCCCGCAATGTCATCCTTCATTTTTGGCCAGTAGTAGTTTCTGGCTATCAGGTCATAAGTTTTATCTTTTCCCAGATGACCTGCTGTTTCACTATCGTGGTTAAGTTTTATGATTGTTTCCCTTAACACCTTTGGTACATATGTACGTTCTGGTGCATCCTTTCTAACAATCAACCCATTAACCATCAACCACTTCTTTTTGATGAGCTTGTGGCCTCGTTTTGCGTCAAGACCATCTCTAATTTCCCTAGCAAGCTCATCCGTGTTGTAAGCTTGTTTCAGTTCTCCCACAAAGCTTACTTCTAACACCGCATAGCACTCTTCTTCCACGGGTGGAAATTCTTTTACCTGTTCAGGTCGAAGGAGGCTAGCTTTTTCCATCTCCAGTTGTACCTGTTCTGGAGATACCATTCTTGATAGGATATCGGCTCTACCATTCATTTTCCCTGGCCGATATATTATTTCGAAGTTGTATGCAGCAAACAGCTCTTGCCATCTTGCCTGTCTTGCTGTCAACAACTGTGGTTTTGTGGCGAACAGGAGATTCCTATGGTCACTATATACTAGGACCTTATGTTTCGCACCCATTAACAGGTGTCGCCACTCGATGAAAGCATTCCTAATAGCCAACAACTCCTTTTCCGTGATGGAGTAGTTGATTTCTGCTTTCGTAAGCTTCTTGGAATAGTAATACACAGGGTGTAATTCGTTGTCATCGCCTAGTTGTGATAGTACACCACCCACCGCGTAGTTACTAGCGTCGCACTCCACTATGAACTGACGGTCATGGTCAGGATATGCTAATACTGGTGGAGACAACAGCATTTCTTTTAACTTCTCGAACGCCTGGATGCGTTCTTCATTCCACAGGAACTGTACCTTTTTGGACGTCATAGCATATAACGGCCTTGCTATCTTAGAGAAGTCCTTTATAAACTTCCTATAATAGTTGCAGAATCCAAGGAATGACTGTAGTTCTTTAATGTTGGTTGGTTGTGGCCAACTTGCTACAGCTTTTAACTTTTCTGGGTCGGTTTTAATACCATATTTTCCAACTACATGACCCAGGAATGCAAGTTCTTCCTTGTGGAACTCACACTTCGCCAACTTAGCTACTAGACGATTATCTATTAGCTTTTGTAGGACTCTTTTTACATGCCCTACATGCTCTTCAAGTGACTTGGAGTAGATGATGATATCATCCAAGTACACTTGACAGCAATCATTGATTTCCTCTGCCAGCACCGTATTAATGAACCCTTGGAACGTGGCAGGAGCATTAGTCAACCCAAATGGCATCACTAGATATTCATAATGCCCAAACTTGGTTGAGAATGCCGTCTTGTATTCGTCACCTTCACGAATACGCACGAGGTTGTAGGCAGACTTCAAATCCAACTTGGAGAAGATAGTCGCGCCTTTCACAGCCTCAAACACTTGACTGATGAGTGGTAAGGGAAAGGAGTTACGCACTGTTACCTTATTAAGACGCCTATAATCAGTACATAATCGTCTTTCACCACTCTTTTTGGGCACGAATAACACAGGATAACCTGCAGGACTTTCTGACTTCCTGATGAAGCCTTTTGCCAGGTTTTCCTCTATATATTCCTTCAGTGCTTTTTCCTCTTCTGGATTGAAGGGATATATAGGCCCTTTATGAAGACTAGCATCCGGCTCCAGGTCGATCTTACAGTCGTAAGGACGGTGTTCTGGTAGCTGGTTAGCTATTTCTTCATTAAATGCTTCTTTGAAATTGTGGTAGTACTTCTCCACGATTTCTTCAGGTGTGGGTTGATTTTCGTTTAAGTTTTCTCCCTGTACCAACCCTACGTAAATGTGATTTTTCTCTAAGTTTGACTCTTGTACCAACCCTACTGAAACACAAGTTTTCTCTAAGTTGGATTCAAATGCCAACCCTCCGGAATCACATTTTTTCTCTAAGTCAACACTCTGTACCAACCCTACTGAAACGGGATTTTTCTCTAAGTCAGAACTTCGTGTCAACCCTCCGGAAACACAAGTTTTCTCTAAGTTGGAACTCGATGCCAACCCTCCGGAACTTCCGTTTCTAGTTTCTTTTGTAGCCTTGTGGCTACCATTGCCCACGATTTCGGCTTCAATGTTTTCTGCGGTTACAGTTACCAGAGGCCTTCTTGCTTTTGCATTAGTAACTGTAGTTATGGGACTTAATTGAGTACAGTAGTAGATGTCACCACCATTCACACCATAACTGTTGGTATGTCCTTTATCCTTATCATTATCTACTACGAAGTACCTCACTTGTGCATCTTTATCGTAACCTCTGTAGATAAAGTGCTCATCCATGAAGCCCAGTCCCACAATGATCATCTCCGGCATGTTGTCGGATAGGTGACAACTTGTGTTGAAGCAGTATGGTTTAGCTTCTTGTTCGCCAGATGGAGTTAACCATAACTTCAACTGCAAGTCATCTGAGAACTGCTTTAACTCGATATCTCCATTCACAGTTCTGAATATGGCTGGTTTGTCCACTACCTTTAACCCGAGCTTCTTTGCCAAATTTGGGTGAATGAGGTTTGTAGTGGAACCAGTATCATACAAGACTTCTACCCTTTTTATATCTCGAGGGTTGCTTCTTGCATTTATTTCAGCTACTAATTGGTTCTGACTGTAGTAGCTGTTATTAACCGTCGTTTGACTTGCCATAGCCTTAGGTAATGGGTTATTTCCCATACTAGAAGGTCCTTGCCTTGGTTGGAAGCTAGAACTTCTTCTAAAGCTTGACTTGTTTAATGATTCACGACGTTCTTTAATACCGTTATTGTTTTTTGCGTAAGCCTGAGTGTTGGTCTGCTCAACTTTAGGCTTATTATTTGGCTTGTTGTTCTTCTGCTTTAACTCAGCCCATCTAGATGGTCTACATGGGTCTGTGATGTCCAACAAGGCCATAATAGTGGTCTGGCGGTCTCTTTTGTCGTACTTTTCTATGGTTTCATTACGGAAGACTGCTTGGTGATCATCGCACTTTAACAAGACTTCACTTAATGTTTCCAGCGTACGTTCCTGTTCAGGGATATCATAGAACGCTTCCCTGACAGAAGGCCTGACCTGTTGTATTAACACCTGTCTCCTAACATTTTCAGGAAGCCCAAGTGTTTCCGTCAATTCATTGAACTCTTCCAAGTAGTCGTATGCTTTTCCCCACTCATGTGTGAGTTTAAGCAACTTTGACTTGCAGAGTTCATGGGGAGACTCTGGTGGAAACTTATCTTGAAGGTGGAGGAATAGTCTTTCAGCATCAGGATTCCTACGCTGCAGCGTCCTCTCTCTAAGTCTATACCATCTCAATACTTTCCCACCTAGATGATCTTCAATGAAGCTAACCTTTGCCTTTTCGTCGTTACCATAGTCATATGGATAACGTTTGAAATGACGTAAGCACTTCTCTTGAAAACCCTCTAAGTCTATCCCATTATTATCAAACATAGGCACTTTTTCTTCATACCTATGTACTCGCCAGTCGAACATCTTCACGTCCCCATCCTCGGAGTATTCCGTAGGGTTGGTGCTGCTACTAGTTCCAGCACCATGAGGATTACCCGTACCACCGGTTTGATAGGATGTTCTTTCATGAGCTCTGGCTTCAGCTCTTCTGTTCATGGCTTCGACTTTAGCCTCGAACAATTTTTCTCTTTCTTCTAGAGCGTTTCGTTGCTCCCTCAATCTGGCCATCTCTTCTTCAAGCTCTTTTTTATAAGAGACAAAGGCACTAGATTGACGGTACAACGTTTCTTGGTTGTTTAGCACTTGCTGGTGGTCTTGTAACCTTTCCTCATGTTCTGCAGTAAAGGCATTTTCCACAGCATGCAGCTCTTCCAAGCTAACTTGGCTAGCCGACTCATTAGCTTCCAACATTTGATCCACTTCAACAAATTTTTGCTGAAGAGCATCGTTTATCTCGCTCTTGTAAACCTCAATACCACGAAGTTGTTCTTCCATAGCACCCAGACGGTTTCCCATACTAGCAAACTGGCTAGATATTTCTGAAACCCATCTATTAAGAAGAACCTCAATGTGTTGCATTGGGTTTACCTCACTATTATTAGTAAAAAAGAAAGAAGGATCAACAGGGGCGGGCATAGAATCCCCCTGTTGAACCTGTAAATTCTGATTAGATTCGACCTCAGTGCTTTCGAGAAGCACCGGGGTTCGAACCCGTGACATTCCCTCTACACCATCCATGCCATCCGCGCTCGCCGCGTCAGGACGGGTCCCGTCCCTTACGAATGATGTTTTTGTGTCCATGTAAAATATTGTATTAATAGAATAATGTATTTAATACGTATTTAAAATAATGTACAATGTATTGAATTAATGTACCGTAAATCTTTACAAAATTTATATCACAATACATTAACATAAATCTATGTGAAATCTAAAGTTACGATAAAATAATGTATTACAATACATTAACATAAATTTATGTAAATTTAATTTTATGATAAGATAAAGTTTTTGATGATAGAATAAAATTTTAAATTAAATAAATTTTAACCAATAAATATTTTAGATAATAAAAAATTTTTTTATAAACTAAGCCTCAAAATTAGAAATAAATAAATTGAATATATGTTTGAAATATAATCAACCATATAGTAAATAAATCAAAACTTTATTTTAAGTTTAGAAAATTCTTTAGTAAATAAATTGAATTTAAATAGTTTAATACAAATAATTTCTTTTAATAAATGTATAAATATAAACAATGTAAAATTATAATATTAAAACATGTATATTAGAATTTATTCAATTTATTTAAAAAGTATAAATAAAGAAAATTTTTCAACTATTGAAACGATAGTTGGAAAATCGTATAGGTTAATTTTGTTTAGATAAATTAACATTAGTTTATCATTAGTTTATAGTTTAGATTAATAATTTTAGTTTTAAATAAATATAAATTGATTACCTAGTGAGGGCTCTGGTAAAATATCCTTCACGGTAAAGTAATCAACGGTTGTTTAGTTAGTATAGTTTTAAAAATAAATAAATAAATAAATAAAAATTATTATTAAAAATAATTAGTTTAATTGTTAGTTTAGTGTTGTATACAAACCTGAACTTTAGAATATTTTACAATTTTCCAACTTATTAGAATAGGAAGTTCACCTTTGTATACGAATAGTAATAGAAAATAATATTAAAAAAAAAAAAAAAAAAAAAATTAATTATAGTGAGAATTTAATAATAGAATTAAATTCGGGGATTATATAAAATATATTAATATTAAAAAAAAAAAAAAAAAAAAATTTTTTTGTTAGAAATTAATTTTAGTTAATTTCGGGGTATTTTATAATTATTTGGTATAGAATAATTTGTTGTTAAAATAGTTTAATAGTTAATAATCAATAAATAGTAATAATAAAAATATATTAGTTTGGTTAATAACTAGTTGTTAGTTTAGTAGTAGTAAATAATAAAAAGGTTAGTATAGTATAATAATAAGGTTGTTAAATTATTTATTTAATATAAGAATATAAGAATAAAATAATTAGGAATAGTCAAGTTGAATAGTATAAATAATTGGGATATTAAATATTGGTTGACTATTTGTTGTTTATTAAGTAGTAATATGAATACTAGATATAGAATGTTAGACAACCGTGACGATGGAATAGCTGGAGCCAGTGACGCAGGCTCTGAGGCGAGTTCCATGATGGACATTGAGGATGAGACTGGTAAAAGCGTTAACACCAGGGGAAGACTCATCCCAAAACCTCCAAGATTTTCAGGAAAAAGAAGTGAACTTCTTTACTTCCTGGCAAGATTGGAGAAATATTTCAAATATAACTTAGAAGAAGATGCTACCAACGCCTACAAGCTGGATATCTTGGGATGCTACCTGGAAGGAACCGCCGCCGAATGGTTTGCCGACTTGGAAAGAGAAGAAAGCCCCCTGTTGAACTCCTATGAAGATTTATTGAGGCAATGAAGGCTCGCTATAAAACTGTAACAGTGCCGATGTAGCCAACAGTCGACTTGCAAAATTGAAGTCAAGTCAATTCAAGAACGTCATGGACTACTGCGAAGAATTTGAAAAGATGGCTAGAGACTCGTCTTTTAACGATGAAGCGAAAATCCATTTCTTTATGGAAGGTTTACCAACTTCAGTCAAGGAAAAAGCTAAGCTCCTTTACCCAAGAATTAGGAAGTTAACTGAGTTAATTAATGTCGTTGCTGCCAATGTAGAATTAGAATGGAAAGTCTTTGGAAAAGATCCTATGGATGTCGACGGAAAGAAGAACCGAAGATATAACAGAGACTTAGGATCAAGGTACCTCTCTTATGGTGTAAAATATAGAAATTATGTAGACCAAGAAAGCCCACTACCTCAGCTAAGCCTAGAAAATGTTTCTTCTGCAAAAGGACTGGACATATTAAGAAGGATTGTCCTCAACTTAAGGATAAGGTTATAAATAGACCAAAAGCGTTTATAGCTACTACCGCTGGAAGAAGAATGTTAAATGTTTATGACATTCTATTACAAGTCAATAATGGAGTGTATCTTAAAGCTCTTGTGGATTCTGGTTCGGACTTAGACTTTTTGGATTGGAAAGCCGTGGACAAGTACAAGATCCCATTCCAAAGAATGTTTAAGGATAAGTTTGTTGAAGGTATAGGTGGTAATGGATTCTTGAAGTATGAAACAATTCCTTTAATCATGAACATCAAGAATCATAAAGAATCCATTCAATTCTACCTTACTGATCTTCCTTCTGGTATTTCTGTCATTCTGGGTAAGAATTGGTTAAGAAAACACGATCCTACAATTAGCTTTAAGGATCAAACTCTTGAATTCAAATCCGAATTCTGTTCTTTGAATTGCTGTGCTACTCCAGAAGACATGAAAAGAAGAAATCAAGAAGCGCAATTGGCCAAAGAAGAAGAAAGAAGAAAAGAAAAGGAACTCGTACAAGAAATACTTAACAATTATAAGAATAGTTTAAAAATTAGAGAAAGTGAAATTAGGAATAAAGAAAATAGAAAAATTATAGATAAAAATAAAATTCATGTATTAAAAAGAAATGTAGTAAAAATTTAAAATTAAATAAAAAGAATGTTCAAAAGTATATTGTATGTAGTGTTCTTTCAAATGATGAAAATAGTGGTGAAGATGTTAGAGAAAATATTGTAGAAATTCCAGATGTATATAAGGAATTTGAAAATGTATTTGATGAAGTTGAGTGTAATGAACTACCTCCACATCGAATATACGATTGTAAAATAAGATTGAAAGATAAAGATAACTTATTTTATGGTCCTTTATACCCTCTAACAGAAGAAGAAAGGAATACGTTAAAGGAGTATATTTCTGAAAATCTAGAAAAAGGATTTATAAGACCGTCTACTTCACCTGCTGGAGCACCTGTGCTATTTGTTAGGAAAAAGGATGGAACTTTAAGATTGTGTGTTGATTACCGAAGACTCAATGAAAACACAATCAGGGATTCATATCCACTACCTCTCATATCTGAATTATTCGATAGATTAAGAGAAGCCAAAGTTTTTACTAAACTTGATCTCAAGTCTGCTTATAATCTAGTTCGAATAAATGAAGGTGATGAATATAAAACTGCATTTAGGACAAGATTTGGTCACTTTGAATATCTTGTCATGCCGTTTGGATTAAAAAACGCTCCTGCAACTTTCCAACATTTTATCAATGATGTTCTCGGGGAATACTTGGATGAATTCGCCTTTTCTTATATTGATGATATTCTTATCTATTCGAAAAACTTGGAAGAACACCGAAAGCATGTAAAGAAAGTTCTTCAAAGATTAAAAGAAAATGGTCTTTATGCGAAACTTAGCAAATGTGAATTTGAAACTTCAGAAACTACTTTCTTAGGGCATGTTATCTCAGATAAAGGAATCTCTATGGATCCAAAGAAGGTTAAAGCTATTATGGAATGGCCTGTACCAACATCTGTTAAAGAAGTGCAATCATTTATCGGATTATGTAATTATTATAGAAGATTTATTCCAAACTTTGCTAGTATTGCTAAACCGTTACATAATCTAACTAAGAAAGATGTCAATTTTCATTGGCCAGAAGAATGTAATGAAGCTTTTTGTATATTAAAGAAATTTTTTACCGAGGAACCAATTTTAATTCATGCTGATCCTGAATTACCTTTTGTGGTTGAGACAGATGCAAGTAATTTCGCAATCGGTGCCGTATTATCTCAAAGATTACCGGATAATAACGAGCTTCATCCAATTTGTTATTATTCAAGGGGATTGACTAAATCGGAAAAGAATTATCCTATTTATGATAAGGAACTTTTGGCTGTTATTGAAGCTTTGAAACAATGGAGACACTACTTAGAAGGAGCCAAGCATCAATTTATGATCTATACGGATCATAAAAATCTTACCTTTCCTAGAAAGCCTGAACTATTGTCGCAAAGACAAATTCGCTGGAATTTGTTTTTGACTCGTTATGATTTCAAAATACAATATAGACCGGGTAAAGAAGGTGGAAAACCTGATGCTTTTTCAAGACGTCCTGATTATGAAGAAGATAAAAGTAATAAAGAAGACGAAGAAGCCTATTCTTGCTTGACAGTTAAAGAAATCGAAGATACTTTATGTCTTGTGTCTATTCAAGGGAATCTCAAAGAAGATTTAATTAAAGAAATTAAAGAAGATGAAGAAATTAAGGAGTTAATAAATATTCTACAAGGAAAATCTACCGCAAGTAAGAAGTATAAGAAGTTAATGAAGAATTTTAAGTTAAGCGAAGAGGGAATTCTTTTGTATAAAAGTTTAATTTATGCACCAAAGAAAATGAGAGATATAATAATCTCAATGCATCATGACAATCCAATTCATGGTCATTTTGGTATTATTAAAACAAAAGAATTAATTACAAGAAACTTTGT
This sequence comes from Piromyces finnis, assembly GCA_002104945.1. NCBI lineage: Eukaryota > Fungi > Neocallimastigomycota > Neocallimastigomycetes > Neocallimastigales > Neocallimastigaceae > Piromyces > Piromyces finnis. The sequence continues at coordinate 267,682 of MCFH01000048.1, forward strand.
TTGGATAAACATGACTCAAGATATAGTTAAGTTTATTGCTTCTTGTAAAGTTTGTGGAGCTGCTAAGGTTGATCGTCATAGACCTTATGGACTTTTACAGCCGCTACCAACTCCTGAAAGACCGTGGTCTTCTGTTTCTATGGATTTTATAACTGATTTGCCAAAGTCAAAGGAAAAAACAGTTATAATGGTTGTTGTGGATAGATTAACGAAGATGGCCCACTTTATTCCGTTTAGAATGATTCCTACTGCTCAAATTGCTGCTGATGTTTTCTTTAGAGAAGTTTTTCGTTTACATGGTCTACCTGATGAAATAATATCGGATCGAGGAACCCAGTTTACTTCAGAATTTTGGCAAAGATTATGCACTTTGTTGAACATAAAGCACAATATCTCGAGTGCTCATCATCCTCAAACAGACGGGCAGACTGAACGTGTAAATAGTATTTTAGAACAATTTCTTAGATGTTATATTAACAAAAGAAAAGATAACTGGATGAACCTTTTGCCTTATGCTGAATTTGCGTATAATAATACACTTCAGCAATCCATAAATCAAACACCATTCTTTGCAAATTATGGGCAAAATCCAAGATTTAGTACCGAAATTCCTGCTGATAGCGACAATAGAAGAGCTAACAGGCACGCCTCTCAGATGCAAGATAATATTAAATTTTTAAAGAAGAACTTAGAAAAAGCCAAGAAAAGATATAAGAAGTATGCCGATTGTATTAGACTTATTGGACCTAAGTTAAAGGTTGGTGACTTAGTTTGGTTAAAGCGTCCTGACTTACTTCCTAAAGGACCTCCAAAATTAACAAATAAGAAACTTGGACCATTTAAGATTATTGAAAAAACAGGACCCGTTTCTTATAAATTGGAACTACCAGAAAGTTTAAGATGTCATCCCGTTTTCCATATTTCGAACTTAGAACCTTATGTTGAAAGAGAAGTTGAAGTGAATGAATCAACTTCTAGAATTCCAAACATTGCTACCGATTCTGCTGAAGGAAGAATTCCATTGAAGATAGTTAGTGAAAAAGTTATTAATGGAACTAAGTACTACTTTATGGTTTGGAAAAACTTATTACCTTCAGAAAGTACATGGCTTAAAGAAGATGAAATCGATGACCCTCAATTGATCCAGGAATACCTTAAATATAAGTCGCTCAGGGGCTCGACTTAAGAAGAGGGGCATGTAAAATATTGTATTAATAGAATAATGTATTTAATACGTATTTAAAATAATGTACAATGTATTGAATTAATGTACCGTAAATCTTTACAAAATTTATATCACAATACATTAACATAAATCTATGTGAAATCTAAAGTTACGATAAAATAATGTATTACAATACATTAACATAAATTTATGTAAATTTAATTTTATGATAAGATAAAGTTTTTGATGATAGAATAAAATTTTAAATTAAATAAATTTTAACCAATAAATATTTTAGATAATAAAAAATTTTTTTTATAAACTAAGCCTCAAAATTAGAAATAAATAAATTGAATATATGTTTGAAATATAATCAACCATATAGTAAATAAATCAAAACTTTATTTTAAGTTTAGAAAATTCTTTAGTAAATAAATTGAATTTAAATAGTTTAATACAAATAATTTCTTTTAATAAATGTATAAATATAAACAATGTAAAATTATAATATTAAAACATGTATATTAGAATTTATTCAATTTATTTAAAAAGTATAAATAAAGAAAATTTTTCAACTATTGAAACGATAGTTGGAAAATCGTATAGGTTAATTTTGTTTAGATAAATTAACATTAGTTTATCATTAGTTTATAGTTTAGATTAATAATTTTAGTTTTAAATAAATATAAATTGATTACCTAGTGAGGGCTCTGGTAAAATATCCTTCACGGTAAAGTAATCAACGGTTGTTTAGTTAGTATAGTTTTAAAAATAAATAAATAAATAAATAAAAAATTATTATTAAAAATAATTAGTTTAATTGTTAGTTTAGTGTTGTATACAAACCTGAACTTTAGAATATTTTACAGTCCAATTTATGGACACCCCGAGGGTTAGGCGACTTACCTGCGTTTTTCATTTCTAATTCGAAAATAAATTCTTTTAATAAATTAAAGAATTTATTATATAAAATATGGTTATAATGAATTTTAAAATTTAAAAATAATGAATTTTTAATGCTAAACTATTAAAAAATAATTATTTTTAATAATAAATTTACTTCTTTTAAATATAATATTTGAATATTATATAAAATATTGTAAATAATTATTATTAAACAATAATTTTAAATAAAATAAAATATGTTTTTTAAGAATTTTTTAATAACACTAACCTAATTAAAACTAAGCTAACGTAAGAACTAACTATAAAGCGTTAGTATTGTAAAAGGTTTATTATAATATTAGTTAATAGGTTATTAAATTAGTTAATTAAGTTAGTTATTACCTCTCTATACGAGTTAATAACTAAATAAAGTTTTATAAAAAATAATAAAAGAAGGAAAATAAATATTATAACACTAAAATAAATATAAACACTTATATAAATATTTTATGAAATAACTTTTACTTAAATAATTATATTTTAATTATATCTTTTATTTATTAATTATAATTATCTACATTAATTATTATTATAGTTATTAATTTACTTTAATACTAACGCTAAAGTATTTAACGTTAGTTTTGACTATACTATTTAACTATATGAGTTTATTTTCTTTACCACTTGATTGGGTAAAGCAAATAAACTTCCTATTTAATTAATAACCATTAATATATGGTTATGCATATATTTGGCCAATAAATGGTGACCAGAATATATGGTTTCAATTGAAATATTTGTGGGCAAACTTATGGCCACAAATATTTCTTACAAAAAGTAGGAGTAGTCACTTTGGCGGAGTGGTTAACGCGGTGGCCTGCTAAGCCATTTCCCTTTGGGAGCGCAGGTTCGAGTCCTGCAGGTGACGAAATTATATGCGAAGTTGGCGCAGTCGGCAGCGCGTAAGTCTCATAATCTTAAGGTCGTGAGTTCGAACCTCACACTTCGCATATTATTTTAAATATAGAAAAAATTTTTATTTATAATCATTGTATAAATGTTAAATAATAAAACAATATATATATATATATTTGTATATAATAATTTTTTTCAAGAAATAGACTAATAAAAATTTTTACTTATTTTATTTGGTTATTTATAATTTATTTATTAATAAATATTATTACAAATCTATACTAATATTACATATGTTTTATTAATTATATATAATAATATTTTCTTTTATTTTTTTACAATACTTTTTATTATATAAAAACTTATTTTTATCTCTTAATTATTATTATTTATTATTTAACTAACTATATTAATTATAACTTAAAATTAACTTATTTCTTAATAATATAAGTCTTCTTATTTTGTACTAAAAATTATTTTTATAATTTAAAGATAAATTTATAAAATATTTAACTTTATATAAATTATATTTTTAAAATAAACTATATAAAATTATTTAATAATTATTTTTATAATAAAATTTTGTGAAAATATTAACTGAATTTAAAATAAAATCAGATAATATCTATATCAACTAAAACATAATAATTATAATTAAATAATTTTAATAATTATTTTAAAACACCTTTAAAAGACTCATTTTGATATTTGATTTAGTAAAAGGGTTATAACTTCAAAAACTTTATGTCAATAAACTATAACCCTTAATAGAAAATAAACAAACACAAAATAGGGTGTAATTCGCTAAAATAAAAACCAGATTTAATAGAAAGTTTAGGGGAAAAGCTACATTTTGGTACAATCGCAATCCTTCTAACTGGTCATTTAAGGAAAAGATGATCATTTAAAGTTTTCAATAGGTAAATTAAAATCAATATGATATATCAAATATGGATCATAAATATTTCTTATGACTTTATAAAAATTAAAAATATATCAACAAGAACTCTAGTTACATTAAATTAATGGAAATGACTGTTACTAAAAATATAACTAAACCATTTAGGTGTAACAGTTATCATACATAAATGAAATAATATTAATTATTATAAACTAGGTTAACAGCAAGTTTTATTATTAAAAAATAATTTTTAAAATAATAATCATTTAATTGTAACAAATATGTTATTATCAATTAATAATTAATTGAATAGTTTTTATAATTATTAATTGTAATCAAATGTATAAATGATTAATCATATATTTATTTTACTGTATGCCATGACGAATTATTAATTTTAATATTAGTAATAATCTTTACAAATAATTAAATTTGTATAATATTCTAAACTATTTATACTATTTGTAAAAATTATATTTAATAATAAAATAGCTTTTCAATACATGATTATATTTATAATTCATAATACTAATACTTAAACTTAAGCTTTATTCGTAATTATTAAAAATAACTTTTATGTTATTAATAATATTAATTATTATATAATTCATTGAATATAATTATTATAGTTATAAATCTTTTAATTCAAAGATTATAATTTATCTTATTGAAATAATTGTTATAAAATAAAGTTATTATCTTCCGGAGGATTATTTTAATTTAATTTAATTTAATTTAATTAATTGAAAGAGATAATTTAATTTTACAGAATGATTTATAATTAATAAATGCATTATTCTCTGAATTCTCATTAATCATTTGTTCGTAAATATCTTTAAATCTTAATATCTCGTAAACCACAAGAGATATCATACCTGTATTAACATATGTTGTAGTTCTCGAGCGTGGCTTTCTAATGAACATAGCTTTATCGGAAAATATATTCATTCAAAAAACGCCATTCGTTGTTGGTTACAATTATTTTTCGTTATTAAATTATGATCTTAAGGGTTAAAGGTGCTTATAATATTTTATGAAAGGGTTAAGGTCATGTTGCTTGAATTTTTAATATTCTTAATAATATTCAATATTGTTTTTTATATATATATATATTTTTAAAATTTAATAATTAATTTTTTGATATTTAAAAGTAATTACACAATTTCAAGTGATCTTGAAATTGCAGATTCCACTAGTATTCGTGACAAATTTTCTACTAATACCAAATTTATAATATATTTATATTTATTATTTATCAAAATTGTAAGAAATAATAATTATTTAATACATAATTAATATTTCTTAGTTAAAATTAATAATCAATAACTATTAATTTATATTATTGATATTAATTTATTTAAAAATTATTTCAACATAAATTCATTTTTTAATTGTTTATTTTCACATAATTTTAATATCTTAAAGTACTTTTAATCTTAATCATTTAATTAAATTATTAAATTAATATTTTATTTAATATTTTTATTAAATATATTTATTCCTTTAGTTAGTTTATTTAATTAATTGCTTTTATATAACTTTATATTTTTATTAAATATATTTATTTATTTATTTAATTATTGTTTAGGAATTGATATTTTAAGTTTTTTTTCCAATTCCTAAAATAATTGGTTTTACTTAAAATATACGATGATCAATATGTAATATTGATTGAACTTTGTTTAAGTTTTTTTTCTAATCTTTTCCTAAACAAAAAACTAGATTAGATAAAATTTTAATTTAAACTTTAAATTTATTAAATAATATAAATAAGACTCTTGATTCTCTTTTAAGAAATCAAGAGTTATTATTATAAAAAACAAATTATAATAATAATGTGTTTTTAATTTTATTTTACTTAACTTAGTTATAATAAAACATATTGCTTAAAATATATTAAAGTGTAAAACTATTTTAGGTCTACTCTTATAATAAACTCGAAATCAAAGATAAGTATTAATATTTATTTATTTTTTCTTTTATTCTCAATTTATTGATATTAAGATATCAATAAAGTTGTTAATAATTCTATTATATAATAGTTTATAACGGAATTATTACAAAAATGCTCTGTTATGTGAAAATAAAATACATTCCAAAATATTGTTTTATGTATTTTTTTATGTATTTGTATTTTATAAAATTATAAATTAATATTGTACCACATTTTTTTATTCTTTCGTTATTTAAAAAGATTTAAGAAATTTACAATATTTATATTATAAAAATAAATATAAATAAATAAAAGAGTATTAAACTCAAATAATTTATAAATTAAGTATAAAGTAAATTTATTGCTGACATGTCTCAATAACATATATAAAAATTTAAAAAATTTGGACACATGGAAAAAATTTATTTAGGTTAGTTTCTTTCCTATTAAATATAATTCCTTTTGGAAGAAGATTGAATGCTTCCTTATATTGTTGTAGTTCAGTTGGTAATTTCTCGATTTCGGAAATAATAAATTTCTCTAAACCCTTTTATAATATGTTTTAAATGAAATTTCTAATCCTTTGAGATTATTAAATTTTTTAAATTATTAAAATTTTATTAACTATTTACAATAATTATATTAATTATTAATTTATAAAAATTAAATATTTTATAATTAAACAATAATTAATTAAAATATAAAAATGTAATAATTAAAATTGTTCATGTATAAAAGGAACAAAAATTGACAAAAATTACGAAGCTTTAGCGATAGTAATTTTTTTAACTTAAAGTTAATGAAATTTATAAACTCCTATAAAACCTTAAAAATTTTAATTATTTTTTTTTTATATAAATATTATTAGCTTTACACCTTCAATAGGAAAGCGTATTATATTAGTTAGTTAATATAACTAGTGTGCTTACCACACTTTTCTTTAATAAAAATTCACTTTTTGATAGTATCATAATTTTAAACTATAAAATATTATACAATAAAGTTAATTAATAAAATAAACCTTAAATAATAATAAAATACTAATAACTATTTTAATAATAAAGTTTGGTAAAATTTATAAAATATTATAAGTAATTATATTAATACTAATAATAAAAGTTATAAATAACTATATACAAATGATATAATTATATAATAAAAAAATGAATAGTCAATAAAAAAAGTATAAAAATTATAATATATAATTTTTACATTTTAAAAATAGAGATAAACAATAATAAGGAATATAAATAGTTGAAGGTTAAATTCTAGAACTCTAGCTAATTCACTATTTTGTTCATTCCTTAACAATAGATAATACTAGTTAAATATTATCTTAATTTTATAAATGAATATAGAAAGTGATAATATCTGTATCTAAATTTTAATAAATAGATTTTTATACTTGTTCATTTGCAAGTCTTTATTAGTTTAAAATATAAAATTATTTTATTTAATTATAAAATTTTAATATATAATAACTCTTGTATTATTAAATATATATAAATTATTATTATTCAATACATCTCGTATGTATATAACTATAATTGCAAATATTATTTTATATAAATTATATATCTAATTTTACTGGATTATTAGAAACAACTTTTAAAAAGAACATTTTCTATTACTATTTATACAAAATTATTATTTTAAAGTATAACTATAAACAAATATAAACTATTTAATTTAAAGAGAATTAAACAATTAAATAAACAAAAAGTTTACATTTATAATTTTTAATTTAATAATTTTATACATTTTAAATATTTTAATTTTTATCTGTGTTTTAATTATTATTATTATTATTATCTATTTATTATATAATAAATTCTGAATAAAAACGGCTTAATAGAGATAATAATAAAATAAATTATTAAATAAAATAAAACGACTTAATCCAAAAAACGTATTAAAATAATAAAATAATAATAATAAATAAAAATGAATAAATAAACTAAAAATAAAATGGTATACATCAAATTATTAATTCTAGTGTTTTATCCAAGTGTTCCTTAGAAATTATTTTAAATTTATATATTTATATATATAAATTAATAAATAAATAATTGAGTAGCTATTACTAAAAGTAATAAACTTAAAACCTGGAAATAATAACAACAATTTTAAAGATAAAATACAAAACTCTTTTATGTTTCTGTATAAAATGAGTGTTTATAATAATTGATACTTTTAATATTTTAATTTTATTTTAATTTCATTTTAATTTTAAAATTTAATTATTTTATTCAAGGTATTATACATTTAATGATAGTCAATGATAATTTATAGTAATTTTCCTAAATTTAAACATTTTGAAGTAATAAGAAAATCAAATAAGTAATATTCTATAATATTTTATAATACTAAAACATAATTTTAATTTATTCTTTTAATTTTAATAAATAATAACAATAGTAATAATAATATTTAATAGTTAAAAATAATAATACATGTAATAAATGAAAATGTATAAAAGGAAGATAAAATTCTTCTTCATAAAAATCAGAAAATAAATAGAGAATAAAAAGACAATAAATAAATAATAAAATATAATAAGGAGATAGTTTAAATATAATAAAAGAGTTTATTTTCGAGTTTTAAATGATTTATTTGTTAATTATAAAACGTATTTTATTTTAAATTTATTGTTTCATCTAAATCCTAGAATTTATTTAATCATGAGATTTAATTAATTAATTAATTATTTATTTATTTATTATTATTATTATTATTATTATTATTATTATTATTATTATTATCACATTATTATATAAACAAAAGAATCATTTTATTATTATTAAATATTTATCTTTATTTATTATAATATATTATACCTAGTATTTGTACATATTTAAATAATTATCTTTCTTATACAAATATACCATTTATTTACTTATTAATATTACTAAATTATTACTAAAATTCCTACCACTTATTTTATTATATTTTATAAATCAAGAACCTTTTTTTTAAAATTATTTAATTCTCAATTATATTTATTAGTTTATATTAATTAAATTTAACATTAATTGAATTATTATTAATCAATCATCATTTTAACCCTTACGTAAATTGATCTGAAGTTTATGCTAAAAGTAGTATTTTCTGTTTGTCACGTATCAAACAATGATAAAATTTGAAAATAATCTTAATTTTGAATTTTACTTCAAAAAGTGATTATTATATTATATCTTTAGTTATAACTGTATAAGTTATATTATTTAAGACTTAAAATTGTTTTTATAAAAATTAATAAAATTGTTTTATTAAAACACTAAATTGCTTTATTAGAAACACTCGTTTTTCTAATATTTAATTATTTAAAAGTTTATTTATTTAATTATAAAAGTGATTATTAAAATCATAAAAATATTAACTAAACTATAGAATATTTCTTTAATAATAATAATAATAATAATAATAATAATAATAATAATAATAATAATAATAATGATTAAAATAAGAATATTTACATGTATTTATATTTTCTTTTAAATTTAAACTATTTACATTAAAATAATAAAATTAATAACTATTTAAAATAAAAGTAATAAAAGTAATTAGAAATAACAATAAAGGAAACAATTAAAAGTTAAAGAATATAAAAAGTTGTTTATTTTACAATTAATTAAAGTAATAATTATTTTTAATGTTTTAATAAAGGTGTTTAATTATATTATTTTATAACATGAATTATTATATTTGTTTACTTTTAAAGTGTAATTTACTAACGAAGTTATTAAATATTTAATTTAACAATTAATTTAACAAGAGTTATATATTTTGATCTCGATTAATTAAAGTTTATTATTTTCTTTTAATAATCAAAATATATGCAGTGTTTAGGATTAATTTTATTTAAGAATTTTGGTAAAGTACTTAATTAAACTATAACTTGTTTTAAGTTTCTTTTAGGGTTAACTTAAAAATCAGGTATAATAATAATTTTATATTTATTAATTTCATTATTTAATATATTTTTGGGTAAAGCGTTAATAGTATAGAGGTAGAATATTTGCCTTCCAAGCAAATGGCCCGGGTTCGATTCCCGGTTAACGCATATAATGCCTGTTTGGCTTAGTGGTAGAGCGTCGCTCTTGTAAAGCGAAGGTCGGTGGTTCAATTCCGTCAATAGGCATTTTTAACTATTTTTAAAAATAGTTATATAATTATTATTTTTTTCTAATAAAAATTACATAAATTATTTGAGTTATTATTTTAAATATATATTTAATAGTTAATTTATTATTTAATATTTTATTTTATAATGATTGAAATTTGGAAATTGTTGAAAATACACAAAAAATAGTTTGAATATAAATAAACAAGTAATAAAATATTTTGATACTTTGAAATGCTTTAAATATAAAAAATGAAAGGAAAAGTTATTAATAAATAAATTATTAAATAATAAATTAACTATTAAATATATATTTAAAATAATAACTCAAATAATTTATGTAATTTTTATTAGAAAAAAATAATAATTATATAACTATTTTTAAAAATAGTTAAAAATGCCTATTGACGGAATTGAACCACCGACCTTCGCTTTACAAGAGCGACGCTCTACCACTAAGCCAAACAGGCATTATATGCGTTAACCGGGAATCGAACCCGGGCCATTTGCTTGGAAGGCAAATATTCTACCTCTATACTATTAACGCTTTACCTGTTAATTTTGATACAAGATACATAGAAAAATATAATATTTTAAATATTTTATGAATAATTGTGAAGATATTAACTGGATTTAAAATAAATTCAGATAATATCTATAATTAATTAAACATAATAATTATAATTAAATAATTTCAATAATTATTTTAAAACACTTTTAAAAGTCACCTTTTAAATTTTGATTCAGTGAAAGGGTTATGATTTCAAAAATTTAATATCAATACACTATAACCCTTAACCAAAAATAAGCAAGTACGAAATAAGGTGTAACTCGCCAAAAACGATCGCTACGGCTGTAAGTGCTACGGTGATGAAACTAGGTTTATTGGAAAGCTTAGGAAGAAAGCTACAATTTGGTACAATCGCGGTCCTTCTAACTGATCATTTAAGGAAGTTATGATTATTTAAAGATTTTATTAGGTAAATTAAAATCAATATGATATCAAGTATGGATCATAAATATTTCTTATGACTTGATGAAATTAAAAATATATCAATAGGAATTTTAGTTATATTAATTTAATTAATGATAACGATTGTTACTAAAAATAGAACTAGACCCATTTAGGTGTAACAGTTAACACCTATAAATTAAATAATCTTAATTATTATAAAATAGGTTAACGGCAAGTTTTATTAGAAATAATTTTGAAAATAATAATTATTTAATTATAACAAATATGTTATGGTAATATCAATTAATAATGATGAATTATTAATTGAATAGTTTTTATAATTACTAATTAGGATCAACTGTTTAAATGATTAATCATATGTTTATTTTATTTTATGTCATGACAAACAAACAAACAAACAAACAATCTTATTACTTATTTAATTATATTACTAATATATTACATGTAATACTTTATTCTTATTAATATCAATTTAATAATCTGAACAAAGAATATAAAAGAGAATGAATTGAATTCGATTTTAATTCTTTGTAAAGATTATAGTTATAATCTTAATTATATAGTTACTTATAATATCATTTATATTATTATTATTAAATAAATAAAAAATTTATAAAAAGTTATTTTAAAGTAAATATAAATTTTTCATTTTTCATTTGGGAGTTTAAGGTGTTATTTTATAATTAAATTTAATTTCTTAAAAAACATTTTTACTATATAATTAATAACATTCTGACCTGGCCGCATAACCAAACCCAAAAACTTAACAATAATATCTAATCCTTTTATAAATTATATATCAATTATTAGTGTTAATAATAATTAAACTATATTAGTATAAATTATTATGACGCAAATGTTACACATATATTAGAATAATTAATTACACAAGAAGTGAAAAGATATAAAAATAGTGATAAAGAACAAGATATAAAAAAGGAGGAACTTTTCATTTATAAATAATATTTGATATTTTAGTTTTAAGTATAAGTTCTATTTCATTTTATTTTATTTTAATAGTTTTAGTTTAGGTTAGTTTTAGGTTACTAATTACGTATTTAGTATTTATTATATTTAATTCAGTTTAAAATATTAATTATAAAAGAAAAGAATAAATATTGTTTATTTTTATTATTTCAAAAAGTTATATTTTATTATTAATAAGAATTTTATAAACATATTTTTATATTTACATTTTATATTTAATTATTTATATTTATTAAATAATAACTTTCGATTCTACTAGTATTGAATGTTATTAATCTTATAATCATAATAATAATAATAATTAAATAAAGAAACTTTAAACCAAAATCTATTTAATTATATTATTATAAAATCTATTATTTTTATTATTTATTTTTATTATTTATTTTTATTATTATAAAATAGAAATAAATACAATATTATTTAATAAATTATTCAACTCTCATTCCCTATTGCTAACGTTCACAATTATATTTTATTTATGGTGTTTTTGAAATATATTGCATCAATTTTAATAAATAATAGTTATAAATATATTATAAATTTGATATTAGTAGAAATTTTGTCACGAATACTAGTGGAATCTACAATTTCAAGTGATCTTGAAATTGTGAAATTACTTATAAAATTTCAAAATCAATAATATTTTATTTCCAAATAAATTATAAAATTATATTAAGAAATATTTAAAAAATTTATAAAAGGTTAAGATATGACCTTAACCCTTAATAATTTTATAACAAATAACTTTAACCCTTATCGTCAAAATTAAATAAGGAAAAACACGCGTATCTCCTCAACGAATGGCGATTTTGGATAATTGTGTTTTGGGAAATACGCTCGAGACAAACAACATATCTTAAAATCAGGTCAATATCTCTGTTGGTTCACGAGATATTCCAATTTAAAGATATTTTGTTAGTAATGATTAATTGTTTATTCAGAGAATGATCACCCCTGATGTATTGAACATAAATCATTCACACAAAAAGATATAAATTATTGTTTTAATTAAATTAAAATTATTTTCCGGAATTAATTAACTTTATTTTATAATAATTATTTCAATAACGTAACTTATAATCTTTGAATTAAAAGATTATAATTATTAATATTATATTCAATGAATTATATTATAATTAAGAAATAATTAATATTATGAATATATAAACAATAGTTATTTTTAATAATTAGTAATAAGTCTTAAGTTTAACCTTAGTATTATAAAATATATTATAAAAAATAATCATGTATTAAAAGTTATTTTATTATTAAATGTAAAACTACAAATAGTATAAATAGTTAGAATAGTTTTATGAAATTAAATCTTTGTAAAAATTATTATCTTATTAATACTTAATAAGTATTACTATTAAATAATCTTATTATTATATATATTCTTTAAATAAAATAAAAAGAAATTATTTTAACCATAATACATAATACATAATTTAATTATTCATTTATAAAACAATTAAGATTATTTTAATAAAACATTTTTTCTAACCTAGTTATCTTTAATCTTTTATTTAATTTAATATTTTAATATTAAATTATAAGTTTAGTAAAACTTTTACAAATTTGTCAAAATCACAATTCATGAAATTTGACAGTTCATGAAATTTAATAATTTTGAATTAATAGTTAAATTAATTAAAATATTAATTTAATAATATTTTACTAATAATAGTTTATTTAATATAAATATTAATTGGAAAGCTATTTATTATCCGGAGATAAATAGTGTAACAATTAATTAATATTAAACAAACCAATTAGTAAAATAAGATTCATTTAAATAATTATTAATATTATTTTTAACAACTTATTAATATCGATATTTAAAGAAAATTATATTATTATTATTATTATATTTTATTAATATTTATATTTATATTATTATACATGTATAACTTAAATTATATTATTATTATACTTTATTAATATCAACATTATATTAAAAATGAAAGTATAAATAAGTTGAACAAAGAACAACTTTAAGAAGTTCTTTGTGAGATTATTATACTCATTTTTATATAGTAAATTCAATATTTAAAATTAATAATTATCATTTACTTATATTATAAAAATTAAATAAAATATTTCTTAAAAAACTATATTTATTACTCTTTTATTTATAAAAACTTATTATTTACTATATAATTAAGCCTATCCTAACCTAGTAGACTTAGTTATAGTTCTAAATCCACTCTAACTCTTGACAAAATTTTTATTATAAAATAATTATTAAATAATTTTATATAGTTTTTAATAATTTAAAAAAAAATTTAAAAATTTCAAAGATTAGAAATTTTATACTTTAAAAAATTTTAAAAATAAATTTTTTAAATTTTTATATATGTTATTGTGACAGACTTTTTGATAAATAATTAAATTTATAAATTATAAATTATTAATAATAATAATAATAATAATAATAATAATAATAATAATAATAATAATAATAATAATAATAATAATAATAATAATAATAATAATAATAATAATAATAATAATAATAATAATAATAATAATAATAATAATATTAAAACACAGATAGTTAAAAATTAAAATAATTAACTTGTATAAAATTATTAAATTAAAAATTATAAATGTAAACTTTTTGTTTATTTAATTGTTTATTTATTTTTAAATTAAATAGTTTATATTTGTTTATAATTATACTTTAAAATAATAATTTTGTATAAATAGTGATAGAATTACCTTATTTTAAAAGATGTTCCTAATAATCCATGAAAATTAGATATAGTTATATTAAATTTATATATTATGGTTACTAATTATCCAAGAGAGAAAAATTAGATATTTATACTTAATAAAACAATATTTATTTTACAACATTTATAATACATACTAGATGTATTAAATTTTAATTATTTAATAATACTAGAGTTATTAAATAATATGATAATATAATAATTTTATAATTAAATAAAATAACATTTTATATTAAAAACTAACTAACACTTGCAAATGAACAAGTATAAAAATCATTTATTCATTTATTTTATTTTCTTATTTTTTTTAGATACAAATATTATTGTCAAGAATCTAAGTGGATTTAAGTTTATAATTAAGTCTACTAGGTTAGGATAGGCTTAATTATATAGTAAAGTAAGTGTTAAGATAAGGAGTAATAAATATAGTTTTTAAAGAATTATTTTATTCAGCTTTTTATTAATATATAAATAATAATTATTAATTTTTAAATATTGAATTTACTATATAAAAATGAGTATAATAATCTCACAAAGAACTTCTTAAAGTTGTTCTTTGTTCAACTTATTTATACTTTCATTTTTAATATAATGTAGATATTAATAAAGTATAATAATAATATAATTTAAGTTATACATGTATAATAATATAAATATAAATATTAATAAAATATAATAATAATATAATATAATTTTCTTTAAATATCGATATTAATAAGTTGTTAAAAATAATATTAATAATTATTTAAATGAATCTTATTTTACTAATTGGTTTGTTTAATATTAATTAATTGTTACACTATTTATCTCCGGATAATAAATAGCTTTCCAATTAATATTTATATTAAATAAACTATTATTAGTAAAATATTATTAAATTAATATTTTAATTAATTTAACTATTAATTCAAAATTATGAAATTTCATGAAATGTCAAATTTCATGAATTGTGATTTTGACAATTATAACTTGTAAAATATAGAATTAAGATACTATTATATTCTATTGTATTACAAAATGTAAGAAATAATAATTATTTGATACATAATTAATATTTCTTAGTTAAAATCATTAATTATTAATCATTAATTAATGTTATTAATATTAGTTTATTTAAATAATTATTCTCATTTAAATTTATTTTAATTATTTATTTTCACTTAATTTTAATATCTTAAATTACATTTAGCCATTTAATTATATTATTCATTAATATTTTATTTAATATTTTTATTAATTATATTTATGCATTTAATTAATTAATTTAATTAATTACTTTTATTTAACTTTATATTTTTATTAATTATATTTATTCATTTAATTAATTAATTTAATTAATTACTTTTATTTAACTTTATATTTTTATCAAATATATTTAATTATTTATTTAATTAATTACCTTAAAATAATTATTCATTGTTTAGGAATCGATATTTTAAGGTTTTTTCCAATTTCTAAAATAATTGGTTTTACTTAAAATATACGATGATCAATATGTATAGAATGTTGATCGAACTTTGTTTAGGTTTTTCTTCTAATCTTTTCCTAAACAAAAAATTATTTTGTTAAGATTAGATAAAATTTTAATTTAAACTTTAAATTTATTAAATAATATAAATAAAGACTCTTGATTCCCTTCTAAGAAATCAAGAGTTATTATTATAAGAAACAAATTATAATAATAAAAGCGTTTTTAATTTTATTTTACTTAACTTAGTTATAATAAAACATATTAACTTATTAAAGTGTAAAATTATTTCTACTCTTATAATAAACTCGAACTTAAAGATAAGTATTAATATTTATTTTCTTTTTATTCTCAATTTATCCATAAATTGTGTAAAAGTTTTACTAAACTTATAATTTAATATTAAAATATTAAATTAAATAAAAGATTAAAGATAACTAGGTTAGAAAAAATGTTTTATTAAAATAATCTTAATTGTTTTATAAATGAATAATAATAATTAAATTATGTATTATAGTTAAAATAATTTCTTTTTATTTTATTTGAAGAGTATATATAATAATAAGATTATTTAATAGTAATACTTGTTAAGTATTAATAAGGTAATAATATTTACAAAGATTTAATTTCATAAAACTATTCTAAACTATTTATACTATTTGTAATTTTACATTTAATAATAAAATAACTTTTTAATACATGATTATTTTTTATAATATATTTTATAATACTAAGGTTAAACTTAAGACTTATTACTAATTATTAAAAATAACTATTGTTTATATATTCATAATATTAATTATTTCTTAATTATAATATAATTCATTGAATATAATATTAATAATTATAATCTTTTAATTCAAAGATTATAAGTTACGTTATTGAAATAATTATTATAAAATAAAGTTAATTAATTCCGGAAAATAATTTTAATTTAATTAAAACAATAATTTATATCTTTTTGTGTGAATGATTTATGTTCAATACATCAGGGGTGATCATTCTCTGAATAAACAATTAATCATTACTAACAAAATATCTTTAAATTGGAATATCTCGTGAACCAACAGAGATATTGACCTGATTTTAAGATATGTTGTTTGTCTCGAGCGTATTTCCCAAAACACAATTATCCAAAATCGCCATTCGTTGAGGAGATACGCGTGTTTTCCCTTATTTAATTTTGACGATAAGGGTTAAAGTTATTTGTTATAAAATTATTAAGGGTTAAGGTCATATCTTAACCTTTTATAAATTTTTTAAATATTTCTTAATATAATTTTATAATTTATTTGAAAATAAAATATTATTGATTTTGAAATTTTATAAGTAATTTCACAATTTCAAGATCACTTGAAATTGTAGATTCCACTAGTATTCGTGACAAATTGTAGTTAATAATTCTATTATATAATTATTTATAATGGGATTATTATACAAATGATAACGGATTGGCAGTTATATTACAACTTTTTAACTACTTCTTCTGTTATCTTATATTGTTTTATCTCGACAGCTATTGTACGAGCTTTAACAATATCTACTAGTTTTATTAATTTATTTTAAGTTATTTTATAATTTTAATAGTTTTATTATTTTAATAATATTTATATAGAATAATAACACCAGATTTATTCTATAAAATATTATTTATTATTAACACAATAATTACAAATTAGACAAGTTTAATTTCGTTTTTATATTTTCTTTTATTTATTGTTCTTACGCTCTTTTTAACAATAATTTTTATTATATAAAAACTTATTTTTGTCTTTTAAATATTATTATGTATTCACTAATTAATTATATTAACTATTATTAAAATTTAACTTATTATTAGTAATCTAAGTCTTCTTATTTTCTACTAAAAAATATTATTATTCTTTATAATAAAAATTATTTTTATAATTTAACCCAATCAAATATATAAATTTATAAAATATTTGATTTTATGTAAATTATATTTTTATAATAAACTATATAAAATTATTTAATAATTATTTTATAATAAAATTTTCTACTAATATCAAATGTATAATATATTTATAATTATTATTTATCACAAAATGATATAATTTGATAATAATCTTAATTTTGAATTTTACTTCAAAAAGTGATTATTATATTATATCTTTTGTTATAACTATATAAGTTATATTGATTAAGATTTAAAATCGTTTTTATAAAAATTAATAAAATTGTTTTGTTAAAACACTAAATTGTTTTATTAGAAACACTTGTTTTTCTAATATTTAAATATTTAAAATTTTATTTATTTAAGTATAAAAGTGATTATTAAAATTATAAAATATTAATCTAACTATATAATATTTCTTTATTAATAATAATAATAATGATTAAAATAAGAATGTTTACATGTATTTATATTTTCTTTTAGATTTAAACTATTTACATTAAAACAATAAAATTAATAACTATTTACAATAAAAGTAATTAGAAATAACAATAAAAGAAATAATTAAAAGTTAAAGAATATAAAAAGTTGTTTATTTTTACAATTAATTAAAGTAATAATTATTTTTAATGTTTTAATAAAGGTGTTTAATTATATTATTTTATAACATGAATTATTATATTTGTTTACTTTTAAAGTGTAATTTACTAACGAAGTTATTAAATATTTAATTTAACAATTAATTTAACAAGAGTTATATATTTTGATCTCGATTAATTAAAGTTTATTATTTTCTTTCAATAATCAAAATATATGCAGTGTTTAGGATTAATTTTATTTAAGAATTTTGGTAAAGTACTTAATTAAACTATAACTTGTTTTAAGTTACTTTTAGGGTTAACTTAAAAATCAGGTATAATAATAATTTTATATTTATTAATTTCATTATTTATAAAAAATGATACGAAGAAAAATATTATCTTAATTCTATAAATGAATATAGAAAGTGATAATATTTGTATCTAAAATTTAATAAATAAAAATAAATAAGAAAATAAAAATAGAATGAATGATTTTTATACTTGTTCATTTGCAAGTCTTTGTTAGTTTAAAATATAAAATTATTTTATTTAATTATAAAGTTTTAATATTTAATAACTCTTGTATTATTAAATATATATATGTTATGGTTTAATACATCTTGAATGTATGTAAATATAATCACAACTATTATTTTAATAAAATTTAATATTATTATCTAATTTTACTGGATTATTAGGAACAATTTTAAAATAAAATGATTCTATCACTATTTATACAAAATTATTATTTTAAAGTATAATTATAAACAAATATAAACTATTTAATTTAAAAATAAATAAACAATTAAATAAACAAAAAGTTTACATTTATAATTTTTAATTTAATAATTTTATACAAGTTAATTATTTTAATTTTTAACTATCTGTGTTTTAATATTATTATTATTATTATTATTATTATTATTATTATTATTATTATAAATTCATAATTTATAAATTTAATTATTTATCAAAAATTGATGCGTTGACCGATATATTTGTGAATAATATAATGTTTTTAATAAATAATAAATTCTATATTATAATGATGAAACAATAAATTTAAAATAAAATAAAATATGTTTTATAATTAACAAATAAATCACTCAAAACTCGAAAATAAACTCTTATTATGTTTTAAATTAAATCTTTATTATATTTTATAATTTATTTATTATCTGTTTATGGTCTTTTTATTCTCTATTTATTGTCCGCCCTTTATAAAGAAGAATTTTATCTTCCTTTTATACATTTTCATTTATTTCATGTATTATTATTTTTAACTATTAAATATTATTATTACTATTGTTATTATTTATTAAAATTAAAAGAATAAATTAAAATTATGTTTTAGTATTATAAAATATTATAGAATATTACTTATTTGATTTTCTTATTACTTCAAAATGTTTAAATTTAGAAAAATTATTATAAATTATCATTGACTATCATTAAATGTATAATACCTTGAATAAAATAATTAAAATTTAAAATTAAAATAAAATTAAAATAAAATTAAAATAAAAATTTAACAAAATTAAAATATTAAAAGTATCAATTATTATAAACACTCATTTTATACAGAAACATAAAAGAGTTCTGTATTTTATCTTTGGAATTGTTATTATTGTTCTATTTCCAGGTTTTAAGTTTATCATTTTAGTAATAATTACTCAATTAGTTATTTATTAATTTATAAGTTTAAGAGAATTTCTAAAGAACACTTGGATAAACACTAGAATTAATAATTTGATGTATATCATTTTATTTTTAGTTTATTTATTCATTTTTATTTATTTATTATTATTTTATTATTTTAGTACATTATTGGATTAAGTCGTTTTATTTTATTTAATAATTTATTTTATTTAATAATTTATTTTATTATTATCACTATTAGGTCGTTTTTACTCAGAATTTATTATATAATAAAGATAATATTATTTATT
The DNA here is from genome assembly GCA_002104945.1 of Piromyces finnis. Classification (NCBI taxonomy): domain Eukaryota; kingdom Fungi; phylum Neocallimastigomycota; class Neocallimastigomycetes; order Neocallimastigales; family Neocallimastigaceae; genus Piromyces; species Piromyces finnis. The sequence goes on from MCFH01000048.1 coordinate 288,218, forward strand.
TAAAGAAAGGGTTATATTTTCATAAAATTATTATTCATTCATCTTTAAGGATTATTATTGTTTATTTTTATTATAAGTTACTATGGGTTAAGTCGTGTTTATTCAGCTAGTTTTTATCATGTTTTTATGTGAGTAGCGTATCAAAATTGATGCGTTGACCGATATATTTGTGAATAATATAATGTTTTTAATAAATAATAAATTCTATATTATAATGATGAAACAATAAATTTAAAATAAAATAAAATATGTTTTATAATTAACAAATAAATCACTCAAAAACTCGAAAATAAACTCTTTTTATTATGTTTAAATTATCTCTTTATTATATTTATAATTTTATTTATTGTCTATTTATTGTCCCCCTTTATAAAGAAGAATTTTATCTTCTTTTTATACATTTTTCATTTATTACATGTATTATTATTTTTAACTATTAAATATTATTACTATTGTGATTATTTATTAAAATTAAAGAATAAATTAAAATTATGTCTTAATATTATAAAAATGTTATAGAATATTACTTATTTGATTTTCTTATTACTTCAAAATGTTTAAAATTAGAAAAACTATTATAAATTATCATTAACTATCATTAAATGTATAATACCTTGAATAAAATAATTAAAATTTAAAATTAAAATAATATTAAAATAAAATTAAAATAAAAATTAAAATAAAAATTGAAATAAAATTAATAAAATCAAATATTAAAAGTATCAATTAATATAAACACATTTTATACAGAAACATAAAAGAGTTCTGTATTTTATCTTTAAAATTGTTATTATTGTTCTATTTCCAGGCTTTAAATTAATCACTTTTAGTAATAATTACTCAGTTATTTATTTGTTAATTTATATATATAAGTTTGAAAGAATTTCTAAAGAACACTTGGATAAAACACTAGAATTAATAATTTAATGTATATCATTTTATTTTTTTAGTTTATTTATTCATTTTTATTTACTTATTATTATTTTATTATTTTAATACATTTTTGGATTGAGTCGTTTTATTTTATTTAATAATTTATTTTATTATTATCTCTATTAAGTCGTTTTTATTCATAATTTATTATTTAATAAAGAGAATATTATTTATTTAAAAGAAAGGGTTATATTTCCATAAAATTATTATTTATTCATTTTTAAGGGTTATTATCTTTTATTTTTATTATAAGTCGCTATGGGTTAAGTCGTGTTTATTCGGCTAGTTTTTATTACGTTTTTATGTGAGTAGCGTATCAAAATTTTAACAAAGGAGGGTTGGCGCAACGGTAGCGCGTCCGCCTCCAGAGCGGAAGGTTGGGTGTTCGAATCACTCACTCTCCATTTTTAAAGATAATTTTATTTTTATAAATCATTGCATAATTTTTAAATTATTAAAATTGAAAAATAAATATATGTTTTATAAAGTTTATTTATTAAAATTAATTTAATAAAGGTAATTACAAAGATTTTAATAATTCATTTACAATTTTTTTATACTAAAATATGCGGCTAATGTTAATTAGTAATATTTTACATTACCAATATTCTAAGAAACATTAAATTAGTAATTTACATTATAATTTTATTAGTAATTAAGTTCTTGCTGAATTATATTCTTTCAAAAGCAATATTTAATATTTCTATAGTATAATATTAATATTATTTTTTATATAAAATTTTTATAGTTCTATATGTATTTTTATATTTTGATAATTATATTGTATAATTATAATACGTTTCCATTTAATTATTCATATATTTAATATTAAATAAATAAATAGAGCAACAATAACAATAATTATTTAATAAACCAAAATAATAGAGCTAAATTAAAGTAAATTAAATACGTATTTTTGATTCAATTTGAGTAAACCTACTATGGAGTTTATGTATTATTTATATTATTTATACATATATAAATAAAAAATATTAATTTTAATTTAATTATGATATATTTTTTATAAAAATATTAAATAAATCCTATTTTTAATACTACATTAAAATCATTAAAGTAATTTAAAATAAATAGAAAGTAAAAAATAAACTATTTTATAATTATTTTGAATAAGTTTACTTGTTCTATAAATCTAAATATTTATCAAAATTTTATTTAATTTTTGAAGTAATCTTTTATAAAAATATGTATTTATTTTTGAAATTAAAATTTATGTATTTTTATAAAGTGATACCTTTTTTTTAGGTATTTTAAAATTTAAATTTAAAAAATTATATGAAAGAATATAAGGAATTTGTTATTTTAATGTTTAATCAATATTCCTAATACTTTGTAAAAAAGATGAAAAAAATGAATCCGAAAGATAAATAAAAATAGTATTTTTAAAATATATCTATCGTAATGTATTATGTTTAGTAAGATAAATATATTTCATGCTATTAATATAGTAATGTAAAGTATATTAATTTAGTAATAAATTTCAAATTTATTAATATATAAATCTTTTCAATATATTATTTATTATTGTTTAAAAAGCTTTAATATAAAATATTAATTATTATTATTATCTTTTAAATTAAAATCATATTAATACATATGAGCATAAAAAACAAAAATAATTTTTTCTTCCTTTTTATTTTTAAATTATTACAAAACAAAAAAATAAAATTTGTAAAAGAATTTTCTCTTTTTCTACTACTATTATAACTATATTTAATTCAAGTCAAAATATGTTTACCCTTTAGTTATTTAATAACTATATAAAAGTATTTTTCTAATATTATATATCAAAGTATAAAATTATTAAAATAAAAACATCAATAATTTAATAATACTTAACTCCTTTTTTTTATATATATTGTTTTAGTTTTTTATTTATTTTTTATCGGAGCAGAAAACATGATTCCATATAATAAATAATCGTATACAGACTTATTTTATTATACTGATATTTATTATTATGATTTTTTTAAACTTTATTTATATATTACTTCATTAGTTAAAATAAATAAGTTTTTATTAAATTATATTTATAAAATATATTATAAATAAATAAAACTACTATTATAATGAATTTTTTATAAAATATTTAAACCACTCACGGCGGGACTCGAACCCGCAATCTTCAGATTAGAAGTCTGACGCCCTATCCAATTAGGCTACGCGAGCTTCTACATCTTTTTGTGTAATAATTCCATTATAAATTATTATATAATAGAATTATTAACTACAATGTCACGAATACTAGTGAAATTACAATTTCAAGATCACTTGGAATTGTGAAATCACTTATGAAAATTCAAAATCAACAAATATTTTATTTTCAAATAAATTATAAAATTTTATTAAGAAATATTTAAAAATTTAGGAAAGGTTAAAATATGACCTTAACCCTTAATAATTTTTATAATAAATAACTTTAACCCTTATCGTTAAAATGGAATAAGAAAAAACACGCGTATCTTTTTTGGTTATAATTACGTTCGTTAGAAAGCCACGCTCGAGACAAACAACATATTTTAAAATCAGGTCAATATCTCTGCTGGTTCACGAGATATTCCAATTTAAAGATACTTTGTTAGCAATGATTAATTGTTTATTCAGAGAATGATCACCCCTGATATATCAAACATAAATCATTCACTCAAAGTATAAAAATTATTGTTTAATTAAATTAAAATTATTTTCCGGAACTAATTAACTTTATTTTATAATAATTATTTCAATAACATAATTTATAATCTTTGAACTAGAGGATTATAATTATTAATATTATATTCAATGAATTATATTATAATTAAGAAATAATTAATATTATGAATATTATAAACAATAGTTATTTTTTAATAATTAGGAATAAGTCTTAAGTTTAGTTTAAGTATTATAAAATATATTATGAATATAATCATGTATTGAAAAGTTATTTTATTATTAAATGTAAAATTACAAATAGTATAAATAGTTTAGAATAGTTATGAAATTAAAATCTTTGTAAAGATTATTAACTATAAATTGTTAACTATAGATTATTAACTAGAAATTATTAATTATTAATAATAATTAATACTTAATGAGTATTACTACTAAATAATCTTATTATTATATTTTAGCAATATATTATTAAATAAAATAAAAGAAATTATTTTAACCATAATATATAATTTAATTATTCATTTATAAATCAATTAAGATTATTTTAATAAAACATTTTTTTTTCTAACCTAGTTATCTTTTAACCTTTTATTTAATTTGATATTTTAATATTAAATTATAAGTTTAGTAAAACTTTTACATACAATTTGTGAAGATATTAACTGGATTTAAAATAAATTCAGATAATATCTATAATTAATTAAACATAATAATTATAATTAAATAATTTCAATAATTATTTTAAAACACTTTTAAAAGTCACCTTTTAAATTTTGATTCAGTGAAAGGGTTATGATTTCAAAAATTTAATATCAATACACTATAACCCTTAACCAAAAATAAGCAAGTACGAAATAAGGTGTAACTCGCCAAAAACGATCGCTACGGCTGTAAGTGCTACGGTGATGAAACTAGGTTTATTGGAAAGCTTAGGAAGAAAGCTACAATTTGGTACAATCGCGGTCCTTCTAACTGATCATTTAAGGAAGTTATGATTATTTAAAGATTTTATTAGGTAAATTAAAATCAATATGATATCAAGTATGGATCATAAATATTTCTTATGACTTGATGAAATTAAAAATATATCAATAGGAATTTTAGTTATATTAATTTAATTAATGATAACGATTGTTACTAAAAATAGAACTAGACCCATTTAGGTGTAACAGTTAACACCTATAAATTAAATAATCTTAATTATTATAAAATAGGTTAACGGCAAGTTTTATTAGAAATAATTTTGAAAATAATAATTATTTAATTATAACAAATATGTTATGGTAATATCAATTAATAATGATGAATTATTAATTGAATAGTTTTTATAATTACTAATTAGGATCAACTGTTTAAATGATTAATCATATGTTTATTTTATTTTATGTCATGACAAACAAACAAACAAACAAACAATCTTATTACTTATTTAATTATATTACTAATATATTACATGTAATACTTTATTCTTATTAATATCAATTTAATAATCTGAACAAAGAATATAAAAGAGAATGAATTGAATTCGATTTTAATTCTTTGTAAAGATTATAGTTATAATCTTAATTATATAGTTACTTATAATATCATTTATATTATTATTATTAAATAAATAAAAAATTTATAAAAAGTTATTTTAAAGTAAATATAAATTTTTCATTTTTCATTTGGGAGTTTAAGGTGTTATTTTATAATTAAATTTAATTTCTTAAAAAACATTTTTACTATATAATTAATAACATTCTGACCTGGCCGCATAACCAAACCCAAAAACTTAACACAATTTATTGATAAATTGAGAATAAAAAGAAAATAAATATTAATACTTATCTTTAAGTTCGAGTTTATTATAAGAGTAGAAATAATTTTACACTTTAATAAGTTAATATGTTTTATTATAACTAAGTTAAGTAAAATAAAATTAAAAACGCTTTTATTATTATAATTTGTTTCTTATAATAATAACTCTTGATTTCTTAGAAGGGAATCAAGAGTCTTTATTTATATTATTTAATAAATTTAAAGTTTAAATTAAAATTTTATCTAATCTTAACAAAATAATTTTTTGTTTAGGAAAAGATTAGAAGAAAAACCTAAACAAAGTTCGATCAACATTCTATACATATTGATCATCGTATATTTTAAGTAAAACCAATTATTTTAGAAATTGGAAAAAACCTTAAAATATCGATTCCTAAACAATGAATAATTATTTTAAGGTAATTAATTAAATAAATAATTAAATATATTTGATAAAAATATAAAGTTAAATAAAAGTAATTAATTAAATTAATTAATTAAATGAATAAATATAATTAATAAAAATATAAAGTTAAATAAAAGTAATTAATTAAATTAATTAGTTAAATGCATAAATATAATTAATAAAAATATTAAATAAAATATTAATGAATAATATAATTAAATGGCTAAATATAATTTAAGATATTAAAATTAAGTGAAAATAAATAATTAAAATAAATTTAAATGAGAATAATTATTTAAATAAACTAATATTAATAACATTAATTAATGATTAATAATTAATGATTTTAACTAAGAAATATTAATTATGTATCAAATAATTATTATTTCTTACATTTTGTCACAATAACATATATAAAAATTTAAAAAATTTGGACACATGAAAAAAATTAAAAATTTTTTTAAAATTTGAAAATTTGAAAATTTGAAAAAATTTTTATTTTAAATTTATTAACTATTTACAATAATTATATTAATTATTAATTTATAAAAATTAAATATTTTATAATTAGACAATAATTAATTAAAATTAAAAAATGTAATAATTAAAATTGTTCAGTATAAAAAGAACAAAAATTGACAAAAATTACGAAGCTTTAGCGTTAGTAATTTTTTAACTTAAAGTTAATAAAATTTATAAACTCCTATAAAACCTAAAACTTTAAAAAATTTAATATTTTTAATAACTTAATATATGCTGATATTAAGTTATTGCTAAAATAAAAATATTATTTAATTTTCTTTATATAAATATTATTAGCTTTACGCCTTCAATAGAAAAGCGTATTATATTTGTTAATTAATATAACTAGTGTGCTTACCACACTTTTCTTTAATAAAAAACCGCTTTTTGACATTACTAACGCTTATTATAAAAGTGCGCTAAGCACAAATTAGTTAGTAATTATTAATAACTAAATATAATAATTAAAGTTTAATGGAAAAATCTCCACTTACACCTATTAAAGTGGATACAAGAGAATTTTTTAACCGCCTACAAACTACCAAGAGAGAACGTTCCCCAGGAAATACTCCCGTAAGAAAATCAAAGATGCCTAATCATTCCGGACAAACTAATGCTTCTACGAGTAATCCTACTCAGAAGCCAACTACTAATGAGGATCTCAAGGCCCTCATTGAGGGTTGGTGAGAATGTGTCTTTGTAGTCTATACCTTCTTCTTGTTTGTATCCACGAGCGACAAGTCTCGCTTTTCTTTTACTGATGTTTCCTTCGGAATCATATTTGTATTTGAATACCCATCTTGGTGAAATAAGGTTTGCACCCTTTGGAAGTTTGTTTATTCTTGTGTAGACATTTAAATCTTTCATGTTTTTTAATTCTTCTTTAACAGCTTTAAGCCATTCTGTTTTGTCGTGCATTTTATAAATGTCCTTGAGCCTCTTTGGTTCATTGTTTTTATTGAATTTACTGAATTCATCTGTTGCTAGATTTGCAAGAATGTCATTAATGTTAAATCTTTTTATTCTTTTTGAATTGTGAATATCATCTGTACCTTTTCTCTTGGTTTTATTATTTATGTTATTAACATTGTTGTTATTATTAATGACATCATTATTTGAGTTATTTTTATTTTGTAAATTTTAATGTTGAGATTATCATTATCATTTTTATTTATATTATTCCCTTCAATTTTATTTCCTTTATTTATGATGTTTACTTTATGTAATGAATTATAGTTTGATTTATTATTATTTATATTTTTACTTATATCTTTATATGTATTATTATCTTGGTATTTGTTGGTGTTATTTTCAGTAATTGAGGAAGTGTTATTAAGATCATTTAAATTATTAAGATTGTCTTTACTTACCTCATTGTTTTTATAATTTTTATTTAATGTATTATCGATATTATTAGTGTTGTTAACATTATTTATAATTTGTTTATTTTCATTTGGTTTATTTTTGGAAGTTTTTATATTTTGATGGATTTCTTTTAAGTTATTTAGAATGTAGTTATTTTTTTAATTGTAATTTTCTTTATCAATATGTTTGTTTATATTGTTTTGGTTGTTTAAAATGTTTTGATAATTTAAATAATTTTGATCAATTGAATTATGTAATTTATCTGATAAGATTTTATTCGATTGATTTAATTGGTTTAAATTATTATTTAAAATATTAAATTTATCATATAAATTATTAATTAAATTGGTTAAGGTATTATAATGGGTTGAGGAATTTGTATTATTAATACTTGGGGTATTATTTAATACGTCATTAAAATTTTTAAAATTACTATTTAATTGTGTGTGGGGAATTGAATGGAAATGATCAATTTGAGGATTTTGATATTTATTTTTATTTAAAATATTAAAATTTGGTGTGTTATTTAAATTTAAATTATTTGAGGCGTCATAAAAATTATTATTAATATTATTAGAGTCATAATTTTGAGGATTTTCATTTGAAGAAAAATTTTGATTGTAATTAAAATTAAAGTTATTATTATAATCATCGTCTGTCCCCCCGACTTCAGAATAGGGTGTGAAGTTTAGAAAATCTGGAACAGAAGGTGGAGCAAGAGAATTACCTGGAGTATCTTCAAAGAATTCGACACATCTAGAAAGAATGATTTTATTATTTGTAGTGTCGTAAATACGATATGTAGTGGGGTTAGTATCGTAACCAAGAAAGATACCTGGAAGAGAAGATCCAGTGAACTTCTTACGAAATTGTTTAGGAACGAAGAAATAAACTTTACAACCAAAGACTCTAAAATTGTTAAAGTCAACTTTATCCTCAAAGAGCACTTCGTAGGGGATATTGTTGTTGATACCTTTGTAAGGAATTCTGTTATGGATGTAGTTAGCTGTATTAACAGCATCTTCCCAAAATTTGTGGTTGAGTTTCGCGTCTTTGAGCATGGCAGAGGCGTTATAAATAAGAGTGTTGTGTAAACGTTTTGCTCTACCGTTTTGTTGTGGATTATATGGAATGGTAAATTGGTGAATAATACCATTTTGTTCGCAAAAAGAAGTAAAGTTGTTATTTGTGAACTCTGTGCCATTGTCGGTTTTTATGTACTTGATAGATTTATTAAAAATATTTTTTACTTTGTTATACCAACTAATAAAGGAAGGATAAACATCACTTTTATTTTTAATGAATAAAACCCAGGCATATCTAGAGTGGTCATCTAGAATAGAAAGGAAGTATTTGTTGCCTTGAATTGAAGTATCAGGAGAGCTAACAAGATCCATATGAATTAATTCAAAAGGTTCTTTAGCCTTTTGTTTATTAGGATGGTATGGCTTATTCTTAAGTTTTGAATGAGCACATATCTCACATTTATCGGTTATTTTTATTTTGGATAGCTTATCTTTTAGAAGGTCTATATTGAAATGACCTAATCTCCTGTGCCATAAGTCAAAATCGCTATTTTTAATGTTTTTGACTAAATTGTCACAGTAAACATGTTGATAATTTTTGTTATTAAATTTAAAATTAATCATTTTGGTGGACATATTTAATCGAAAAGTATGTGATTTTCCAGATGGAATATTACATATTTTCTTTTTGTTATTTTCTAATATACTAACGTATCTAATATTTTTTAGTTTATAGAAAATAACTTTGTAGTTTTGATCAATAAGTTGATCAATAGAAATTAGGTTTCTTTTAAATTCAGGAACGTAGAGTACATCATACAAGGTTAATTTTATATTATTAATATAACCTGTGAATGTACCAGTTTTCTTGGAGTAGAAACATTCACCATTTGCGACATTAATGCATATATTGCATTCAGATACATTATGTAAAATGCTAATGTCGTTGGTCATGTTGAAGGATGCACCTGAATCTAAAGTCCAGCAGATAATTTTATTTTTATTCACATTAACACCTCGGTTTGTGAGTAGATAAGTTGGATTCTAGTCCAAACTCTGATTCATAGTCACTTGAAAAATTTTCTTCTAAACAAGAACTTTGAGAATAAGTTTCTTCTTTATTATTTGTTGTATTATCTGCAAAAGTTTTATATCTTTTATTTTTATATTTTCTATTTTTATTATTAAAATTTTTGTTGTTCTTTTTATTTTTCCAGCAATCCCTAGCTATGTGGCCAGCCTTGTGGCAGATATGGCATTTTTTGATAGTACGGTTATTTTTGTTGATATTTTTGGTTTCCGTACTATACCCAACATTTTTATTTTTGTATTGTTGGTCGTCTAGTATTTTTAGAAATTGCAATCTTGGGACGGTACTTTCCATATGCTTCTTGCATTTGTCCCAGTTATTCTGATATATGATTATACTGGAGAAAATAATCACATCAGTAGGTAATGATTTATAGAGAAAATTAAAATTTTCATCATTTGATTTTGGTTCACCTAAGCTTTCTAGTTCGTTAAATATGTTTTCCATGTTGGAAATGTGCATGGAAATGTCGTCGTTTGACCTGAACTTAATTTCGTTTAATTCCTTGAGAAGGAAAGCCTTTCTTTCATGGTCGCCCTTGTTGTATGTGTTCTTTAGTAGCTTCCATATTTCGAATGCAGTATTTTTAGAAAAGTCCACCTTATTATGAACTTCTTTATTTATATTGTGACTGAGAAATAATCTAGTTCTTGTGTCTTCTGAGATCATGTCCTCAGTCACGTCACTGCTATAGTACATAAGTGGATTTTCTTCCACCTGTATATGATTTTTCAGGTCAACTTCTTTTATATCAGATTTCTTTATTTTCTTCAGTTTTTCGGAGCTAATGTACTGGTAGAGTTTATGGGTCTTTAAAATCATCTTCATGTCTTCTGCCCATATCTTGTAGTTAGCACCAGTGAGCTCTTCTTTAGTATTCATAAAATTTTTGTTGTCCATCTTAAAATACGTTTTTTTATTTTGAATTTATTATTTTTTTTTTTTAAAATTTTTTTAAAATTTTAAAATTTAAAATTTCAATTTGAAATCTTGAAATTATACTTTTTTTTTAAATCCTTTTAGTTAGGAAGTATTGTGTTTTTTTTTTTTTTTAGTATTTACTTATTACTTAATTTGCAACACTGAGAATCTTACTGAGACTCTTAATCTGTTAAATATTATTTGACACTAACTTCAATGATTGTGATCTACTTCACAATTTTAATTATATCTTTATTATATTATAACAATAGAGTATATTAATTAATTGTATTAATTAATTACATTATATTTCAGTACATTTACATAATATAAATACATTATTTACTACAATAATATTATATTATTACAAGCCACATATAATCATTTTATATTTAATTTCAATATGAACTTTATTTCTAACAGTTTATAGCTAAATAAGGACATAATTAACCAACTAATATAAATTTATTATATGATGTAGTTGACTAGTTAATATATGATAAAAAATGTTACATGTAAAATATATTAAAAATTTATTAATTATAAATTAAAAATTTTTCTATTCAAATATTAAGAGATTATTCATAATATATATTAAGGATTTAATTAATATATGTTACAATGAATGATCCATATATTATGAATGAAATCAATTTAAATCCTTAGCTATCCAAAATCATTAAATTTCAAATAATGGATAGTGGGAAAAAGTACGAGGATTTTTGAGAAAAATTTTAAGAATTGAAAAATTAAAAATAAATTAAATGAATAAAAATTAAAATTAAATAAATTTTTATTTTTATAACTATTCAAGTGTTTTGTGATATCTTATTTGAACCGTAGCATTTTATTACGAAGAAAATATTATCTTAATTCTATAAATGAATATAGAAAGTGATTTGTCATGAATAATGTACTATTAATTATTTAGACTCTTATAATAAAAATGAATAAGTATAATTCACTAGATAATAATCTGAATATTACTATTAATTCCTACCTTAAATCTAATAATAATATTATTTATCTATCTAGTATTATCACTTATGCCTATTTTTTTATTATTATTTCTTATTATCTTTGTTTATATCCCCCTCTTTTAATATTTATTAATTCTCTTTTATTAAACACTCTTTGTTGTAATTAAGGTTTTTAGTCTTTTTAATTAATTTTATTTATAATTTTTATTTTAGTTATTTCTATAAGCATTATTAATTAAATCAATAATTGTTTGCTTATTAATTTATATATTAAATTTTTATTAAACCTAAAATATTTAAAGTAGAATTATTATTAGTAAATTAAAAGGTTAAATTGAAATTCCTATGTTCTTGCATTTTTCTGAATCAGTCGTACCAGAAATGATAAATAATAATTATAAATATATTATAAATTTGATATTAGTAGAATACTTTATTATAAAAATAATTATTAAATAATTTTATATAGTTTATTATAAAAATATAATTTACATAAAATCAAATATTTTATAAATTTATATATTTGATTGGGTTAAATTATAAAAATAATTTTTATTATAAAGAATAATAATAATTTTTAGTAGAAAATGAGAAGACTTAGATTACTAATAATAAGTTAAATTTTAATAATAGTTGATATAATTAATTAAATAATACATAATAATATTTAAAAGACAAAAATAAGTTTTTATATAATAAAATTTATTGTTAAAAAGAGTGTAAAAACAATAAATAAAAGAAAATATAAAAACGAAATTAAACTTGTCTAATTTGTAATTATTGTGTTAATAATAAATAATATTTTATAGAGTAAATCTGGTGTTATTATTCTATATAAATATTATTAAAATAATAAAACTATTAAAATTATAAAACAAATTAAATATATTAAATAAAACTAGTAGATATTGTTAAAGCTCGTACAATAACTGTCGAGATAAAACAATATAAGATAACAGAAGAAGTAGTTGAAAAGTTGCAATATAACTACCAATCCGTTATCATTTTTTGTAATAATTATTGTTATATATATTATATAATAATAATTATTATCTACAATTTAATAATAATTAGTATTATTAAACTGAGAAGTTAAAAAAAAATTTTATATTTATCTGAAATAAGAGTTTATTATAAGGAAATATAATAAACAACACAAAACCTTAATGTTATTTAATTTAAAATGTTTTATTAAGATTGTTTTTTAATAAAGGTTATTTATTATAATAGTTCTTATAATAATAACTCTGGATTTTTTAGTGGAATTCCAGAGTTCTTTTATTTATAATTTTTTAATAATTTAAAGTTTAATAAAGAATTTCTAATCTTAACAAATAATCTTTTTAGGAAAAGACTAGAAGAAAAACCTAAAAAGATATTCGATTGATAACTAATATATCAATCATCGTAATATTAAGTAAAACCGAATAAAATTCGGAAAAACCTTAATATCCGATTGTCTTAATATTTAGTTATATCTTCTAGTTGTTTCTATAAGTTATTTCAAGATACGATACATACACATAAATACAAACGTAAAATAAAATACCTGATGTTTCTTATAAAATGTAATACAAAAATTATTAATTAATAAAATAAATGAATGTTTACTATTATTTTAAATAAATTACTAAATTAAATAAATAATTAATTAATATAATAATTAAATAAATTTTAAATTAAGTAAATGAATAATTAATATTAATATAAATAAATATTTATAGTAATTTAAATGAATGTATGCTAATAATTTAAATAATTAATTAATTTAATAATTAGAAAAATAATTAAATAAGAATTAATAATTATTAATAAATAATTATTAATTCTTACATTTTTGATACGCTACTCCCATAAAAACATAATAAAAACTAGCTAAATAAACACGACTTAACCCATAGTAACTATAATAAAAATAAATGATAATAACCCTTAAAAATGAATGAATAATAATTTTATGAAAATATAACCCTTTTTTTTAAATAAATAATATTCTCTTTATTATATAATAAATCCTGAGTAAAAAACGACGTAATAGTGATAATAATAAAATAAATTATTAAATAAAATAAAACGACTTAACCCAATAATGTATTAAAATAAAATAATAATGAATAAATAAAAATGAATAAATAAACTAAAAACAAAATGGTATACATCAAATTATTAATTCTAGTGTTTTATCCAAGTGTTCTTTAGAAATTCTTTTAAACTTATAAATTAATAAATAGCTAATTGAGTAATTATTACTAAAAATGATAAACTTAAAACCTGGGAATAGAATAATAATAACAATCCTAAAGATAAAATACAGAACTCTTTTATGTTTCTGTATAAAATGTGTGCTTATAATAATTGATACTTTTAATATTTTAATTTTGTCTTAATTTCATTTTAATTTCATTTTAATTTTATTTTAATATTATTTTAATTTTAAATTTTAATTATTTTATTCAAGGTATTATACATTTAATGATAGTCAATGATAATTTATAATAGTTTTTCTAAATTTAAACATTTTGAAGTAATAAGAAAATCAAATAAGTAATATTCTATAATATTTTATAATACTAAGACATAATTTTAATTTATTCTTTTAATTTTAATAAATAATAACAATAGTAATAATAATATTTAATAGTTAAAAATAATAATACATGTAATAAATGAAAATGTATAAAAGGAAGATAAAATTCTTCTTTATAAAAATCAGACAATAAACAGATAATAAATAAATTATAAAATATAATAAAGATTTAATTTAAAACATAATAAGAGTTTATTTTCGAGTTTTGAGTGATTTATTTGTTAATTATAAAACATATTTTATTTTATTTTAAATTTATTGTTTCATCATAATAATATAGAATTTATTATTTATTAAAAACATTATATTATTCACAAATATATCGGTCAACGCATCATTTTAATACGAAGAAAATATTATCTTAATTCTATAAATGAATATAGAAAGTGATAATATTTGTATCTAAAATTTAATAAATAAAAATAAATAAGAAAGTAAAAATAGAATAAATGATTTTTATACTTGTCCATTTGCAAGTCTTTGTTAGTTTAAAATATAAAATTATTTTATTTAATTATAAAGTTTTAATATTTAATAACTCTTGTATTATTAAATATATATATGTTATGGTTTAATACATCTTGAATGTATGTAAATATAATCACAACTATTATTTTAATAAAATTTAATATTATTATCTAATTTTACTGGATTATTAGGAACAATTTTAAAAAGAACATTTTCCTATTACTATTTATACAAAATTATTATTTTAAAGTATAACTATAAACAAATATAAACTATTTAATTTAAAAATAAATAAACAATTAAATAAACAAAAGTTTACATTTATAATTTATAATTTAATAATTTTATACAAATTAATTATTTTAATTTTTAACTATCTGTGTTTTAATATTATTATTATTATTATTATTATTATTATTATTATTATTATTATTATTATTATTATTATTATTATTATTATTATTATTAATTTATAATTTATAAATTTAATTATTTATCAATTTGATAAAGTGTAAAATATAAATATTTAATTAAATTTTAAAAATGTAAAATATAAACAACTTTTGTTTATAAACAAACTTAAATGTAATTATTTATTATAAATAGAAATAGAAAATATTATTTTTAAAGATTGTTATTAATTAGCCAGGAAAATTAGAATATTTTAATAATAAAATAATAAATTAATATATTTTTTTTATAATACATAGCGAGATGTATTATACATTTATTTTAAATAAATAAACTAATATTATAAAACAAGATGTTTTTAAAACTTTAAATTATATTTAATAATTATATAAACTTGTAGAATGAGCAAGTAAAAATAAATCATTCAAATACACATAAATATACCACTTTCTAATTTTATTTAGAATTAAGGTATATTTAAACTTGTGTCATTTGTTGTGTAATAATTCTACTATATGTTATTATATAATAGAATTATTAGCTACAACGTATTAATAAATTAATATTAATAAATTGAGAATAAAAGAAAAAATAAAATATCAGTACTTATCTTTAGTGCGAGTTTATTATAAGAACGAAGTTGAAATAAATTTACACTTTAATTTAATATGTTTTATTATAATTAATTTTTTAATAAAATAAAATTAAAAATACTTTATTATTATAATTTGTTTCTTATAATAATAACTCTTGATTTCTTAAAGAAAGAATCAAGAGTCTTATTTATATTATTTATTAAATTTAAAGTTAGATTAAAATTTTATCTAATCTTAAAAAATAAATATTTTGTTTAGGAAAAGATTAGAAGAAAAACCTAAACAAAATTCGATCAATATGTATAGAATATTGATCATCGTATATTTTAAGTAAAACCAATTATTTAATTTAAAAATAGGAAAAAAACCTTCAAATATCGATTCCTAAACATTAATTAAGTATTTTAAAATAAATAAATAAATATAATTAATAAAAATATTAAAGTTAAATAAAAGTTATTAATTAAATAACTAATTAAATAAATATAATTAATAAAAATTAAATAAAGTAATTAATTAATGATTATTAATTATTAATTTAACTAAGAAATATTAATTATTATGTATTAAATAATTATTATGTATTAAGTGATTATTACGTATTAAATAATTATTATTTCTTATAACAATGACACAAGTTTAAATATACCTTAATTCTAAATAAAATTAGAAAGTGGTATAATTGTGTGTAATTGAATGATTTATTTTTACTTGCTCATTCTACAAGTTTATATAATTATTAAATATAATTTAAAGTTTTAAAAACATCTTGTTTTATAATATTAGTTTATTTATTTAAAATAAATGTATAATACATCTCGCTATGTATTATAAAAAAAAATATATTAATTTATTATTTTATTATTAAAATATTCTAATTTTCCTGGCTAATCAATAACAGTTTTTAAAATAATATTTTCTATTTCTATTTATAATAAATAATTAAATTTATAAATTATAAATTAATAATAATAACAATAATAATAATAATAATAATAATAATAATAATAATAAAATAATAATAATAATAATAATAATAATAATAATAATAATAATAATAATAATAATAATAATAATAATAATAATAATAATAATAATAATAATAATAATAATATAATAATAATAATAATAATAATAATAATAATAATAATAATAATAATAATAATAATAATAATAATAATAATAATAATAATAATAATAATAATAATAACAATAATTAAAATACAGATAAAAATTAAAATATTTAACATGTATAAAATTATTAAATTAAAAATTATAAATGTAAACTTTTGTTTATTTAATTGTTTATTTATTTTTAAATTAAATAGTTTATATTTGTTTATAATTATACTTTAAAATAATAGTTTTGTATAAAATAGTAATAGAAAATGTTCTTTTTAAAATTGTTCCTAATAATCCAGTAAAATTAGATAATAATATTAAATTTTATTAAAATAATAGTTGTGATTATATTTACATACATTCAAGATGTATTAAACAATAACATATATATATTTAATAATACAAGAGTTATTAAATATTAAAACTTTATAATTAAATAAAATAATTTTATATTTTAAACTAACAAAGACTTGCAAATGAACAAGTATAAAAATCATTTATTCTATTTTTATTTTCTTATTTATTTTTATTTATTAAATTTTAGATACAAATATTATCACTTTCTATATTCATTTATAGAATTAAGATAATATTCTTATTGTATTAAAATGATAACGGATTGGTAGTTATATTACAACTTTTTAAACTACTTCTTCTGTTACCTTATATTGTTTTATCTCGACAGCTATTATACGAGTTTTAACAATATCTACTTGTTTTATTAATTTATTTTATTTTACTTTATAATATTTATAGTTTTATTATTTAATAATATAAAAATGATGCGTTATAAAATAAAATATTATAATGCTTTTATTTATTTTGAGGTTGTGGTAATAAGGAATTATGCTGAAATAATATATTCCAGTTATTAATAATTATAAGATATAGTTATTTATTTATTTATTTATTATTATTATTATTATTATTATTATATAAACAAAATAAGCCTTTTATTATTATTAAATATTTATCTTTATTTATTAAAATATATTATAATTAGTATTTATTCATTTATTTATTATTAATAATACATTTTTAAATAATTATCTTCCTTATACAAATAAACTATTCATTCAATAATAATATTACTAACTAAAAATATTACTAAAATTCTTCTCACTTATTATTTTATTATATCTTATTACCTTTGGAACTTAATTATAAAATCAAGAACATCATTTTAATTATTTAATTATTAATTATATTTATATTAGTACATAATCAATAAATTTATTTAAAAGTAAAAAAGGAAAAAAAAAAAAGGCAAAATAAGATAAAAAAAAAATCAATTTCAAAAGATTAAATTTTTTTTTATTAATTTTATATTAATTAATTTCATTATTAATTAAAGTTATTATTAATTTATTATTATCTTAACCCTTATGCGAATTGACCTAGAGTTTATGCCAAAAATAATATTTTCTGTTCGCCACACAAATGACACACGTTCAAATATACCTTAATTCTAAATAAGCTTAGAAAGTGGTATATTTGTGTGTAATTGAATGATTTATTTTTACTTGCTCATTCTACAAGTTTATATAATTATTAAATATAATTTAAAGTTTTAAAAACACATCTTGTTTTATAATATTAGTTTATTTATTTAAAATAAATGTATAATACATCTCGCTATGTATTATAAAAAAAATATATATTAATTTATTATAATTTTAAAATATTCTAATTTTCCTGGCTAATTAGTAACAATCTTTAAAAATAATATTTTCTATTTCTATTTATAATAAATAATTACATTTAAGTTTGTTTATAAACAAAAGTTGTTTATATTTTACATTTTTAAAATTTAATTAAACATTTATATTTTATATTATTTTGATTATTTACTATTATTTTAATTTATATTAAGTTTATATAATCTTAAAATCAGCTATTCTATTAATTCATTATTTATAAATTTCATTCTTTATCACAAAAAAAAGTGTAAGTCACTTTGGCGGAGTGGTTAACGCGGTGGCCTGCTAAGCCATTTCCCTTTGGGAGCGCAGGTTCGAGTCCTGCAGGTGACGAATTTTTATGAACTTTTTAAAGTCGAATGATTATAAAATTTAAAAGGTTAGTTAGTTTGAACATTTTATTTTAAATATGTTTTTCTAATATTTTGTTATTAAATGGTATTTTTAAATTTCTTCTTTTCTTCACTTTTCCCCCTTCCTTTTATTTCTTATTTTATCAACAGTTCTGTATATTATTAAGAAAAAAAAAAAAAAAAAAAGAAAATACTACATCAAAAGTAATTAAAATAATTTAGAATAATCATTATTAACATCATATTGGATTTTAGTATCATCCTATATTAACTAACCCCAGTTTTAAAAGACTTTTTTTTAGCTACATAAAATAAATCTATCATACAATTTTTTTTTTTTTTTAATGGCATCAAATATTTTTAAACTTTATTATTAATTTAATTAAAATATAATACATGTTAAAAAAAAAACAAAATTAAAAATAGGTTTAATAATAATAATAATAATAATAATAATAATAATAATAATAATAATAATAATAATAATAATAATAATAATAATAATAATAATAATAATAATAATAATAATAATAATAATAATAATAAATAGGTTTAAATAAACACAAATGAATAAAAATTGGATATAATGTATTCCAGTCATTATAATTGAAGCAAGAAAACCACTATTATACTAAAGAATAATAATTGTATTTAACTTCCAATCGGGACTCCGAGTCAAAAATCAAAAATATGATCTCCATTGATTACTCTAGCCCTCCTGGCCTGTCTTACTGTTTCTTCAGCATTGATGTTCTTAATTCATCAGACAAATGATATAGAATAACAATAATTTTAACAATTTTTAATTTTTTTAGACTAGGAAGAGAATACACTTTTTTCTTGTATTTATTTATTTAATTTGAGATATTACATTATATTAGGTGATAATACATATTGATATAATAAGTAATAATAAATAAAAATAATAAAATATAAATCTAAAAAAAGAGATAAAAATTTAATTAAAATTTGCATAAAAGTTCAATGAACTCTGCAATTCGTATTGTGTGGGATTGATCCCTATCTAATAAATTAAATGAAATAAAAAAGAGAAGTAACATCAGGTATGATAGTGTGATGTGTTGATGTACACTAAACTCTTCCATGAGCTCATAATGCTTTCATTCAAAGAAATACTAACATTGAACCCTGTGTACGGAACATTAGGAATGCTCCTTTACCATATCGGTACGACGTTGGCGCTCTTAATTACGTTAGGTGTCTTACTAAACCTATCAAAAAGTAGCTTCATTGAGCTACTAATGATGGGGATTGTTTTAGTAAGAAAAGCCGCGAGACCCTCTACCTATGAAACATGAGACCCCGATGAACTGTAAAGCTGTTCATTCAAAAGTCTTTGTTCCGCTTTATCAATTTGTAGCTCATCATAAGCTAAAGTTCCACCAAGAAGGAACATAAAAATATAGTTATAGATTGTTTTTCTTACTTCCATTTCAGGGAGTATTTTTTTTTTTTTTTTTTTTTAACGGCATCAAATATTTTAAACTTTATTATTAATTTAATTAAAATTATAATACATGTAATGTTTCAGGGAGTAAGTATGTGATGAATTGATTCTTATATTTATTGTAAAAAAGGGTAACAATTTTTAATGATTTAATTTGTATATGCTTTTTATATATTATTTTATATATAAATATATATATATATATTTTTTTTTATAAATTTTATTATTTTTTTATTCATATTATTTATACTAATTCTACTGATGATGAGAAAATGCAATACATTGTAAAATATATAAAAAATTAAAATGAAAATTAAAACTTTTTTTTTTAAATGGATTCTATATTAATAGAAAAAAAAAAAAAAAAAAAGACAAAAGAAAAAATAAAATATATTAAAATGTTAAAAAAAAAAGAAACTTTTATAAGATTCTAAAGAAAATAAAAAAAATAAAAATTAAAAAATTAAAACATAAAATCAAGACTTATTCCTTTTTTTTTTTTTTTTTTTTTCTTATTCTATTTAAAATGATTTTTTTTACGCTTCGATTTCTTAATTATTAATTTTTCTATTTTTATATTTTTTTCTAATTAATTTATTTATTAAACTTTCTTTTATATATAGATGTTATTTATATATATATTTCAAGAAATATTACATACTATATATTTTTTTATTCTATTAAATATATATTTTTATTTTATTGGAAAAAAAAAAAGGTGATATAATATAAAGAAAATGGTAATATATAAATTATTATATAAAGATAAAAGATAAAAGAATAACTAGAAAAAAAAAAAAGATTAATTAAAATAAAAAAGAAAATAATTAAATGACTTAAAATTTTAATGAACAAATTTTCTATTAATATATCTTTTTCTTTCTTTTTTTTCTTTCTCTTCTTTTAACCTTGTTTTTGATTTTTTGTTTTTTGTTATTTTTTTTTGTTTTTATTTTTTTTTTTTATTATTATTATTTTTAATTTCGGTTTATTTTCTTTTATTCTGGATATTAAATTTTGGAAGGATTTATCATTTTGATTAAAGGTGAAAAGATATTTCTATAGTTGGGTTATTAAAAAAAATTTCTTACATTAAACCACAATCTCTAAGGTTAGTTTGGATAATAATATCGTTTACAGCAGCCATAACGAACTTTATTTGAGTGGTATCAGTAGCACAAGTAAAGTGAGTATAGATTTGCTTTGGTTCAGTGTGGTTTAATGCTACAAAACGGTTAAGAATGTATTGACATGCACTATCGTAATCATCACCACCAGTGTAATCTGGGAAGTATTTGCCCATTGGGGATTTTGAAAGCTTTTCTCTGAAAAGATCAATCTTGTTTAAGAAAAGAATAATAGAAGTCTTTACGAACCATCTAGAATTACAAATAGAGTCGAATAAAGTTAAAGCTTCTTGCATACGATTGACAGTTTCATCTTCAACTAATACTTGATCGTATTCACTAATAGCAACCATAAATACAATAGCTGTAACGTTTTCGAAACAGTGAATCCACTTCTTACGTTCTGATCTTTGACCTCCAACATCAAACATACGGTAAGTTAAATCCTTAATATGGAAAGTGGTTTCAGTAATACCAGTAGTCTTAACACGAGATCTAAGAACATCTTGATCAGTTGGAACGTAGTTTGGATCTCTAATTCTATCAAGGGATTCAAAGTAGTATTTAGCAGAATCATTAAGTTGATATTCTCTTGAACGTTCATAACAAGCTTGAACACCAGCATCAACCCATAATTCTTTTACAGCATCAGCGACTCTTGGTGGGAAAACTTCATCTTCAATTTGGTTTGGTAAATCCAATATAATTGCCATGTTTTCATTATTATTTGGGTATTGTAAAGAAATTCCCATATTTTGCATAGCTTCTAAAATAACTCTCATTGATTGTACAGTGTTTGAGAAAATAATTTCTCTGAATGCTATTTTTTCTTCTTCACTATAACCATTATCGTGAATAAGCTTCATTTGCTTTAAGATAGTACTCTTACCAGATTCACCAGCACCTAGTATATGTTTTATATTATTTTAGTTTTTTTTTATTACTATTATTTTAATAATTTAATAATTCATATTTTTATTTAATAGTGTATTTTTATAGCCGTTGTATTAATAATATCGCTTTTTTTTTCAATACTTTTTAGTATATTTATTCTTATTTATTATATTATATGCTTTTAATAATTTTTTAACCTTTATTGGAAAATAATTATATTTTCCATATTTTTTTGAGCTACATTGGTTTACTGTAAAAAAAACTACAGTATTTTTAGTATTATTCATTTTTTATTTCAATACCATCAAAGTTTATTATATTTTATTATATATTATTATATATTCTTTTTATATTCTTTATTCGACCTTTATTTTATCTTCGGAAAATTTTTTATCTTTTTTACCATTAAAAATTCTATTTTTTCTAAAAAGCATTTATTATAATTATTAAAAATATAATTACCTAAAAGAAGCATTTTAACTTCACTTCTCATTCTCATCTTTTCTTGGTTAAGTTGGTTATCGATTTCATTGTTTCTCATTTTTCCCTCTTTATCTTCGGGACTACTCATACAACAACCCATCTTGATATATTTCTATTTATCTTTTTTTTATTATTATTGAAAAAATTGAAATAAAATGTATATTAATATTTATAATAAAAATATTTATTTATTAATATGTATATATATTGTGAATTTTTTTTATTATTTATAGAGAGAAAAATACTTTCTAAAAAATATTCATTTGTGAAATTATTTTATAATATTTTATCCATATTTATTATTATTATTTTTAATTTTTAATTTTTTTTATTTGCTATTTTACTTCCTATTGTTTTATTTTTTTTTGTTTTATTTACTATAATAATAATAATATTATTAATAATTAAATATCCTCTTTCGTACTACACTTTATTTGCTATAATTTTATTTTCTTGGAAAAATATTGATGTTTTTTAAACTTTTGCTTTTTTTTTTTAATTGTTATGTTAATATTTTTTATGTCATATTTCTATATATCTATTTTTCGTTTTATTATTTTTATTATTGAAATAAAAAATAAATATATTTACTTTAAAAAAAAAAAAACTATATAATATAAGGAGTTTTTGAGATTTTAATAGTAAGATTATTTAATTATTCCTCGTGTATCTTTTTTTTTGAACTTATTTCTATATAACTTCTTTTATTTTTTTTATTGTTTTATATAGAATAAAAGAAAAATATTTTTTCTTTAAAAAAAATATTGAAAAAAATCAAAAAAAAAAAAATAATTTAAAAACTAAAAAAATAAAAATGTTAAAAAATAATCTTACTTTTAAAAATATCCTATTCTTACTAAAGTATTTTCAATAATATTATTTATTTTATAAATATCAAAACACTATTTTTTATTTTTTTAATCTATTTTCTATTCATATATAAATATATAATAAAATTTTATGTAAGACGTATTTAATACATAGTATAAAAATTTTTTTAGAAAACTTAATATATTGGAATACTATTCGTTAATATTATTAATATATATTGTAATATATTAATTATTGAGTATAATATTTTTATTTATATTTAGATGTTATTTTAAAATAGAAAAAAATTTTTAAATACAAACTTTAAATATTTATTTGCTTTTAAATAGGTTATTTTTAGTAAATAGTCTACTTTATGATACTTTTTTTAAAAAAAACTATAAAGTATTTGGTATTCTATTTATATATTCTTATAATACTAAAGTTTTTTTATCATATCTATACTTTTTATTTTCCTTTTTTGTATTTTTTTATATGTATAAAGTTTATTAACGTGACTATATTAACAAATATCCCTTTTATTAATAAACTTGTTTAATAATTATTTTTTAAAGATATTGTTTTAGGTTGCTATTTATTTTACTTTTTATTATATTTTTAGAATACTATTTCTCTCCACACAATATTATTTTATTTATTTTATTCTTAAAAATAATAAAGTATATTTATACCTTTATATTTCTTTAAATTAATTAAATTAGTTTTATTTTATTTAAGTAGTTTATATATATTATATTATCAATAGGCTAGTGTATACCTATAAAATTAATAAATAATAAAAATATTTAATTTTATTAGTTAAATCAAAGATAAATTATGTTTTCCTTTATTATTTATTTTATCTAAAAACTATATATATCAAACAAATAAATAATCTAACTATTATTTTATTTTTCATTATGGCTATTATTATTTCTATCTTTTAAATCCAAATAAATAGATTATTTATTTATTTTTATATTACTATATTCTATTTTGTTTACAAAGTT
Source organism: Piromyces finnis (assembly GCA_002104945.1). Taxonomy (NCBI): domain Eukaryota; kingdom Fungi; phylum Neocallimastigomycota; class Neocallimastigomycetes; order Neocallimastigales; family Neocallimastigaceae; genus Piromyces; species Piromyces finnis. The sequence goes on from MCFH01000048.1 coordinate 312,959, forward strand.
TTTAACTATATAAATAAAAGAAAATAAATAAATACAATTTAATTTCTATTGATGGTTATTAAAACAATTATTTGTTTTGAATTTTTGTTTTGTTTTTAGATTTTTATTACTCTATTCTATGAATTTGTAGTTTTTAAAAATATGATTTTATTTATTTCAAATAAATACAAATCTATTTATTTTTTCTATTTTTTTATAAAGGTGTTTTTTTTCTTTTCTTATTATTAGTAAATTACACTTTTATATTTTTTTTATGTAGCAATGATTTTAATATATGATAATTATTAAAATCAAAAAGCAGATCTATAAAAAAAAAAATAGTAATTATTTTCTAAATAAGAATAAAAAAAATTTTTTTTTTATTTTTATTCTGGTTTATATTTACAATAATTTTTTTCTATATATATATTAATTTTTTCTGAATTCTCTTTTTTTTATTACCTTTTTTTTTTTTATTAAAATTATACAATTTTATACAATTAAAAAAAAAAAAAAAGGTTTAATATCATTTGATATTTATTTATTTTCATAGTTATTTATTTAGTTTCAATTTATTTATTCATTTATTTAACACTAATATTATTTAAATCTTTATACATTCATTGATATTTTATTTAAAAATTTATTTAACTAATTAATTATATATTCATTAATTTTAATAGTAAAATTTATTTAAATAGTAGTTTATTCATTTAAAAGTGACCTTGTTTTCCAATATTAAAATTGAATGAATAATAAAAAAAAACAATGTTACTTTGTAAATATAATAATATAATTTAATTTATTATTAATTTATTCTAAATTAAATTTGTTATTATTTTTTGCTATTATATAGATGTATCATCAAATTAAATTATTTATTACTTATTAAGCTTTGATAATATATTTTATTTTATATTAAATTATAAATCAATAAATTGTATTATACATAAATCAATAGAATAAAATAATATTAGTATTAAAATTTAATAAATTTGTTTATTAATAATTTGTATATATTGTATATTATAAAAATATATTGATAATATATCTATTACATATATTATGAATTATAATAATATTTTATAGCAATAATGATTAATATTATTATAAATTATATTTATGATATTATTTATAACTTAATATATCAATTTATATCATATATCATATATTAAATATATTATAAATTCAATAGATAAAACTCATAAAGTCTATAGTAATATAAAATTTAATATATTATCATGAAAAATTTAAATGATAAAGATTTTATAATATATTAAAAATATATTCCTTATTATTTAATAATATTCTAATGAAATCATGATCTCACTTAACAATATTTTGGCCTAAAAATCTAGGTAAGATGAAAGAAAGAGGCCACTGTAATTATGGAAAGGTGATGCTGATGAATCCTACCAGCCAACCAAAAGGTACAACTAAATCAACCTTTCTATTCGATATAACAACTAATTTATTTAATCTACCTACTTTATTATTAATTTTATCTATAATATTATATATGTTATTTGTAAAAAGAGAAGAGTTGATAAATAGAATAAAAGTATCTTTTTTTTCTAATTGTTTTTAGAGGAATTAATTAATAAAAGGAAATGAAAATATCATGATAAAAAATATTCTTTACTGGTAAAAAGAATATAAAGAATATTTTCATTTCCTTTTATCTATCAATAAAACCACTTTTTTTTACTGATAAAATGGATATAAAACAAAATTGTAATTGAGGTTCTTTTCATTGATGGAAAACAAAAAGTGAATTGTAATTGAGGTTCTTTTCATTGATGGAAAACAAAGAGTGAAATGTTGTTATGTTGTATACTCATGCTGTTATACAATTTAAACAATATCATTAAATATATACATTACAATATATTATTCATTATATTTACCAATGCTTTATTTACTACGCAAACAAATAAACAAACCAAACAATAAATTATTATGATTATGCCCTAATAAGCAACACTTTAATTAACGTCATAACATTTAACCTATCTATATTTTTTTTGTTGTGGTGTTTAGACTCTTTTTCATTCATTTTTTCCCTATTTTTATTTTTATTCCACATTAATAAAAGAGATGTTTTAAACTTTAAATGTATACAAATTTAATTTATAACCAACCATTTTCAACCTTAATTATTAACATTTTTAACCAAAATTTGTCCTAAACCATAAATTTTTATAACACAAAATTTTACTAGATTAAAAAAAAAAAATTAATTTTACTAGTTGTACACACACAAGACTTGAAACAAGAAAAATACTAAAAAAAACAAAAAAAAAGAAAACAAAAAAAAACTTTTTTCTTTTTATAATAAATAAAGTTTATAAAAAAAGAATTTATTTTTAATAAATAAGAAATATATTATAAATATATTTTAAATAAATGATATCAATATATTTCTATTCTTTTTTTTTAATTTAGGAAAGATTCTATTCTTTTTTATTTCTATGGAATTTAATTTTAGCCTATAAAAAATTTAATTAATTTTTATTAAATTATTTAGTTTTATATATGATTAAACCATGATTTTCTATATTAAATTAAATTTTTTATTAATTTTAAAAAACTGCCGCATTCAATTTTGCATTTAATTTTTATGCTTGTCATACCTTATCATATTAAATTTTGTGTTAAGCAGTTTCAAAATGGGGAATTTTAATTGAATAAATTTATATTCATTTATAAATGGATAATATATTTAGTAATGTAATACTTCATTTTTTTAAAACTTTATTATTAATTATTTCGAGGAAATTTATTTAAAATTTAATATTAATCAACTCATAAATATATTAATATATAATAAATATTATTTATAAGATTAAAATTATGATATGACTGTTTAATAGTTATAATACTATTATTATTAATAACATAATAATATCATATAATATAATAATATACTAATATTATTGTTGCTTATTAAATAATACACCTTATAATAATAGGATTAATATAATTTATCATAATTTAATTTATTCTTCATTTAGTAATAATAACCTGAAATAATGAAAACATTCCCACCTGAATTATGGCAAAATCCTACTAGTTAATAAGAAATAAAAGTACGACAAGTATTACTGCTACGACTGACAACTGTTAGTAATTAATAATAATTAATACTAAATAGAAATAATACCATAAATAAATATAACTAAAAAGGCATACTAAGTAATAGTAAAAAATAAAAATAATGAGTAAAGATAATTTTTAATTCTTTAAGTAAAAATACTACTATTAATAACTATTTGTTCTTTTCATTTCATTATTACGCCGTTAACTTTGGCGGCACTTTTTTTAGTACGTATTTCAAATAGTTGTTGTTGATTAATTTTAATCAAACTTTACATTTATTTATAAATTATAAAATATTAAAAAAAAATATTATAAATATTATTATTAAAATGAAAGAGTGCCATTAGCATGGATGCTGATAATTTTAAGAATAAATTCTATTCTATTCATTATTTGTAAAAGAAAAACAAAAGCATTACATAACATTATATGATGTGTAATGCTTTTATAATACTAATATGATAATAATAATAAGAAAAGAGCATAAAATGAAAAAAATAAAAAATATTTTGTACTATATAACTTTTATTGTATACATTACATTACATTAATATACATTATATTAATTTTTAGATTAAAAATAATCACATGAAAAATCTTAAAAACTTTAAATGAGTTTTTTTTTTTGTTTTTAGGAAAGAATAAATATTATATTTTCATATATAGAAAAAAATAATATCAACAAAAAAGAATAGTAATAATCAAAGTAATATTCATACTAATAACCATAGAGTTAAAGTAATAGTAATAGTCATTGAGTTATTGTTATCGTAATGTAATGTAATGCAATAGTAATAGTCATTGAGTTATTGTTATCGTAATGTAATGTAATAGTAATAGTCATTAAGTTATTGTTATCGCAATAATATTTTTCCTTTTTTTTTTTTGGATGAAAATGTAATAATACTTTAGTAAAAAAAGTTTAAAAGTAACAACTAATTTTGTTAATTACATTATTATTCTGTTAAATAGTTGTTATAATAGTAATTAATATGCAATAAACATGATTATAAAACAAAGCTTTTATATAAGCTTTCATCTTCTAAAATTAAAAAAAAAGAATATTTATTTAATTATTTATTCATCTATCTAATTATTTAATTATTTATTTATCTATCTATTTATTTATTCATTTAATTCTAATTACATTAATTTCTAAATTAATGTATACAATATTTTTAAATCTTTGTTTACATTAATTTAGAAATATTGAAAAAGTGTATCATCTACATTACATTATAACATGTTACATTGTTACATTGATGTAGAAGTATAATAAAAAAAAAGTTTATAATAATGACTATTTTTAAAATAAATAGAAATAATATTGTATATGGTGGTATTTCTTTATTATTTAACAATATAATATATGATTATTAAAAATGTTCCATATTTATTAAACTATAAATTGAAATGTAATAACATTACATATTTTGTTTTATCTTGTTTCTATTTTATGATTCGTAATGTTTTACTTTATTTTTATACCTAATTTCATTTATGTTAATTATATCAATGATAACAATAGTTTTCTATTTTTAATCAATTTTCATACTGTGTACTATCATAGGAAAAAATGCCATAAAATGTAACCCAGAAATACCTATAAATGAAAAGGATAATGAATAATGAAAAAAAAAAAAAAAGGAACAAAGTGGTATAAGATTTTTTGATAAGATATTATTAATTTTTACAAAAAATTTTTTTATTCGTAATTGTATGAATTATAGACCGACTTTATGAATAATAATTATGGTAATTATAATAATTATTATATATTCTGTAAATATAACATTATATAACATTATATCATAAATATCTATTTATTTTTTTTTTAAAGAATTAAAATTTTTAAAGTTTGTATAAGCAATTCTTTTCTTTTTATATTACAGAGTATAACAATTAATAGTGATTAAATAAAATGACAACGATTTTTTTTTTCTCAAAAGCAAATTATATTTAAATAGCTTTTATTATTATATCACATTTTTATTTAATTTTTTTTAAAAAAAAAAAAAAAACATAATAGCACAAGATACTAATTAATAGGAATAAGAATTTTAATCAATGTATAATAATTAGAATAATAATAATAATAATAATAATTAGAATAATAATAATAATAATAATAATAATAATAATAATAATAATAATAATAATAATAATAATAATAATAATAATAATAATAATAATAATAATAATAATAATGATTAGAATAATAATAATAATAATAATAATAATAATGATTAGAATAATAATAATAATAATAATTAGAATAATAATTAGAATAATAATTAGAATAATAATAATAAAAGAATGCTTTTGATTTTGGTATGTAGTTTAAAAAATTGCTGAACATCTTTTAATAATAAATAAACTTTTGTATTCTAATAAAGTATAAAAAATAAAGATAAATACTTTATATTGCCTTTTAAAAAAAATATTCTATATATAATTTTATATATGACAATATAAAGTTTAAATATTGTTGAAAGAGATTAATAATTCTAATTATATATAAAATTAAAGTATTTATTATACTTTTTTAACTAGGAATAAGGAAATTAGAATAGAAATAATGAATGGAAAATTTCTAATTTTAAAGTATATAGAAATTTTTTTTTAATATTTAGTTAGCTTTATATATATATATTTTTAACTAGGTTAAGGAAATTAGATTTGTATTTGTTTTTTTTTTTAATAATATTATTAAAATGATAAAATAATAAAATCTTATTCCTGAGATTTTGATATAGTGTTTATGTATAGAAAAATCACAGATATATATATTTTTTTAAATGATTTATTTATACTAAAATATGCCGATTAGGTATAATAACATACTAGTATATAAGCATAGATAATATCATTGTAATTTATATATATATTCACAATTTCAAACAAATGATTTACTGTCATATTAATCCTATTATATAGAAATATAAATAAAAACCTTGACTTTTTTAAATTATTTTTTATATATTAAAAAAGAAAAACAACATTTTTTTTCTTGTATTTTATATATATAATGAAACATAGTTAGGTGGAGGTTTTCAAAATCCCATTAATTATTCACAAGTTAATATTTTTGTAATAAATCTTAATCATCCAATAAAATTTAATGTTTTTTTTTTTTTTTTAAATTTATTTACTGCTTTATTTTAAAATTTTTTATTATTAAAAAAATAAACAATTGAAGTTATAAATAATGATGTAATAATCTATTTAAAAATAAAAATAAAATTAAAATAAGGAATAAGTAAACAAGAAATTAAAATTATTAATTTTAAAAGAAAATAATAAAAATAATAAAATAATCCAAGGATTAAACCTTAAAAAATATTAACTACAATTGAAAAAAAAAAGTAATTTTTAATAATATTATTAAAAAAGCAGAACAATAAAAACAAAATACTACCATCAATATTCTATCATGTCATCTATAATATTTTACTGTCTATTAATTGGAATGTTTTTCCATACTGGAATGGTCTGGGGAGATACTTTTATAGAAACCTTTTCCACAAATCGTATTCAAAATTATCTTACAGAAAAAGAAGAGGATTATCGTCATCAACCTTTACCAGACTTTATAAAAAATCTCCAGTTACCAAATCAATGGTAAAAATATCTTTATGTTAATTATTATTAAAATAATTTATATAAATGAATTATAATTACGTGTATAATGTTATATATATATTGTATATTAAATAAGCAATTACATTTTCTATTATTAATTTTAAAATGAATCCATTAATATTTTTTATATTCATTTTTAAAATGAATTGAAATCTAATGAAAAAATTGATATTTAAATTATTGATAATGATAATTTTATCATTTTATATTTTAAATTATATATATATATATATATTATTTATTTTGATATATATTTTTGTGGTTTATATTACAATTATAATTTTCTATTACTTATTTATATATTTCTTTTTTTCTTTTTTTTTTCTTTTTTCTTTTTCTTTTTTTTCTTTTTTTTTATTTTCTCCTTCTTTTCTTCTTCTTCTTCTTTTTTTTTTCCCTATGAAAAAAAAAAAGTTATTTGTTCAATGCTGGAGAATTTAAATATCATAATGTTACGTCTACTTATGCAAAGCAAACTATTATCAAACAAAAAGATGATGGAAAAGAAAACATAGAAGAGGTGCCAATGTCGCCACGTTTATTCCCTACTAAACCACAATCAACACCTGTCCATATCAATCTCTATATTGTTCCTCACCTTAAAACCAATACTTTTCATGATTTGAGGCTCTCCTACTCTTCTAGTGTAAATGTTATTTTTTTATATTTTTTGTTTTTCTTTTATTTTTTTATTCTTATTCTTTAAATGGTATGATTTTAAAGTTTATCATATCCATGAATTAATTTCATATTATCCAGTTTTATATTTTATATTATTACCTATTTTTTTTTTTTTTTTTTTTTCCTTCTTAATTTTATCTATCTATATCTATTAACGTTATATCTTTTATTATTTTTTATTTTTTTTGTATTTATGAATAATACTTTTTTTTAAAAAAAATTATATCTTTTCTTATGATACTAATTCTTAATGACTTTTTTGATAATGAAAAAAAAAAAAGACACCTGCTCAATTTAGTATGGAAGTATTTAATATTCCAAAATTCGAATTTTATTTTCCAGATTATCTAAATAAGTGTTGTGAAGATTGTCAAAATGTAAGTCTATGAAAGAGGGATGAAGAGAATGAAAATAGAATTAAATTCATAATTAATATCAATATATACCTTTTTTTTTTCCTACCAATTGTAAATATGAATTATTATAGAAAAGTTTATGATATATAATTATTAATATTACCTTTATTATATTTATTTTTTATAAAAAAAAAAAAAAAAGTTGGATAAGAAGGATACTTTAATTATTATGATTAAAGCAAATTATGATGGTGTGACTACTACTGAACTTCCATCCACCGGTTTAGTTATTCCATATAATATAGGTAAGTTGACTCTTTAAAATCTATCTATTTTAATTTTTTCTTTTTTCCTGGTTATTTAATTTTATTTATTTTTATAATATTTTATCATCATTTCCTTTATAGTATTTGAACCTTATCTTTTCTATTTTATTCCACGTAATATTATCCCTTTAATTGGATTTATAATCGTTCTTTCCTTAGTATTAATTTATGGTATTATTCCAAGTACTTTCCAACATATTCGTCATATTAAACAAGAATAAATTTTTCTTTTTTTTTTTTTTTTAGAAAAAGATTGATGATGAAAAACACTTTTAAAGAAAAAAACAAACAAAAAAAAAAAAAATACAACTTATATGCCTATATAGACATATTGAATCATGTTATTTAACATATTAAATATATAAAATAAATAAATAAATAATGAAAAAAAAAAAAAAAAGTAATAGAATGATAAAAAATTATAATAAAAATAAAATAAAGAGTAATGCAATATTAGCAATATAATTTTTTTTTTTTTATTTTTTATTTTATTTTATATAAATTATAGTGATATTGTTGTTGTTAGTATTGTCATGGTTTAAAAAGGGCATAGATGATTTTTTTTTATTGAAATTAATAAATTAATAAATAAATTAATGATAATAAAAAAAAAAAAAAAAAAGTATATATATATATATATATTTTATGGTGGTTGTAATATTAAAAAAATTAAAAAATTAAAATAAAATATAGGATAATTTTATTATTATTATTATTATTATTATTTTTTTTTTTTTTATTTTTTATATTATTTTTATATAACAATCATTTATTCTTAGGTTTGAAAAAAAAAAAAAAAAAAACTAAATAAAAACTAATTAAATAACTGTGTAACGACCTGTAGCTTCTGAACTGGTACCCCTAGATTCTGCTTCAATACAAGATAAGGTGGCTTCTGTGAGAATACGTTTAATTTCTGTTTTTGCTTTATCAACAATAAGTTGAGTTTCACCTTCAATAAAGAGATAAAGTTTACGTTCATTAGGTCCTGGTGTTTTACCACTTGGGAAGAAAGTACCTCTAGTTGTAATGGCAGCACCTGTTAATTCTGTAATCATTGTAATTTGTTCCTAAAAAAAGTTTGAATGAAAAAAAAAAAAAAAAAAAAAGAATTAAAAATTTGTTTTTTTTTTTAATGATTAAAAATATTATATATATAATATATGATAAAATATATTATAATTATTTTTATCATTATTATAATTAATCATTACTTTATTGGTAACTCTCCATCTTGCTTTTTGTGGATAATCATTAATTTCAATTTCAAAAGCGTATAAAGAGGAATTTTCACTGGCATTTGGATCTGTTGTTGGCTTAACGGCAGTAGATTCAATCTTAATTTCTGGGGTAGCACCTTCCATAGATTTTTTAGCTTTTACGCTAGCACCAATTTTGGCATTAACCAAAGCAGCAATTTCTTGTACTGCTTTAATCTTATCTGCTTCAATTCCCTTACCTGGAATTTTATTTTCTGTACTTGCTGGATTAGTAGTTGAAGTTGTTGTAGTTGAAGTTTGGGTCTTGGTAGTAGAAGAAATATCTGTAATCTTTGAATCAATACTTTCCTTTAATTTTTCTTCTTCTTCATCTGTATTATCTTCATCTTCTTCATCTAATTCAGCACCGTGGATCTATTTTATTATTATTTATTATTTATTATTTATTATTATTATTATTATTATTGTCGTTTATGTATAATTATGATAGGTAATATATATATATATATATAAAAGAATTTTTACCTTTCTTTGAAGTTTCTTTGAATTTTCTCTTTCTTTATCGAGACGTTCTAAACCTTTACCACCAAATCCAGAACTAGAATATTGAGCATCACCAGCTTTAACTTTATTAATAAATTCATCTGCTAATTTTTGTAATTCTGGTGGAATATCGGTATGACTCATTTTTAATGCGCTTACAATATCATTAGCATATTTATCTTGTTGAGGAGTAACAAAAGTGTAGGCAGTACCCTTATTACCGGCTCTACCGGTTCTACCTACACGATGAACATAATCTTCCAAGTGATTAGGACACTCATAATTAATGACTAGATTTAAATCTTTGACATCTAAACCACGAGCAGCTACAGATGTTGCAATTAAAATATTTGTTACTCCTGATTTAAAATCTGAAATAGTTGAATCTCTATCGGCTTGATCCTTACCACCATGAAGGGATTGGCATGGATAGCCAAAACGAATCAATTCTCTTAATAAATTATCAGCAGCTTCTTGACGATCAACAAAAACGAGAGTTCGAGGATTCAAGTCTTGCTTGTAGTAAAGACCCAAAATTTCTAACAATCTTCTAAACTTAGTTTCCTCCTCTCGTACTTCAACATGTTGTTCAACATCTTCACATACAACACTCTTACCACCTACTGTAATTTCTAATGGTTTAGTTAAAATTTTTCTAGCTAAGGCATCAATTTGACGAGGGAAGGTGGCTGAGAAAAGTAAGGTTTGTCGATCTGGTCTAATATTATTTACAATTTTCATGACTTGAGGTTCAAATCCCATATCAAACATACGATCGGCTTCATCCAAAACCAAATAGGTAACACGTCTTAAATTCGTGACACGACCACTATTAGCACATAACAAATCTATCATACGACCTGGGGTACATACAATAATTTCTGCACCTTTTTTCAATTCCGCAATTTGATCTTTAATTGGTGAACCACCATAAGCACAGGTAACATTTAATCCAAGAATACGAGTGAAATGTCTACATTCTTTGTAAATTTGAACAGCTAATTCACGAGTTGGTGTCATAATCAATGCAATTGGTCCTTCCTGTGGTTCAAGTGGTCTTTGATCTTTAATAGCTCTAAACATTGGTAATAAGAATGCAATAGTCTAATCATATTTTAAAATAGAGCATAATAGTCATAAAAAAATATAAATATTAATATTTTTAAAATATAATTATTATAAATTAATTTGAAAACAAGTAGACAAAAAAAAAAAAAAAACTTTATTCCTATTATAATCAAATTAAAGGATTACAATATAAATAAACTACCGAAATGATAATAATAAAAAAAAATTACTCTTGAAAATCTTTTTTTTTTTTTCTTACCTTTCCACTTCCTGTTTTGGCAACACTAATAACATCACGACCAGACATAACTGCAGGAATGGCTTGGCATTGAATTGGACTTGGTTGTTGATACTTTAATACACGTTTAATAACTTCTAAACAACCTGTAGGAAGACCAAACTGAGTCCATTTTCTTACAGGTTTTGGACAATTACGACCTTGGACCTTAATGTTATCTAATTCTTTACGAACTTGTTCTACTTCTACTTGTTTCATATTAGCTAATTCTGGAGGTTCAATATAAAAGTTTTTACGGAAAGGCTCATATTGAATAGTAGAGTGATCTACTGCAATTAAATCTTTACGTTTAGCTAACTTTTTGGCAGCTAAGGCTAGAATATCTTCTTCATCTTCTTCTTCAGTAGTATAATCGTTATCATCTTGATCAATTGGAAATTCAGTACTACCGCTTTCTGTATTCTTTAAAGAAAGTTCATCTTGTTTTTTAATTTCTTCTACTTCTTTGTGAACATTTTTCATGAAAGCATCAAGTGCATCTATTTCATCACTTCCTTCCTCATTAGGTTTATCAATATCCATAGCTGAATTGGTATCATTCAAATCTGGTTTTGAATCTTTATTTATTATATTTTCATCATCAACATCATCTAATAGTTTTATTTTTTTAACTTTGGGTTTAGCATTTGTATCTATTTTATCACTGTCCATTAAATTAAAACGTTTTAATGCATTAGGGCGTTTTAAACTGACTTTAGGTTTCAATACAAAACTACTACTTTTTTTTACTGAGTTTAATTTCATACTAGAATTGAAACCAAATTTAGTGGTGGTTGATGCTTTTGATAATGAAATAGACATAGTTGGCTTGGCTATTGGTGTAGTTGGTTTTAAGTTAATAGATAATGAAGATAATGAAGATTTTTGGGTATCATTTTTTAGTGGTTGGGAATTGTCTTCATTATTGATGGTTTTTGTTTCTTCTACAGCATTTTTCTGTTCTTCTAATTTTTTCTGTTGTTCTAATTCATTCTTTTGTTTTATTTTTTTCCATTGTTCCATTCTTTCTCTTCTTTGTCTTAGAATATCATTAATTGGTTTCTATTATTATAAAATAATATTAAAAAAAAAATAAAGTTAAATAATATATAAATATTTAATAATTTTTGTTTTCCTAAAATTTTTATAATTGAATGGTATTTTTTTTTAATTTCTTTTTTTCTATCAATAAAATAAAATAAATAATCTTTACTTGATCTATACAATTATATTCTTTTATTTCATTATATGTTATTATATATATATGTTTTTTTTTAAAAAAAAAAAAGAAAGAAAAAAAATAATAATGATTTAACATACGATGAATAAAATTTAGATTAATTATTTGAAATAAATTAAATATTATATTATAAAATGAATAATTCGATAAAAAATATATATATTTAACTTTATAATTAATTTGGTAATGATGAATTAAATTAGAAATATTTAAAAAAACAATAATAACCTTTTCATCTTTTTTGGTTTCAGTTGTGGTAGTTGTAGTTAGTTGCATTGTTTCTGTTTCATTTTGTTTTTGTAATGAAGAAATTGATGGAGATTGTATCTTTTCTGTTTTTTCTAAATTGTCATTCACAACTGTTTCTGATATTGGTTTTGTTTCAGTAATTGGTATTGATGAATTAACTACATCTTTTTTTTCTTCTTCTATAGTAGATGTTTCTGTTGGTTGTTGTTTTATTTCTGGTAATACTTCTACTTTTGATGAAGTTTCTGTTGAAATCTCAGATTGTGTTATAATTCCGGACATTGCATCAGATTCTTCAGCTTTATTAATTTTTTCTTGAGAAGATTTATGATGGTGTCTACTACTATGACGGTGCTTTTCTCTTTTTTCATCATATCTACTATTATATCTGTCGTCATCTCTATATCTTTCTTCATCTTTGTATCTATCATATTCTCTATATTTGTCTTCATCTCTATACCTACTTTCATCTCTATATCTTTCTCTACTTTCACTATAATCATGGTATCGACTAGAATGGTGACTTGAATGCTTTCTATGCCTTTCTCTTTCTCTTTCTCTACTACTATGTCTTCCCATTTTTTTTTTTTTTAATATTTATTTTAAGTATTTTAAATATTATTTTTTTACAAAAGGTATTCAAATTAAAAATTTATCAAAAATTTTTTTTAAAAAAAAAATTTAATATATATATATTAATATATAAGAAAAAAAATTTTGAGAATTTTCAATAGAGTTTTAAATTAATAAATTAATGGATTATACATTGGTAAATAAAATAATGCTGCTACTACTATTACAACTACAACAACGACTAATACTACTAATAACAAATAATAAAATAATATATATAAGTTTTTTTTAAAATAAAAAATATAGATATATAGATATACATTAAGTTTGGAAAAAATATTTTTTATGATATACTTTTACAAAATAATGAGTTACCAACACAAACTTACACCGAACTTCTTTATCAATCAATATTAAAAATTCTGGATAAATATAATTAAAATACAAAACTCATTTATATTTCTATATAGTATGTATTCAATAATATTATTAGTTTTATTTTTAATTTTTATTTTAAATATATATTAAGAGAAAAATGTATAAAATTCCATTCTTAAATAAATGGAAAACATGGACAACAAAAGAGGAAATATAATTAAAATTCCCATTTTTTGAAAATTTCCTGGCTAAAAGTCTGGTAGAGGTCGGATTTTTTCTGGCAAAAAAGTCTGGCTAAAATCGCCAACAATCTAAGATAATTACTATTATTTATTAAAAACATTTTTCATTTAAATAATAAATTCATTATTTCTGTTGCTAAACTTATTTATATATAACTAAATATTATTTATTTAAAATATAAATATATCAACAAGATTAATAAAAAAAAACACGAAATAATACCAACTATATTCAATACAAAACTGATACTAATAGTTCAAATAATTATATTTTAAAGCAATTTTATAAAGGTCAATGTATAATATTAAATTTTTAATTTCAAAAAATTGTAACTTTAATTAAAAATAAATAAATATAAGATTGAATGCATCTTCTAAGTTTTAGTAGTCTTGGGAAAAAGCTTCATTTTGATCAAACTACGAACTTTTTGTATAGTAATATTTTGTACATTATAATCATCATCGTCATAACATTGGATTAAAAAAATAGTATAAATAAATTTATTATGAACTCTAAAAATTTTATGTATATTATTTCCAAATAAAATTTGAAACTATACTTCTTCATACATTTGTAATTTATTAATAGACCATATATGATTAATATGCCTTTTTTTTTATTATGCATATTAATTCTAATTCATTTAATAATATATTTACTTTTTATTTTGTAAGAAATTATCATTTTAATGTAATTATTTATAATATATAATATTTTCTTTATTTTATATGAAATATTTATATATTAAAATATTATAATATTCAATATTATTATTAAAAACTATCATTAAATGTTTCACAATAAACCAACAATAAAATTCATTAATTCATTTCAATTTTATTTATAATAAATTTTTTTTTATGTTAAATTTAATACCAATTTAAATTAAAAATAAGAGTTTATTATTAAAAATTTAAAAATTTTTATAATTAAATAATACAAGTTTCTTTTTTTTTCTTTTTTCTTCTTCTTATATAAAGATAATAACAAATAAATTATTATTCAAAATAATTGTAAGAATAATAAATACTATATATTTAAATTATTAATAAAATTATTACATTATATTTATCTATCTTTATACTTTTTATTTTTTACTACCATGTTATTGGGGATTATCTTTATTATTCCAATTATACAATGGAAGATATTGAGAAATTAAAAGTGTTAAGTAAAAATTCATTTACAATTAAACTGATATCTATTCTAAACATATTAATGTGATTAAACATATTAATAATTAAATAATATAAATAAATTTTCTTCTTTACATTCTTTTTTTTATTCTTGTCAATTATTTGACATATTGATAAATTATATTATATGTATATTATTTTTACAAAAAGAGTTATTTCGTTAAATGAAAAATGAAAAATTGAAAAATGCCTATTTAATTCATTTGATGATATACTATATTGATTATAATAGGGAAAAGGCTAAATTGTATAGATTTAATGTTTTCTGTCATAAAATGAAAAACTTTTTTTTTACGATTCTTATTCAAAAATAGATGATCTTCATATATTGAAAGATACTATTCTTTATTACTAAAGATAATGATATAGAATATAGATTTCATGGTAATTCAACCTATAATATATAAATCATGCATCCCGTAGTAAGGCTGGACATGAAAATGGGTATTGTAAAACAGACATATGTAATTATAATAGAGAATGATTTTCCAATAATTGTATTAATAATACATGTATGATTAATGAAAACAATCCTACTGATAATTATAGAACTTATAATCATCTTAATGAATACGGAATTAAATGGTCATTACTTAGAAAAGAAAAATGCCATTCTGATGTAGAATATAGAGGAGATGAAAAATGCTATAATAGCATATGTTCTCTATATGATTATCAAAAAAAAAAATTATTATAGTGTATATATGACTATATGACAGTTTTATTATATTTATTATTGAACTATTATTAGTAAAATATTATGTATGGTAATTTGTAGATAAAAAAGTAAAATAATAAATTTTAATTTAAAGCTATACTACTAAACTCTTAGTAGTATTACTTTAAGAATTTATATGGAAAAACAGGAAAATAACAATTAAAGAAATTTATAAAGACAATATTGCATTTTAATTAATATATATAAAAGATTAAAAATATTTAATATTTTTTTTTGAAAAATATATAATTTTCTGGAAAAATATTAAAAAAATGTATTTAGTAAGATTAACAAAAATAATATATTTAACAACAGTAATAATATATGATATTTGCTGTTTCGTTCTTTGAACAATATGAAGGCTTTTCATTTTCTTTATTAATATTAAATTATTTTCTTGTTCTATTTTCTTTTAATTGCAAAATTGGATTTTTTAAAATATTACAATTTTTGTTATAATAACTCTTTATTTAAGTTATATACTTATAAAGATAAAAATAGTGTATATAGCATGAGTAATCATGTATTAAAATTATATGTATATATAACTTATAAAATTATAATATTTTGAAAAATCAATTTTGCAAGTAAAATAAAACAATAAAATAATTATTTTTAAAATTCCTTAAGTCCTCAAATTAAACATTTTTTTTAAATTTTTGATTGAATTCCTATTATATTTATACAAAATATAGGAAATTGATGATAATGTAAAACTTTGTAATCATTTATTATATATTAATAGAAGGATGGAAAAATAATATAAACTTAGAAAAAGAATATTATTAAATTACAACCTATTACTTATTACTAATTATTATTATATATAAATCCAATTGAAACTAATCTAATTATATAATAAAATAATAAAATTAAATTAAAACTAATTTGAGTAAATTCAAAATTTATAAATAGATAATATTATTAAATATTTGAAATTATTTTGAATATTTATGACACTACAATTTTGTTATTTGTAATACGGTATACGATGGGATTAGTATCGTAACCGAGAAAGATACCTGGAAGAGAAAATCTAATGAACTTCTTTCGAAATTGTTTAGGAACGAAAAAGTAAACTTTCCAACCAAAAACCTTAAAGTTATTAAAGTCAACTTTATCCTCATAAAACATTTCGTAGGGATATTTGTTATTAATATCTTTAGGGGAATTCTATTATGAATATATTTAACGGTGTTAACAACATCTTCCTAAAATTTATGGTGAGTTTCGCATCTTTGAGCATAGCAGAGGCGTTATAAATAAGAGTATTGTTTAAACGTTCTGCTCTACCATTTTGTTGTGGATTGTAAGGAATGGTAAATTAGTGAATAATACCATTTTGTTCACAAAAAGAAGTAAAGTTGTTGTTTGTGAACTCTGTACCATTGTCGGTTTTTATGTATTTAATATATTTATAAAAAATGTTTTTAACTTTGTTATACCAATTAATAAAAGTAGTATAAACATCACTTTTATTTTTAATGAATAAAACCCATGCGTATTTAGAGTGGTCATCTAGAATAGAAAGGAAGTATTTGTTGCCTTGAATTGAAGTATCGGAAGAGTTAACAAGATCCATATGAATGAGTTCAAAAGGTTTCTTAGCCTTATGTTTATTTGGAGAATATGACTTATTCTTAAGTTTTGATTGAGCATATATCTCACATTTATTAGATATTTTTATTTTTGATAATTTATCTTTTAGAAGGTCTATATTGAAATGACCTAATCTTCTGTTCCATAAGTCAAAGTCGTTGTTTTTAATATTTTTGTCTAAATTATCACAGTAAACATGTTGTTTATTTTTATTATTAAATTTGAAATTAATTATTTTAATATACATGTTTAATCGTAAAGTATGTAATTTTCCGGAATATTACATATTTTCTTTTTGTTATCTTCTAATATATTAACATATCTAACATTTTTAAATTTATAAAAAATGATTTTATAGTTTTGATCAATAAGTTGATCAATAGAAATAAGATTTCTTTTAAATTCAGGAACATAAAGAAAATCATATAAAGTTAATTTTATGTTATTAATATAACCTGTGAATGTACCAGTTTTGAGTAAAAACATTCACCATTTGCTACATTTATGTATATATTACAGTCTGATAGGTTGGATAAAATGCTAATATCATTGATTATATTGAAAAAAGCACCTGAATCTAATGTCTAACAGATGATTTTGTTTTTATCCATACTAACATCTCGGTTTAAGAATGAATGAGTCGGATTCTAGTCCAAACTCTGATTCATAATCGCATGAGAAATTTTCTTCTGAACTGGAATTTTGGAAATAATTTCTTATTTGATATTCTTTTTGTTTTTCCAACAGTCCTTAGCTATGTGGCCAGACCTGTAACAGATATGGCGCTTTTTGTTGGTACGGCTGCCTTTGGTAACATTATTGGTTTCAGTGCTATATCCAACATTTTTATTTTTATATTGTTGATTATTTAGTACTTTTAAAAATTGTAATCTTAGGACGGTGATTTCCATATGCTTCTTGCATTTATCCCAGTTATTTTGGCATATGATTATACTAGAAAATATAATCACATCTGTAGGCAATAATTTATAGAAAAAATTAAATTTTTTATCATTTGATTTGGGTTCATTTAACCCAAGTTTGCTAAACATATTTTTCATGTTGGAAATGTTCATGTAAATGTCATCACTTGGCCTGAATTTGATTTTAATTCATTAAGGAGGAAAGTTTGTTTTTCATGGTCGCCCTTGTTATTCGTGATTTTCAGTAGGTTCCATATTTTGAATGCAATGTTTTTAGAAAAATCACTTTATTATGAACTTCTTTATTTATATTGTGACTGAGAAATAATCTAGTTCTTGTATCTTCTAAGATCCTATCTTCAGTCACTTCGCTACAGTACATAAGTGGATTTTTCCTCCACTTGTATGTGTTTCTTCAGGTTTTCTTTCGGACTTTTCATTTTCTTTAATTTTTCAGAGTTGATGTACTGGTAAAGTTTATTGGTCTTCATAATCATTTTTATATCTTCTGCCCATATCCTGTAGTTTCCACCGATAAGCTCTTCTTTGGTATTTATGAAATTTTTAGTGTTCATCTTTAAATTATGTTTTTAATTAAATTTTAAAATTTTAATTTTTTTTGAAATCTTGAAATTTCTTTTTAATTAGGTGGTATTATGTTGTATTTAGTATTTACTTATTACTTACAACACTGAGAATCATACTGAAATTCTTAATCTGTTAAATTTATTATTTGACAAATCATTAACTCTTCGATAGTCCACGCACATTCTCCATTTCCCATTGTGCTTCGGGACCAAAACCACTGGAGAAAACCATTCCGAGAAAGATGACTCGATTAACTTTATTAATTAATTTGGACAACTCTTCCTTAAGTATATCAGATTTAAACTTTACTAACCTATACGATCTTTGTTTAATTAATTTTACTCCTGGCTTTAAGTTAATTTTATGAAGAGTCAGTTTCGAAGGAGTTAGTTCTTAAGAAGAAGTAGCAATGATTTCAATATTTTCTTTCAATATTCGAACAATTTGTTCTCGATACTTTTCATTAAGAGTCTCAGTAAAGTTTTCATGGTGAATATATTCTGAAGTGGGTAAGCCTTCAATCTTTTTCAAATTACTTTTAAAATCTTCATCACCAACTCTTCGTACCATACATACAATCTTTTCCTCTTCATCATAATTATAATTCAACACATTTACCATTTATACTGAATAGTAATTCTCTTAGTTTACTTTTGGATATTTTTTGTTTATTTATTTTTGAATACTCTTTATTTACTTTTGAATACACTTTGTTTACTCTTAGAAATACTCTTGGACTAATCTGGATAAATATTGAATTATTGAACTTCACGATTTAAGGAAAAGAAGATGAATCATCAAAGCAACTACGACGACGCCACTCTCAATGATGGATTTGCTGGCGACAGTAGTACCTCAAAGGCTTTTTGGCAAAACTTGAACTTATTTTTATGCTTTATCCTGATAGACATAATTGTGATGAAGCTAAAATAGTCTACCTAATTTCAAGGTTATACGATGATGCCATGAATTGGGTCGCAACAATAATTGATAACCACGACCCATGTTTAGAAGACTACACCGCCTTTACTAAGAGAATGAAAGCCTTTTATAGAGGTGAGGATATTATTTTCAGCGCAAACCAAAAAACTTAGAACCTTAAAACAAAAACGTATTGGTGAAATTAGAGAATATATTCTCGAGTTCAACTGATACTCTGGAGAATCGACTATCCCCACATAGGCCATACGCCTGTGAGATACAACTCAAACCAGAATCAAAACTATTTTATAGACTCATCTACCATCTACCCTTTAACTGATTTGGAATCCAAAGCCCTTAAAACTTATATTGATGAAAATCTTTCTAAAGGTTTCATACGTAAGTCCAAATCCCCTGCTGGAGCGCCCGTACCGTTTGTACCGAAGAAAAACAGAGAATTACGTATGTGTGTAGATTATAGACAGCTCAACAACATCACAATACGTGACTCTTACCCTCTTCCCCTCATCAATGATATGCTGGAACACTTAGGCGAAGCTATGATATTTTCAAAACTTGACTTAAGATCGGCCTATAATTTAGTCAGAATCAAAAAAAGCGATGAATACAAGACAGCCTTTACATGTAAATATGGCCATTTTGAGTACTTAGTTATACTTTTCGGGTTAAAGAATGCCCCTGCTGTATTCCAACATTTCATTAATGATGTCTTCGAAGATATTCTCGGAATATACGTTTACAGTTATATCGATGATATAATTGTTTTTTCTAAAAGTTATCAAGATCATGTCAATCATCTTATTAATGTTCTTAAAAAGTTACGTTCTGCTGGACTCTACGCTAAGTTGGAGAAATGTAAATTTTTTGCCCAGTACATAGACTTCTTAGGACACCAAATCTCTTTTGATGGAATCTTTATGGACTCCAAGAAAGTTTCCTCTATTTTAGACTGGCCAACTCCAACGAACATTAAAGAAGTTCAGTCTTTTTGGATTTTCCAATTACTACAGAAGATTTATCCCAAAATTTGCTCATTTAGCTCATCTTCTTAACTCTCTTCTGAAGAAGAACATCAAGTTCTATTAGTCTAAAGAAGCAGATTCTGCCCTCGCTACTTTGAAATCTTTATTCGCATCTGCCCAAATCCTTGCATACCCCAATCGTGATCTACCCTTCCTTGTAGAAACAGACGCCAGCAATTTCGCTATTAGCGCGGTGTTATCACAAAAATCCACTACTGATAGGAAAACACATCCTGCTGCATTTTTCTCAAGATCCCTCACTGCTGCTGAGAGAAATTACCCCATTTATGATAAGGAACTTCTCGCGATTGTTGCTTCTTTGGAAAACTGGAGAAATTTGTTAAAAGATACTTCAACTCCGATCATCGTAACCTATTGTTTCAGAAGAAGCCGGAAAAGATGACTCAAAGACTCGTTCGGTGGTCACTTTTCATTTCTGAATTCAACTTTAAGATTGTTTATCGTTCAAGTGCTTCCAATGACAAATCTAACGCCCTTTCAAGAAGACCTGATTACTTTGACTCCACTGTACTTGATAATAAAATCCCTTTTACAGTATTACGCCCAGAGAACTTTTGTGCTGTTGCCACTCCTATTATTTCTTCATTATCAAGCAAAATCTTTACTGAATGTAAAAATGATAAATTTTATTTGGATATCTGTAACTACCTTGAAAATAAGAATTTACCTGTTCCACATGCCAATACCAATTTATTCTCTCTCAGTAATAGTTTCCTTCTTTTCAACTTTAAGATATATGTTCCACTTAATACTCGTGTTGATGTGTTATCCATTTGTCATGACAGCCCTTCGGCTGTAATGAATACTAGAAATAACTAAATTGTCTTAGTGGTTAGTAGCTAAGACTTTGAGTCTGAATGACACTAGTTCGAGACCTCATAGATACTATTTTAAAAAAATTATAATTTTATTTTATATGAAGATTATTGATTGGTTAAGAATTTTAAGTTGAAAAAATTTTATAAATTAATTTAAAAAATTTTTAGTATAAATACGAGTGAATTTTCCCAAATATTTTAAAGAATCGAGATTTTATTAATAAATAATTATATTATTAAACACTAACTTATTAAGTTAAATTCTATGTGTTTTTAATGATATTTTTATAAATTAATAATTTACAGAATATTTTAAAGTGTTAATATTACTAAGTTATTTAGTAAATATTATAATTTGTTTTTATTGTTAAAGACACATTTCTTTAAAATAAAATCTCCTTATAATATAAAAGCTTAATACCTTAGTGTTTAAGAAATTGTTATAGATAAAACTTTTAAGTTTTATTGTTGAAGCTTTTCTTTAAAGAAATATTTTTACTTAAAGTAGTAGAATTAGTACGCTTTAGAAGCGGTATATAATTCAAACTATAAAAAGTAAAAGATTAACGGGATCGAGTTTAACCTGTACAATAATTGGGTTGGCAGGCTCTGAGCTATTCTACTTTGAATAAGGAAGTAGGAGAATCCGAGGTACACCACGTACAAGACGCTGTAATAAGCAAGCTGGCGTGAGATTTATAGTTGTATACTATCTTTTGCTGTTTGATTATAGACCGGAAAATAGCCGGAAATGCCTTACTTTAATAAAATAATATTTCTTAATTAATACATTTTAAAATTAAGTTTTCTAATAAAACAATTTCTAATTTTTAATTATAATTATTAATTGTTAAGACAATTTATTAAAATTGTAATAATATAAAATAATATTCTTTATAACTCCTTTAGCGTGAGAAGTTAAACTCTTATACATAATACTTCTACGTTCGGATAAGGTTGATATAGGGAAAGAAAACCTGTAATAATTTTTATTGCTAACAATAAGTTAGACACTAAAAAAAAAATTTTTTACACCGTTCCTTTCTTTTATTAATTTAATTAATTTAACAATCGACTTTATACGTGTTATCGTGAAGAGCTACGAAGGACTTATTATAAAGAATAAAACAGGTTATATATTTGATGGTTTAACACTATATAATCTGGTTTATATTATTATTTAATAAAAAGATTTACTCAATTAATAAATATAATTAAATACTTTATTCTATTATTTTTACAAATTTATTAAAGCTTATTAAAGAAAACATCATAAGTACTATGGAAGAGAACGAAAACAACCACATGGATAATAATAATATTTTCGAAAACGCAACTCTTAAGGATGGTTTTGCAGGGGATCGCAGGTATCTGAAGGGTTTCTTAGCTAAGGTGGAGCTAGTGTTTATGCTATATCCTGAACGGTATCAAGACGACGCAACCAAAATTCTCTATATAATATCAAGACTTTATGGGGACGCTATGAATTGGGCTGCTACTCTTATAAACAACCATGATCCGTGTCTTAATAACTACCAAGCTTTTGTTGACAGGTTTAAGGCTTTTTATGGATATAACGATGCTACCTATGTTGCAAATTAAATGCTTAGAACCTTAAAACAACGCCGATTAGGAGGAATTAGAGGATATATCTTGGAATTTAACCGCTATGCTGATGAATCAAACTGGAATGAACAAGCCAAAATGGATGCATTTATAGCTGGCCTTAATCAACAAGTTGCAGTTCGTATTTTGGAAATGTTTCCGGGTCCTAGGGATCTTCTTTCATTACAGACTATTGCTTCAAGAATCGATTCAAGATTATCTACACATCATACCTTTTTCCCTTCTGGTTCAAACAATGACCAAAACCGAAAGAAAAGATCTTTTCATCACTCTTCAAAAATAACAAAGTCCATTACAAACAGGAATAACCATGGCCCTATCTCAAACGAAGAAAAGGAAAGAAGAAAGAAAGAAAATCTTTGTGTGTATTGTGGTGCTTCAAGTCATAAGCTTAATAATTGTCCAAAAAGAAAGAATAAAGATCGTGAAAATCCTTCACTAATATCTATTCCCACACTTATATCCGCTCCTAAAGAAGAATACAAAACTCATAATAAAATGACAACTAAATTTAAACTTTCTTATGAACTAAATACGGATATTCTTATTGACTCAGGATCCAAACTTAATTTAATTGATGTAGATTACTGTAACGATAATAACATTCCTTATCATGATGACGGTAACCTACCAAATATCGTTGGTATCGGTGGTCGACAATCTCTTTTTGGAATTACATCTCCTTTGAATCTTCGCTACAAAGATCATCTCTGTCGAACACAATTCTATGTAACTGATCTACCTTATTATCCTTGTATTCTTGGAATAGACTGGCTTAAAGAACACAATCCTTCTATCAATTTCACAAAGAACAAAATTTCATTTGTATCCGATTACTGTTATAATCGTTGTATAACACTCTCCAATAATGTCCCTGAATTTCCTGAAGAAAGATCTGCTTTTCCTGCAATGGAAGATCCTTCCTACGAACCTCCGCATGATTCATTCGCTTACCCTATATTTGTCGATAAACAAAACATCCAATCTCAAAACGAAACTAATCGTACTTGTACTATTCTCTGTTCGGGTTCTTCAAAAAATATTAACAATTCTGTTTCTAAGAAGTCTTCTGTTAACTTTTCTACTTCGTCTCTCTCAAATCAAGAACCAACTTCTGTTTTGACTTCTTTTTCTGATTCTAATATTCAATCCAATTCTATTCTCAAATCCGATTCAAACTCTAAATCAGAACCTAATTCTTCTATTATACTTCCGGATGTTCTCTCTGACTTTGCTGATGTCTTCAATGAATCTAATGCTGAAAAACTTCCTCCACACCGTCCATACGATTGTGAAATAAAACTCAAAGAAAATTCAAAACTGTTTTATGGACCGATTTATCCTCTAACAGAAACCGAATCAATTGCTTTAGAAGAATATATAAAAGAAAATCTCAAGAAAGGATTTATTAGAAAATCAAAATCGCCTGCGGGAGCTCCTATTCTGTTTGTACCTAAGAAAAACGGTCAACTTCGTATGTGTGTTGACTATCGCCAATTAAACTCCATAACTATTCGTGATTCTTATCCCCTTCCTCTTATACAAGATATGCTTGAACATCTTGGAAAAGGGAAGATTTTCTCAAAATTGGATCTTCGTTCTGCCTATAACTTGGTCAGGATTAAAAGTGGTGATGAATATAAAACCGCTTTTACTTGCAAGTTAGGTCATTTTGAATACTGTGTGATGCCTTTTGGGTTGAAAAATGCACCTGCTGTTTTTCAACATTTCATTAATGATGTTCTTGAAGACGTTCTTGGTAAATTCGCTTTCTCTTACATAGATGATATTATTATTTTTTCCTCTGATTATAAATCTCATATATCTCATGTCAAAACTGTTTTGAAACTCCTGAGGGATGCTGGGCTCTATGCTAAATTGGAAAAATGCGAGTTCTTTGTTTCTTTTATTGATTTCCTTGGTCATAGGATTTCTACTGATGGTATTCACATGGACCCAAATAAAGTTTCTTCTATTTTAAACTGGCCTACTCCATCTAATGTTAAAGAGGTTCAATCTTTTCTTGGTCTTGCGAACTACTACCGTCGATTTATTCCAAATTTTGCAAAGATC
Organism: Piromyces finnis; assembly: GCA_002104945.1. NCBI lineage: Eukaryota > Fungi > Neocallimastigomycota > Neocallimastigomycetes > Neocallimastigales > Neocallimastigaceae > Piromyces > Piromyces finnis. The sequence goes on from MCFH01000048.1 coordinate 338,359, forward strand.
GCTCATCCTTTGCATAAACTTTTGAAGAAAAATGTTAAATTTGTATGGTCTAAAGAAGCTCAAGATGCTTTCGATTCACTCAAGTCCTTATTTGTTTCTGCACCTGTTCTTATATTTCCTAATCGTGAACTTCCATTCATAGTCGAAACTGATTCAAGTAACTTTGCCATTGGTGCTATTCTCTCGCAAGTCTCTCCAATTGATAATATGACCCATCCAGTTGCTTTCTTTTCTCGCTCTCTTACTGGTCCTGAACGTAATTATCCAATATATGATAAAGAGCTCTTAGCTATCGTTACTGCTCTTGAAACATGGCGTCATCTACTTAAAGGCTCTTCTTCTACTTTTAAGATTTACTCGGATCATCGAAATTTACTCTATCAAAAGAAACCTGAAAAAATGTCTCAACGTCTTGTTCGCTGGGCTTTGTTTCTCTCTGAATTTAACTTTGTTATTATTTATCGTTCTGGTTCTTCTAACGGTAAGCCTGATGCCCTATCTCGTCGTCCTGATTATGCTATCAATTCGAATTCCTCTTCTGATGTTCCTTTTAATGTTCTTCGCCCTGAAAACTTTTGTGCCATTGTGACTTCTGTTTCGTCCATTAGTGATTCTTTTCTTTCCGAATATATAAATGATGACTTTTACAATAAAATCTGTGAATATCTTGATTGTAGGAAACCTCCAATACCTCACCCTCAAATTGACAAATTTTCCTTAAGCAATAGTTTTCTCCTTTTTACTGACAGAATCTATGTTCCTCCAAATTGTCGTCTTTCAATTCTTAAACTCTGTCACGACTCTCCTTCAGCTGGTCATTTCGGAATAAAGAAAACATCTTCTCTTATTGCTAGAGACTTCTGGTGGCCTTCTATTTCTTCTGATGTTAAAGACTACGTTCGTTCTTGTGAAGTTTGTTGTCGTTCAAAAACCTTTCGTCATAAACCTTATGGTCTTCTGAATCCTCTTGATATTGCTGAGCGTCCTTGGTCATCCATTTCAATGGATTTCATTACAGATTTGCCTTCATCTTCTGGTTTCACTTGCATTCTTGTTGTTGTTGATCGTCTTACAAAAATGGTTCATCTCATTCCGTTCAAAAGTATTCCTTCCGCCGCCGAAACAGCCACAGCCTTTATTGATAATATTTTCCGTCTTCATGGCCTACCTGAATCTATTGTCTCGGATAGAGGTTCTCAATTTACCTCTAAATTCTTCCAATCCATCTGTTCCTCCCTTGGCATTGAACTTAAGTTGTCTACTCCATTTCATCATCAATCAAACGGTCAGACGGAGAGGGTGAACTCCGTTATAGAACAATATTTAAGATGTTTCTCAAATTATAAAGGTTCAAATTGGAAAAGTTTTCTTAGTCTTGCAGAATTTAGTTATAACAACGTGGTTCAAGAATCATCCAAATTTTCTCCATTCTTTTTGAATTACGGCTTTCATCCAAAATATTCACCAGTTATTCCAGACTTATCTAAAGTCCCAAGAGCAGAAGAGTTTACAAGAGATTTTAAAACTTTAATTAATACCTTAAAAGAAAATTTAAAATCTGCCATGGAAACCCAGAAGAAGCATGCTGACAAACGTAGAAAAGAAGCTCCGAATTTTAAAGTTGGTGACAAAGTTTGGCTGGATAGTTCTTTAATTATCCACAAAGGAAATAAAAAATTTAAGCCAAGAAAACTCGGCCCATACAAAATCTTGGAAAAAATATCAAATGTTACATTTAAATTAAGTCTCCCAAAATCTATTAAGATTCATCCAGTTATTCATGTATCCAATCTCGAGAAATATGTCGAAGATAAATTTGGAAGATCTCAACCACCACCGCCACCTATTACCGTTGACAATGAAGAAGAATACGAAGTTGAAGAAATTCTGGATAAAAGAAGACATTACGGAAAAATACAATACCTGATTAAATGGAAAGGGTATTCAATCAATGAAGCTTCGTGGGAGCCTGAAGAAAATCTAAATTGCAAGGGGCTACTTAAAAAATTTAATAGAAAGAAATAAAAAATAGTTAAAAAATTCAAATTATATTTATTATTAATATTAAAATCACAATTATTATTATTATCAAAACTTATTAATATCATTATCAATATCAATTTTATTATTAAACAATTTATTAATATCAAATTTATCAATATTTTATTTTTAACTTTAGTAATATTAAAAAAAAAATGTATTTTATTATATTAAATGTATTTTTATAATTAAGAAAATTCACTCCTTAGTTTAGTTTATTAAAAAAGAAAAACATATATTTAAATATTAAAATTCTAGATTCGTCTGGTATCCAAATCCTGGAGGAGGACCATGTAACGAATGCTAGAAATAACTAAATTGTCTTAGTGGTTAGTAGCTAAGACTTTGAGTCTGAATGACACTAGTTCGAGACCTCATAGATACTATTTTAAAAAAATTATAATTTTATTTTATTTTATTTTATTTTTAAATTTTATTTTATATGAAGATTATTGATTGGTTAAGAATTTTAAGTTGAAAAAATTTATAAATTAATTTAAAAAATTTTTAGTATAAATACGAGTAAATTTTCCCAAATATTTTAAAAAATCGAGATTTTATTAATAAATAATTATATTATTATACACTAACTTATTAAGTTAAATTCTATGTGTTTTTAATGATATTTTTATAAATTAATAATTTACAGAATATTTTAAAGTGTTAATATTACTAAGTTATTTAGTAAATATTATAATTTGTTTTTATTGTTAAAGACACATTTCTTTACATCGGCAGGACATTTTGGGATTAAGAAGACTCTTTCCCTTATTCGCAGAGACTTTTGGTGGCCTTCACTTTCATCGGATGTCTAGTTGTTTATTCGTTCCTGTGATACCTGTTGCTGTGCTAAAGTCAGCCATCACAAACCCTATGGACTTCTACAGCCTCTTAGTATTGCTAACAAACCATGGTCCTCCATCACAGTGGATTTTATTACTGATCTACCTTGTTCTAATGGTTTTACTTGCATCATTGTTGTTATTGATCGGCTTACAAAAATATCTCATTTTATCCCGTTCAAATCAGTTCCTTCAGCTACGGAAACAGCTGTAAAAGTATAAAATTTAAAACAGATTTTATACTTAAAACAAAGCAATTTTTATAAACACAAAAATAAAATAAATAAAACAATAAATTTTTATTTTAGAAAAATATTTTATTTAAAACTCTTAAAAATATTATTAAATATATAATAGTTAATAACTAAAAAATTGAAATAACATTTACATCGATTTAATAAACAAAAATTACATGTATTTATATTTTTTTACATAATTATATTCTAATATATTATTCTATTTAAATAAACGTATATTTAATATAAAATAAACAACACTAATATAATTAAATAATAAAATAACAGAATTAAACTAAAACTAATTCATTATACTTTTAATTCAATTTATTCAATTTGAGTAAACTCAAAATTGAATAAACCCTATGTATTTTCTATAAATTAATTTAATATTATCAATACTATTCTTAATATATTTCCTATTGAAATATAAACAAATTTATTATTATTAAAACAAAGTTAAAATTATTAAGCTATTCTAAATTTAAATAAAAAAGTATAATCTATTCTAAAATTAAATAAAAAGTATTTAAAAAAATATTTTAATTATTTAAAATATTTGAAATATTTAAATTTAATTAAAATTCTTTTATTCCTTAAATTTAAATATTTATCTTAATTTAATTTTAACGGAATTATTATAAAATAATTTATTATTAAATTATTCCATAAAATTTATTCAAAAATTTTATAATTCAATTTATTATTTAATAATTAATAATTAATTATTAAATAATCTAAAGATATATATTATATCTTTAGAACAGCAGACGCTTTTATAAACAATATTTTCAGGATTCATGGCCTCCCTTTAGAAATTTTATCCGATAGAGGTACACAATTTACCTCTAAGTTTTGGAATGCTGTTTGCCATGCATTCAATGTTTCTTTGGTATTTTCTTCGCCGTTTCACCATCAAACAAACGGCCAGACGAAGAGAGTAAACTCCGTTGTCGAACAATATCTTAGATGCTATTCAAATATCAAAGGTAACAACTGGTCGAAGTTTCTTAGTTTAGCAGAATTTAGCTACAATAATGTTATCCAAGAATCTGCTAAATCATCTCCTTTCTTCTTAAATTATGGTTTTAATCCTAGACACTCACCAGTTATTTCAGATAACATCAATGTTCCTAGGGCTCAAGAATATATTATAGACTTTAACAAAATAATTAATATCTTGAAAGAGAATCTCAAGAAAGCCTCCAAATCTCAAAAGAAATTTGCTAACAAATATAGAAGCAATCCACCAGAATTTCATCCTAGTGATAAAGTATGGATCGATAATTCCTTAGTGTTAAAAAAAGGACCAAAGAAGCTCAACCAAAAAAGCTCGAACCATTTATAATAGAAGAAAAGATCTCGCCTGTTACGCTTAAATTGAAATTACTAAAAAATCTTAGAATACACTCAGTCATTCATGCTTCAAACCTAGAACCTTACATTGAAGACATGCAATTTAGAAGAAAATAACCTCCCCCTTCTCCTATAGTAATAGATAATCAAGATGAATATGAAGTAGATGAAATTCTCGACAAGAGAATTCATTATGGTAAAGTACAATATTTAATTGAATGGAAAGGCTATCCACTTTCAGAAGCCTCATGGGAGCCAGAAACCAACTTAAAAAACTGTCCTGATTTATTAAAATCCTTCAATGAACATTAATTAATAATAAACTCAATTTTCTATTTATACTAAAAAAAAATACAGAGAGAAGAAAATTTTTACTTACGGACATTTGCTTAACTATATAGTAAAATTTTATTTAATTAGTTATTATTTTGTTTCTATTTGTTTTTGTTTTTGTTTTTTGTTTTAACTCTGTTTTGTTTTTAGTGTTAATAAGATTCGTCTGGTATTCGAATCCTAGAGGAGGGCCATGTTGTAAAATATTGTATTAATAAAATAATGTATAATGTATTAAATTAATGTGCTGTAAATTTTACAAACATTTATATCACAATACATTAACATAAATTTATGTAAATTTTAATTTTATGATAAGATAAAATTTTTGATGATAAAATAGAACTTTAAATTAAATAATTTTTAACCAATAAATATTTTAGATAATAAAAATTTTTTTTATAAACTAAGCCTCAAAATTAGAAATAAATAAATTAAATATATGTTTGAAATATAATCAACCATATAGTAAATAAATCAAAACTTTATTTTAAGTTTAGAAAATTCTTTAGTAAATAAATTGAATTTAAATAGTTTAATACAAATAATGTCTTTTAATAAATGTATAAATGAAAACAATGTAAAATTATAATATTAAAACATGTATATTAGAATTTATTCAATTTGTTTAAAAAGTATAAATAAAGAAAATTTTTCGACCATTGAAACGATAGTTGGAAAATCGTATAGTATAGTTTATATAGTTTAGTTTAGTTTAGTTTAAAAATAAAATTAATATTGATTACCTAGTGAGGGCTCTGGTAAAATAACCTTCACGGTAAAGGAATCAATGGTTGTTCTAGAATAGATTTTTTAATAAAATTATAAATAAAATAATATTAAAATTAATTAGTTTAATTGTGTTGATTTAGTTTAGTGTACGTATACAAACCTGAACTAGTATAGTTTATTTTACACATGTAATAAATTTGCTTATGCTACGGTTCAAATAAAATATCACAATAAACTTGAATAGTTATAAAAATAAAATTTATTTAATTTATTTTTTATTTTTCAATTTTTAAAATTTTTCTCAAAAATCCTCGTACTTTTTCCAACTATTCATCATTTGAAATTTAATGATTTTGGATAGTTAGAAATTTAAACTAATTTCATTCATAATATATAGATCATTCACTGTAACATATATTAATTTAATCCTTAATATATATTATGAATAATCTCTTAATATTTGAATAGAAAAATTTTTAATTTATAATTAATAAATTTTTAATATATTTTACATTTTTCTTATCATATATTAACTAATCAACTACCATATATAATAAATTTATATTAGTTGATTAATCATGTCCTTATTTAGCTATAAACAATAAATTTTATGTCAAGGTATCTTCTGTTATTTGTGTAACAATTACCTTTTCTAGTAATTAAATTATAGCTCATTTTCATTTAATAATTTTAATTTCTGAATATTATATAATAAAGTTAATTAATAAAATAAATCTTTATTAATAATAAAATAGACAATCATTTTAATAACAAGAATTAAGTAAAATTTCATAAGTATAAAACATTATAATAAGACTAATATTAAAGGTAATAAAATAACTATATACAAATAATATAATTTTTCAAATAATTTTTGATTAGTAACCTCAAACATAAACAAACCAAAAAACCTTTGGATCAAAAAATTCATGAGAATATATAATTAGTATCAGCAATTGTTATTCTCAAATTATAATATTAAATATTTACAATTTAATATGGTTAAAATATTACTTTTTATTTAAAAGTAATTTATAAGATTAATCTTAGGATCTATCATATGAATCCATATTATTAATATCAATATCAATTATTAATATTTTAATTTAAAATTATTTTATTTTTATCTTTATTATTAATATCAATATTAATATCAATGTAATTTTATTAATTGTAAGAAAAAGTATTTAAACAAAAAATTAAAATTATTTTTGAAATTCTTTGTAAGATTATTAATTAATTATTAACTATAATCTATTATAATATAACTTAATAAATATTATTTTAATAAATAAATAATTAATAAATAAATTTCATAACTAAATTATATTAAAATTTTTATTTTAAATACAAAAATCCATTTAATTATTTAAATTAGTATTATTCTTTAATAAGTTTTAAAGAAAAAGTTTAATAATAAAAATGTTTAGTAAGGAAAACGGTATATCTAAGATAAACTCACCTCTTATATACATGAATTAAATGGAAAAGCAGACAGAAAGAATAAACCAAACTATTCAAAATTCTGCTAAAACACTTTTATATTGGGCTAAATTATCTGAAGACTTTTGGAGTTTTGTTGTAAAATATTATTATTATATTTACAACAAAATACCACACCAAGGAAACAATAATTTAATTCCTGACGAAGTATTTACAAACGAGGAAGCCGATCTAAAATACCTAAAGGTATTTGGATGTATATGTTACTTTAAGGACTATTCTCTTAATAAGTCAAAATTCGCGCCAAACTCGAAGGAAGGAATATTTCTTGGGTTCAGTGAAGTAAATCACTCATATATCGTCATGGAGATATGTGGTGATAAACTTAAAATCCACTATTCTAGGGAAATAGAATACTGTGAAGATAAGCCGGCACAATACACTTATAAAAATAAAAATATAAACGATCCGTATTTCTCTTTCAACGATTCATATAATATCAACAATTACGACAATAAGGTCCCCTCAGATTCATCGAAGAACAATAACACAGAAGGTGTAAAAGAGAAAGTTGTTGAACAACAAGAACAACAACACTACGGATACAAATTCAAATATAAATAAAGAAAACAATAATACAGAAAGGACTACTTCCAAGAAAAAGGTGAATATCCACTTTAAAAATAATGAAGAAGTAAAAGTAGAAGAAGAAAAAGAAGTAGAAGTAAAAGAAGAAGAAATAGTTGAAGAAGAAGATAATAACAACAATATGGACGAGGACCCAGTTTATGAAAATACTAAATATAACGATACAAAAGAAGGTAAAACTAAAAGGAAAGAGAAAGAAACTAATAAAAGGAATAATATAAATTTCAAAATTGAAGAAAATTCAAAAAGTAATTTAAACAGTAAATTAAAAAACGACACTCAAAACAAAAAATAATAATTTAAATTCAAAATTTAATAAAAATAAATTTACTAATGACATTTTAAAAGTTTTAGAAGAAATTGCAAATGACAATTGCAATTTCGAAAAGAAAAATTATAAAATTTCAAATAATATTAACGAAAATAACAAATACCAATATCCTGAAAATCTTGGTCCTGATAACGTTCGCTCTGGAATAAATCTTCCTGATAAAAACAAAAATAATATTATTGAAAATCCTGATTATTTTAATAATTCTTCAAAGGAAAGTTTCACCACTGAAAATATTTCTAATACCAAAAATACTGGTGAAAATACTACTGAAAATCCAAATATTAATCATTGTGTAACGAATCTTTAATGATAGGTAATGAAATTAATAAATATAAAATTATTATTATACCTGATTTTTAAGTTAACCCTAAAAGTAACTTAAAATAAGTTATAGTTTAATTAAGTACTTTACCAAAATTCTAAAATGAAATTAATCCTAAACACTGCATATATTTTGATTATTGAAAGAAAATAATAAACTTTAATTAATCGAGATCAAAATATATAACTTTTGTTAAATTAATTGTTAAATGTTTAATAACTTCGTTAGTAAATTACACTTTAAAAGTAAACAAATATAATAATTCATGTTATAAAATAATATAATTAAACACCTTTATTAAAACATTAAAAATAATTATTACTTTAATTAATTGTAAAATAAACAACTTTTTATATTCTTTAACTTTTAATTATTTCTTTTATTGTTATTTCTAATTACTTTTATTACTTTTATTGTAAATAGTTATTAATTTTATTGTTTTAATGTAAATAGTTTAAATTCAAAAGAAAATATAAATACATGTAAATATTCTTATTTTAATCATTATTATTATTATTAATAAAGAAATATTATATAGTTAGATTAATATTTTTGTAATTTTAATAATCACTTTTATACTTAAATAAATAAAATTTTAAATATTTAAATATTAGAAAAACGAGTGTTTCTAATAAAACAATTTAGTGTTTTTAATAAAACAATTTTATTAATTTTTATAAAAACAATTTTAAATTTTAATTCATAACTTATATAGTTATAATTAAAGATATAATATAATAATCACTTTTTGAAGTAAAATTCGAAATTAAGATTATTATCAAATTATATCAATAAATGTAAGAAATAATAATTATTTCAATCTAAATAATTAATATTTCTTATTAGTTTAATAATTTATTTATTTATTTAGTTAAATAATATTTTATACACTTAATTTATTTATTTAATTTATTTAGTTAAATAATATTTTATACACTTAATTTATTTATTTAATTTATTTAGTTAAATAATATTTTATGCACTTAATTTATTTATTTAATTTATTTAGTTAAATAATATTTTATACATTTGATTTTTAAATAATATTTATATATAAGAATCCTGTAATTTAATTGTGTATTACTAATTAATTTACATATTATATCTAAACACGGATTTACTTTAGGAAATCGGTATTTTAAGGTTTTCCCGATTATTATAATTGGTTTTACTTAAAATTTACATGATGACTAATATGATTAGAATATTGGTCGAAAACTTGTTTAGGTTTTTCTTCTAGTCTTTTCCTAAACATTTAATTTGTTAAGATTAGAACCCATTTATTTAACCTTAATTTCTAATAAAAATATAAATAAGACACTCTTGAAATTCTTTAGAAATTCAAGAGTTATTATTATAAGAAAAATTAAGTATAATAAATAACAAATAATTCTATTTTAATAAAAAACATATTATTAAAACATAATTTTAATACATCTCACTCTTATCCTCCTTCCCATTTGTGTTTTTGTTGTTTATTATAAATCCTTATAATAAACTCGCTAAGTTCTAATCTTAATTCTATATTTAATTTTTTATTATTTTTTTCTTTCTATATACATATAATTTAATATTAAATTTTAATATTGAGTTATCAATAAGTAATTATATTGTACTATTTATTATATACATTACAATATAATTACTACAATAAAATAGTTAAATAGCTATATTGATTCAATAGTCAAAACCAGAATTATCAATTTGAACATTCTGGGTTCGACTCAACCTGATACCAATTTTATAAATAATTTTTATTATTACAAAATATAAATACATTAATGTAGCAATTATTGTAGTTCTAGAATTTTTATCAATTAATTTAAAGAACTTAAGAATTTTCTAAAAAATTAAAAAAAAATTAATTATTCTATTTTTCTCTTTTTATATAATGAAATTAATTCTTAGAAATTCTAAAAATTTTTATAAAAAGTATAAATACGAGTGAATTTTTCATCAAAAAATTTTTCTTCGTGTTTTTATTAATTAGAAATAAGTAATTTAAAATATTACAAATACTAATTAATAAATAAAATTAATTTTCAGATTTTTATTAATAAAAAATTATTTTCTAAAAAAACAAATTACTTATTTTAGTGTATGCCTATTGTGGTAAAATTTAGTTTTTATTGATAAACTAATAATATTATTATTTATCTAATAAAAACATTACAATAAAAACACCTTTCAAAATAACGCTGTAACGCATAAAGGTATTGTACCTTTTCACCAAAATTGTATTTTGGGGATCCCTGAGCTGGCTTCGCCGTCAGGTTGTTGGACGCTGACCTACTTGTCATGTGTTCGACTCCGGGTTCTCTATATTATGGATTAAATATAGCATTCGCTATATTTAATCCATAATATTTGTCTATTTCTATTTCTTCTTTTTTATTTAAATAATTGAAGTTACCAATCAATATAAATAATGTTTATTCATAATTATTAAATAAGAATATTTATAAATAGTAAATATAAATAATTTATAAAATTCATGTAAATTAGTCTTTAGAATTAGTATTAAGGTTAATTTGTATTAATAATATTAAATAATCAAATTATTAATAAAATATACTATTAATACAAAAAATAGTTAATTAGTATTGTGTTAACCCGAGTCTCTCGCGTTGTTACAAACGCAATACCTATACACTAAATACTACCCTCTTAGAATTCTACCCTCTTAGAACTATACTCTCTTGGAACTCTACCCTCTTAGAATTCTACCCTCTTAGAATACTACCCTCTAGGAAATAATTTATCTTAGTAAAAAATGGAAGAAGAAAATATAAATAATGCTACCTTCAAAGATGGTTTTGCTGGAGACCGTCGTTACTTCAAAGGGTTTTTAGCAAAAACCGAGTTACTATTCATGATTTATCCTGAAAAATTCGAAGATGATAATAACAAAATTTTATATATTATATCTCGACTTTATGGAACTGCTATGAATTGGGCTGCTACCCTGATGAATAACCACGATCCCTGCCTAAATGACTACGAAGCGTTTGTCGGAAGGTTAAAAGCTATGTATGGAAATCATGACGCTACCTTTGTTGCTAATCAAAATTTAAGAACTATAAAGCAACGCAGACTGGGGGATATTAGAAACTATATTTTGGAATTTAATAGCTATGCTGACGAGTCTTCATGGGACGAAGAAGCAAAAATGGACTCTTTTTTAGCAGGCCTAAATGAACAAATAGCTACTAGGATCTTGGAAATGTTCCCTGGACCTCGATCTCTCGTTGCCATGCAAACAATTGCATCAAGAATAGATTGCCGCCTCTCAACCCATAAACAATTTTTCCATAATCAAGGCCGGAATAATATGAATTCTAACAATGTCAACAGGAAATCTATGTTCAATAGAAAATCTTTCGATACAAGTAAGCCTCGTGGACCTTTATCTAAAGAAGAAAAAGATAGAAGAAGAGCCGAAAATCTATGTCTCTACTGTGGATCAGACGAACATCTTTTAGACAAATGCCCACTTAAGAATAGGAATAAAGCCCCCTCAAGTAGTACACATATAACCAACCCTGAACCAACTTTTACCCCAAGACCAAGGATTTCAGATATAGCTAATGTCAATTTACCTATTTACCAATTCGATATGTTAGTATCAAACATTTCTACCAAAGCGAAAATGCTGGATTCAGGTTCTCAGTTAAATTTAATTGATATAGTCTTCGTCAAGGAAAAGAATATTCCCTACTTCAAAGAAACCAACCTTCCCAAAGTGTCTGGAATTGGAGGAAATCAACCAATACTAGGAAAAACACTTCCAATCTCGATCGGTTATGAAAACCATAAATGTTCTGTGGAATTTTACGTCGTGGATCTCCCCTCATATTGCGCTATTCTTGGAACAGAATGGTTGAGTATTCACAACCCAACTATTAATTTTTCCACAAAAGAATTAACCTTTAATTCTAAACATTGTATCTCAAGTTGCTTAATTATCCCAAGCACATTTACTGCTTTTGCCACTCCAGAGAAATCAAATTTGAAGGAAAGCATTGAACCAAAAACTGATAATAAAATTCAAGAGTTATTACCAGCTAAACTTCTTCCATTTAAGGATGTTTTTGATGAAGGATCTACCAATAAGTTGCCGCCTCATAGGCCATACGATTGCGAAATCAAATTGCAATCAGACTCCAAGCTATTTTACGGGCCAATTTATCCGTTAACTGAGAAAGAGTAAAATGCACTTAAGGATTACATTGAAGAAAACCTCTCTAAGGGATTCATCAGGAAATCAAAATCTCCAGCTGGAGCGCCGGTACTTTTCGTACCAAAGAAGAGCGGAGAATTAAGAATGTGTGTAGACTACCGCCGCCTAAATGATATTACAATTCGGGACTCTTACCCGCTCCCTTTAATAAATGATATGTTAGAACATCTAGGAAAGAGTAAAATATTTTCAAAACTCGATCTCCGATCTGCCTATAATCTTATAAGAATAAAGGAAGGAGACGAGTATAAAACAGCTTTCACATGTAAGTTCGGACATTTCGAGTATTTAGTAATGCCTTTTGGGTTGAAAAACGCCCCAGCCGTTTTCCAACATTTTATCAACGATGTCCTTGAAGATATTTTAGGAAAATTTGTATACAGCTATATTGATGACATTATAGTTTTCTCCAATGACGCCTCTGCTCATCTTAAGCACTTATCAGAAGTTTTAAAAAGACTTCGAGAAGCCGGCCTATTTGCAAAACTAGAAAAATGTGAGTTTTTCAGTCCCTTCCTTGACTTTCTTGGTCACCGAATATCAGCCGATGGAATACTTATGGATCCGAAGAAAATCTCTACTATTTTAGAATGGCCTATTCCAACCAATGTTAAGGAGTTACAACAATTCTTGGGTTTGGCTAATTATTACCGCCGATTTATTTCAGGTTACGCGAAGATTGTCCATCCCCTTAATAATCTCTTAAGAAAAAATGTAAAATTTAAAGTATCCGGTGAAGCCTTAGTCTCGTTTAACACAATAAAAGCAAAATTCACCTCCGCACCTATTTTGGCTTACCCTAATAGAGACCTTCCTTTTATGGTAGAAACCGATAGTAGTAATTTCGCGATTGGGGCCATACTTTCTCAGACATCACCAACTGATAATATTACTATTGCAGTAGCTTTCTATTCAAGATCTCTAACACCTGCTGAACGTAATTATTCCATTTATGATAAAGAACTCTTGGCCATCGTGGACTCACTCGAGCACTGGAGACACTTTTTGAAATGAACGGAAACCCCATTTAAAATTTTCTCTGACCATCGCAATTTACTTTACCAGAAGAAACCAGAGAAAATGACACAAAGACTTGTTCATTGGTCTTTGTTTTTATCAGAATTTAATTTTAAAATAGTCTATCGTCCAGGATATTCTAATGGAAAAGCCGATACTTTATCTCGTCGTTCAGATTATGTTACTTCTAATAATTCTTCTTCCTCTGATACACCATTTTCAGTTCTTAGACCTGAAAACTTTTGTGCTATTATCACTACGGTTTCCTCCTTAAATGAACAAATTTTATCAGGATACAAAAATGATGAATTTTATAATGGAATTTGTAATCAACTTAGCTCACCCATAATGAAAAACAAATCATCTAAGGTTAAAGGTAAGAATTTCTCAATTAACAATAGTTTTTTACTTTTTAAAAATAGGATTTATGTTCCTCCTGCCTGTCGACCATCTGTACTGAATATTTGCATGATTCTCCTTCCGCTGGACACTTCGGCATCAAGAAAACTATTTCTTTGATCTATCGTGACTTTTGGTGGCCCTCCATGATTACTGATATTAAGGACTATATCCGATCTTGCGATACTTGTTCCCGATCCAAAGATTTTAGACATAAACCTTACGGCTTCCTTAACCCTCTTAATCTTCCATCAGTCCCCTGGGTATCTCTTTCTATGGATTTTATAACCGATCTTCCTTTGTCTAATGGATTTACTTGTATACTGGTTGTTCTCGATCGCTTCACCAAAATGGGTCATTTTATTGCTTTCCCAAACGTTCCTTCCGCCGTTGATACCGCTTCCGCTTTTATGAAACATGTATTTAAACTTCATGGTTTACCAAATGAAATTTTTTCTGATAAAGTTGCCCAATTCACCTCTAAATTCTGGATAGCTATTTGCAATACTCTCGATATAACTATGAAGTTAGCTTCCCCTTTTCACCACCAAACCAATGGTTTAACGGAGAGGGTGAACTCCGTTATGGAGCAATATTTAAGATGCTATACTAACTATAAAGGTAATGATTGGAATGATTACTTATATTTAGCCGAATTCAGTTATAATAATGCTACTCAGGAATCTTTGAAACATTCCCCCTTTTATTCAAATTATGGTTATAATCCTAGGTTCTCACCAGCTATACAAAGTAATACCGATGTACCAAGAGCAAGTGAGTTTACTAAGGATCTTTCCGAATTAGTTAAAGAACTTCAAAAGAACTTAGAACATGCAACTGAAAAACAAGAAAAATTTGCAAATAGGTACAGAACGGAAGCTCCAGAATTTAAGAAAAATGTCAAAGTTTGGATCAATAGCTCACTAATTATTCATGATGGAAATAAGAAACTGAAACCAAGAAGACTTGGACCCTACAAAGTAGTAGAAAAGATATCTAAAGTGTCGTATAAAATTGATCTCCCTCCAAGTATTAGGATCCATCCTATTATTCATGTAGTCGAGCTTGAACCGTACTATGCAGATAAGTTTGGAAGAAACAAGAAACCTCCACCACCAATAATAATTGATAACGAAGAGCAATACGAAGTTGAAAAAATTCTTGACAAAAGGAAACACTACGGTAAGATCCAGTACCTTATCCAATGGAAAGGGTATCCACTTTCAGAAGCCTCATGGGAGCCAGAAGAAAACCTAAATTGTCCAGAATTACTTAAAGAATTTACTAAATTAAATTAAAAAATATATATATATATATATATATATAACTTTCATGTATTTATTATAATAATGTAAAAGAAAATTCACTCATTTAAAAAGTTATAGTAATTAATTGAAATTAAATAATTTAAATAAACTTTAATTGGAAATTTGTAAAAGATTCGTCTGGAATCCGAATCATAGAGGAGGACCATGTAACGAATCTATAAAATAGTTAAATAGCTATATTGGTTCAATAGTCAAAACCAGAATTATCAATTTGAACATTCTGGGTTCGACTCAACCTGATACCAATTTTATAAATAATTTTTATTATTACAAAATATAAATACATTAATGTAGCAATTATTGTAGTTCTAGAATTTTTATCAATTAATTTAAAGAACTTAAGAATTTTCTAAAAAATTAAAAAAAAATTAATTATTCTATTTTTCTATTTTTATATAATGAAATTAATTCTTAGAAATTCTAAAAATTTTTATAAAAAGTATAAATATGTAAAGATATCAAACGCCTCAACTTGATATCTTTAATGTAACTTAAGCCATAAGTATTATTGTTTAAGTTACACAAATTATTCAGAAAAAGAAAATGAGACATAATTTATTTATTAATAATTAAAGTTTAAAACAAAATAAATTATTAATTTATTTTTAATGTTTAACAAGTAAATTAAAATTCTCAATTTAAATCCCTAGTTTTAGTATTGTTTTTTCATAGAAATAGATAAATAATATATAAATAATAAATGATTAATATATCAATAATACATGGGCACATATTCAAATTGAATAGTACTTAATTTGAATTGCCAATTGTATTTTACTAAAAAAATAGTTATAGTTTAAATATTTATTAATAATTAAGATTTTAGTGTAGATTTTAAATAATAATATATAAGAAATAAATAGTTATAATATAATATAAATGTATTTAGGAAAAATATAAATAGAAGATATTTTTCATCATTTTATCGATGTAATTGTTATTAATAAAATTTCTATTATAATAAAAGATATTTTTAATAAAACAATTTTTTATTTTATTTTAAATTTAGTGTTATTGTAATAGAATAGATATCCTAATCTATTCTTTCCGTGTCAGCATTACAAAATACGAGTGAATTTTTCATCAAAAAATTTTTCTTCGTGTTTTTATTAATTAGAAATAAGTAATTTAAAATATTACAAATACTAATTAATAAATAAAATTAATTTTCAGATTTTTATTAATAAAAAATTATTTTCTAAAAAAACAAATTACTTATTTTAGTGTATACCTATTGTGGTAAAATTTAGTTTTTATTGATAAACTAATAATATTATTTATCTAATAAAAACATTACACATTGTGAAAATTTTTATTAAATAAGTTTATTAATAAGGTTGACAAAGAGAAAAAGTTACAATGTAAACATTACAGTTATATAATGAGATGTAAGATCATGTGACCATATAAAATAAAATAAATAAAAATAACTATCTCTACAACACGTAGACATTACATTTACAACACTTTTAATACATGTTTATGTTTTTATAAATTAGTCATGTGTGTTTATAAATATATGATATAAATAAATAAATAAATAAAATTATGTGTCCATAAATGTTCACACTCTCCCTCAAATTAGATTTTCTTTAAGAATATCTTATTTGTATATTCAAACATTCTTGGACCAGGTAGATCTTTAGTTAAAGGGTCAGCTAGCATTTCTTTAGTGTTTATATATTCGATTTTTATATTGTTCTTTTCTATTCTGTCTATGATGAAATGATAGTGTATATTTATGTGTTTTAGCTTATTATTTGTTTCACCGTTTTCTATTATCTTCTTGCTTTCCTTGTTGTCGGTGAACAAAGTTATATTTTTATTGTAGTTAAAAATTTCATCTACCATATTTTTGATCCATAAGATTTTCTTCGTATTCATTGACGTACTGATGTACTTAGCCTTAGCGGTAGATGTAGCCACACAAGTTTGTTTCTTGGATAACCAGCATATTGGACTGTTTCCAATTAGAATTATCCTTCCAGAGGTAGATTTAAAGTCTTCTGCGCCTCCAATCTAGTACATTTTGACAATTATATTAATGCACTTATTGCACTTTTATATTTGGTTTTATCAAATGGGTTACTATTTGAGGTGCTCTTGTCAATTGTTGTACATGGCGTATTTCTTCTACGTACGTTTTCCATATGGAATCTTTGTAACACATTATTAATGTAATTCTCTTGAGAAATAATGTATTTGGATCATTTCTTCTCAATTTTTATTCCTAGAATATAGTTAATGAGACTGCTATTTGATATTTTAAATTTATTTTTACTTTTGCATATTACTTTCTCTATTGTTTTTGTTTTTCCAACTATAACCATGTCGTCAACATATAAACCAATTATACATTTTACGTATTTATTTTCTTTTAATGTATAAATACATAGTTCGGATTTTAATGGTTTAAAGTTATTATTTCTCAGGAATTTATCTATTGTTTTATTCCATTGTCTTCCTGATTGTTTTAAACCATAGAGAGCTTTATTCAGCTTCCAGTATCCTCCCCAAATTTTCTATCTCCAAGCGGAATTGTGGTGTAAATATCCGTATCTAATGGAGCATTGAGTTAGGCAGCTTTAATATCAAGCTGATATATATCCCACTTATATTTTGCAGCAATAGTAATAATAAATTTTAGACTGTCAATATTTAAGGTTGGAGAATAGGTTAAGTCAAAATCGATGCCTTGTTTTTGACGGAAACCTCTAGCTACAAGTCTAGCTTTAAAACGTACAATTTTATTATTGCTGTCCCTTTTAACAGCAAAAACCCATTTGGTAGATATAATATTTTTGTTTTTTGGGATATTTTTAACCAGGGACATAATTTTATTAGAATATAAATTATTCAATTCATCTTGAATAGCTGCTTTCCAATATTTTGAATTCGTACAAGACATAGCTTCTTTGAACGTAGTGGGAGCATCAGTAAATACGGTAGCTATATATTTATTTTTGTGCTTCTTAGGAGTACCGGAATTATTAAGAGAGGTAGGACTGCAAGGCCTTTTTCTTTCAGGATGGGAGGAATCATCAGATTTATCGGCCATGATATCATCCATGATATCATTTTCATCTTCCAAGTTTGGATCATGATCATCCATAGATTTATTGTCGTCCGGGATATAAGAATGAGAGTCACGTGTAATATTAGGAAAATCAGAAATTTTTGAATTTAAATTTATGTTATCATTAATATCCATAGTATCTGAGTTGGTAGAATTATCCTGTGTAACATTAGAATTTATGCTAGAATTATAACGTGGATTATTTGATTTATCATCCAATAGAATGTTTTAATTTTTATTTTGAATTTTTGAGTCAATTTTTGAAAAATTTTTATTAGTAAAAATTTTTTCACAATGATTAATATTTGGATTTTCAGTAGTATTTTCACCAGTATTTTTGGTATTAGAAATATTTTCAGTGGTGAAACTTTCCTTTGAAGAATTATTAAAATAATCAGGATTTTCAATAATATTATTTTTGTTTTTATCAGGAAGATTTATTCCAGAGCGAACGTTATCAGGACCAAGATTTTCAGGATATTGGTATTTGTTATTTTCGTTAATATTATTTGAAATTTTATAATTTTTCTTTTCGAAATTGCAATTGTCATTTGCAATTTCTTCTAAAACTTTTAAAATGTCATTAGTAAATTTATTTTTATTAAATTTTGAATTTAAATTATTATTTTTTGTTTTGAGTGTCGTTTTTTAATTTACTGTTTAAATTACTTTTTGAATTTTCTTCAATTTTGAAATTTATATTATTCCTTTTATTAGTTTCTTTCTCTTTCCTTTTAGTTTTACCTTCTTTTGTATCGTTATATTTAGTATTTTCATAAACTGGGTCCTCGTCCATATTGTTGTTATTATCTTCTTCTTCAACTATTTCTTCTTCTTTTACTTCTACTTCTTTTTCTTCTTCTACTTTTACTTCTTCATTATTTTTAAAGTGGATATTCACCTTTTTCTTGGAAGTAGTCCTTTCTGTATTATTGTTTTCTTTATTTATATTTGAATTTGTATCCGTAGTGTTGTTGTTCTTGTTGTTCAACAACTTTCTCTTTTACACCTTCTGTGTTATTGTTCTTCGATGAATCTGAGGGGACCTTATTGTCGTAATTGTTGATATTATATGAATCGTTGAAAGAGAAATACGGATCGTTTATATTTTTATTTTTATAAGTGTATTGTGCCGGCTTATCTTCACAGTATTCTATTTCCCTAGAATAGTGGATTTTAAGTTTATCACCACATATCTCCATGACGATATATGAGTGATTTACTTCACTGAACCCAAGAAATATTCCTTCCTTCGAGTTTGGCGCGAATTTTGACTTATTAAGAGAATAGTCCTTAAAGTAACATATACATCCAAATACCTTTAGGTATTTTAGATCGGCTTCCTCGTTTGTAAATACTTCGTCAGGAATTAAATTATTGTTTCCTTGGTGTGGTATTTTGTTGTAAATATAACAATAATATTTTACAACAAAACTCCAAAAGTCTTCAGATAATTTAGCCCAATATAAAAGTGTTTTAGCAGAATTTTGAATAGTTTGGTTTATTCTTTCTGTCTGCTTTTCCATTTAATTCATGTATATAAGAGGTGAGTTTATCTTAGATATACCGTTTTCCTGACAATACTTTATAACTTTACTACTGTTATTATTTTGAAATTTTTAAACACACAAAAATTTTTGCTTTAAATTTTCTTAAGAAATTTTTTTATTATTGATTAGAGTTTGAGACTCTTAATCTGTGATATAAATTTAATTAATAAATAATTTTAATAATAAGATTAACAAAGAGAAAAAGTTACATTGTAAATATTACAGTTATATAATGATATGTGAAGTCATGTGACTATATAAAATAAAATAAAAATAAATATAAAATAACTTTCTCTACAACCCGTTAGACATTATGTTTACAACACTTTTAATACATGTTTATGTTTTTATAAATTAGTCACGTGTGTTTATAAATATATGATATAGATAAATAAAATTATGTGTCCATAAATGTTCACAATTACATTCTGATAAATAATTAAATTTATAAATTATAAATTATAATAATAATAATAATATGTCATAAATACTAGTGAAATCTGCAATTTCAAGATCACTTGAAATTGTAAAATTACTTATAAAATTTCAAAATCAATAATATTCTATTTTCAAATAAATTATAAAATTATATTAAGAAATATTTAAAAATTTAGAAAAGGTTAAGATATGACCTTAACCTTTAATATTTTTTATAATGAATAACTTTAACCCTTATCGTTATAACTTAATAACGAAAAAACAATCGTAACTCGACAACGAATGACGATTTTGGATAAATATGTTTTGGGAAATACGCTTGAGATAAACAACATATCTTAAAATCAGGTCAATATCTCTGCTGGTTCACGAGATATTCCAATTTAAAGATATTTTGTTAGTAATGATTAATTGTTTATTCAGAGAATGATCACCCCTGATGTATCAAACATAAATCATTCACTCAAAAATAAAAAGAAATTATTTTAATCACAATATATAATTTAATTATTCGCTTATAAAACAATTAAGATTATTTTAATAAAACATTTATTAAATTATAAGTTTAGTAATATTAATATTAATATTAAAACACAGATAGTTAAAAATTAAAATAATTAACTTGTATAAAATTATTAAATTAAAAATTCTAAATGTAAACTTTTTGTTTATTTAATTGTTTAATTCTTTTTGAATTAAATAGTTTATATTTGTTTATAATTATACTTTAAAGTAATAATTTTATATAAATAGTAATAGAAAATGCTTTTTTTAAAACTGTTCCTAATAATCCGTCAAAATTGGATATATTATATTAAATTTAATAAATGGTTACTAATTATCCAAGAGAGAAAAATTAGATATTTATTTTAATAAAACAATATTTTTTATATAACTTCTATGACACATACAATATGTATTAATTCTTAATTATTTAATAATACGAGAGTTATTTAAATAATATTATAATTTTATAATTAAACATAATAAACTTTACATTTTTAAAAAACAAATACTTGCAAATGAACAAGTATAAAAATCATTTATTTTATTTTTAATTTTCTTATTTTTATTTATTAAATTTTAGATACAAGTATTATCACTTTCTATAGTAAAATATAGAATTAAAATAATATTCTATACGTATCAATTCATTACATGGTCCTTGTAAAACATTCTAAACTAAAGTTCAGGTTTGTATACACAATACTAAACTAACACAATTAAACTAATTATTTTTAATAATAGTTCTATTTATAATTTTATTTATAATTTTATTTAAAAAAAAACTATCCTGAAAAAAAACAACCGTTGATTACTTTACCGTGAATGTTATTTCACAAGAGCCCTCACTAGGTAATCAATACAAATTTTTATTATTTAAAAACTAATTATAAACTAACGTTAATTTATCTATACTAAATTAACCTATACGATTTTCCAACTATCGTTTCAATAGTTGAAAAATTTACTTTATGCTTTTTAAATAAATTGAATAAATCCTAATATACATGTTTTAATATTATAATTTTACATTGTTTACGTTAATACATTTATTAAAAGAAATTATTTGTATTAAACTATTTAAATTCAATTTATTTACTAAAGAATTTTCAAAACTTAAAATAAAGTTTTGATTTATTTACTATATGGTTGATTATATTTCAAACATATATTAAATTTATTTATTTCTAATTTTGAGGCTTAGTTTATAAAAAAAATTCTTTATTATATAAATTATTTATTGGTTAAAAATTATTTAATTTAAAATTTTATTTTATCATCAAAAACTTTATCTTATCATAAAAATTAAATTTTTCATAAATTTATGTTAATATATTATAATACATTATCATAAATTTAGATTTCATGTTAATGTATTGTGATATAAATTTTGTATAAATTTACGGTACATTAATTCAATACATTATACATTATTTTAATACGTATTAAATACATTATTCTATTAATACAATAATTTACAGTCTTCCTCCAGGATTCGGATACCAGACGAATCTTTGAATTCATTTTATGTTTTATTAAAACAATTATAAAGCTATATAATTACTATATAATTAAACTATACTAATTGAATTATAATAAAATAATTATTTTCATTATACATTTAATATTAAATACATGCTTAAAGTAAATTTAAAATTTTAGAAAATTTAAAGAATTTTTTTTTAAAAATAAAATTAAAAATAAAGTTTCCGTTGAAATTGTTTCTTTTTGTTGAATTCCTTAAGTAGTTTTGGATAATTCAAATTTGTTTCTGGCTCCCAAGATGCTTCAGATATTGGGTATCCTTTCCATTTAATTAGGTATTAGACTTTACCATTTTATCCTCTTATCCAATATCTCTTCAACTTCGAATTTTTCATTATTATCCACAATAACTGGCGGAGGTGGCAGTTGCTTTCTATTGAACTTGTCTTCATGGTAGGGTTCCAATTCTGAAACGTGGATGACTGGATGAATACGAATTTCCTATGGTGACTCCAATTTGAAAGAAACTGGAGAAATTATTTCAATTATTTTGTACGGACCAAGTTTTCTAGGTTTTAGCTTCTTATTACCAGCTGTTAATCCAGACCTTATCATTTACCTTGAGTTCAGGAGCTTTACTTCTATGTTTGTTTGCAAATTTTTATTGTTGATTAATATATTTCTTTAAGTTATCTTTAAGAGTTTTAATTATTTCTTTGAAATTTCTTGTGAATTCATCCGCAATTGATACATCGGTACGACTTGGTAAAATTGGAGAATGTTTCGGATTGTAGACACAGTTAGCAAAAAATGTAAAGTTTTTATAGATTTTTGAACGGCATTATTGTAACTGAATTCGGCAAGATGTAAGAATTTGTACCAGTTAGAACCTTTATAATTTGAGTAACACCTTAAGTATTGCTCTACAACGGAGTTTATCCTCTCCGTCAGCCCGTTTGTTTAGTGATGGTAGAATAAAGAAATTTTTGGGTTTATATCGAAAGATTTACAAATAGAATTCCAGAATTTAGAGGTATATTGAGTACCTCTATCAGAAAGAATTTCATTTTGTAATCCGTGGAGCTGAAAAGCGTTGATCATGAAAGAATTAGCAGTATCGGAGGCATAAGGGATGTTCTCAAAAGGAATGAATTGACAGCATAATTTAGTTAATCTATTAGTAACTACAAGAATGCAAGTATACTTTTGAGAGGGTGGGAGATCCATAATAAAGTCCATAGATAAGGAAGACCAAGGACTTTCAGCAATCTCCAAAGGGGAGAGAAATCTATAAGATATGTGTCGAGAGTCCTTTGATCGGCAGCATATTTCGCAAGACCTAACATATTCTTTAATATCAACGGAGAGAAAAGGCCACCAAAAGTCACGAACAATAAGGGAAGTAGTTTTCTTTACTCCGAAGTGTCCAGAGGAGGGTTAGTCGTAACAAATTTTAAGAACTTCCAAACGACAATCTTGGGGGACATAGATCCTATTATTGAATAATAACACAACATCTTGAATTTTGAAGTTTTCGATTTGCGAATGAGGAACTGGTGAAATTTAAGTTTCTAAATATTTGCATACTTCAAAGTAGAATTTATCATCTTTGCTATTTGAAATGATTTTATCCATAAGGGTGGTTATTATTCAGAACCATGGCACAAAAGTTTTTGGGTCTAAGGACAAAATTTTGAATGTCATTGTAATCCTTAAAATTTTCTAAGTAATCTGGTTTTCTAGATAAAGCGTCAGGTTTACCATTAGCAGAACCTGACCGATAAATGATAGTAAAGTTAAACTCGGCAAGGAACATAGACCAACAAACTAATCTTTGAGTCATTTTTTCGGGTTTCTTCTGGTAGAGTAAATTTCTATGATCCGAGAAAATTTTGAAAGGCTGAGCAATTCCTTTGAGTAGTTGACGCCAAGTTTCTAGAGCGGATACAATTGTTAAAAGTTCTTTATCGTAAATCGGATAGTTCCTTTCAGAAGAACTAAACGATCTAGAAAAAAATGCCACTGGATGAACCAACTTTTCTTTTGGATTCGTTTGTGAAAGGATTGCTCCTATAGCGAAATTACTTGCATCCGTTTTAACCTTGAAAGGTATGTCACGATTCGGGTATGCAAGAACAGGAGAGGAAGCAAATTTGGTTTTGATTAAGTTAAAAGAATTCTCACACTGATGAGAGAAGCAGAATTTAACATTCATTTTAAGTAATACATTAAGTGGTTGTGCGAGATCAGCAAAACCGGCAGGCAATGAATCTTCTATAATAATTAGCTAATCCAAGAAACGCTTGAACCTCTTTAACGCTTCTAGGAGTTGGATATTTCAGGATAGATGCAATTTTCTTTGGATCCATCAAAATTCCTTCAGACTATATACGATGACCTAAAAAATCGATAAATGGGACAAAGAACTCACATTTTTCAAGTTTTGCATAAAGTCCCGCTTTTCTGAGTCTTTTGAGTATTTCTTTGACTTGCATTACATGAGTTTTAAAATTTTCCGAGAAAATAATAAAGTCATCAATATAACTGAAGACAAAATATTCCTAAGATTCCATCAAGCACGTCATTAATGAAATGTTGAAATACTGCAGGCGCGTTCTTCAAACCAAACGTCATTACAGTATATTCACAATGTCCATATTAGCAAGTAAAAGCAGTTTTGAATTCATCACCTTCTTTGATCCTCACATGATTATAAGGAACCAGAAAACATGCGCCATATTAGGTGGTGCATCACTAATTATGTTAAGAATTAGAATATTATATGAACCAGGAAAGAAAAACTGTCTTACTGATGCTTATCAAGAATACCTACTACCTTAAAAGAACATGGAAATAACTCAGCTAATAAAGAAAAACTTATATCAAGAAAACACAAAAATTCTCAAACCGCCACAAAAAGATCAAAATAATTTAGAAAGTCAAAATTATAATAAATTATCTATTAATCAAAAAAATCAAATAATTTTGAAGAATTCAAAAATTTCATCAATTAAAAAATTAATTGGAAAATGGTAGTATATATAGATAATTTGAAATTTTCAGGAAATTCAAAAAAATTTTCAATTCAGAACAAATCCCATATATCAAAATTTAATCATAATATATGTAATCATAAATTCTCTTATTAAAAATAAATCAAAATATATTGAAGAAATTTTTAATTAAATTGATTCAATTCAAAAATGATATAAGAAAATACTATTCTAATATATTGGTCCATGTAGTATCAGTATATTACAATATAATAGAGAAAATCAAAATATGAGTGAAAAACATAAAATTGAAGATTTATGTCAATATAGAAATCAATTGAACCAAACCTTGAACAAAATATTATAATATATAGATAATATATTAGGAAATAAGAGTAATGAATATAATTTAATCAATTATAGAATATATTCTATTAATAACAATAGTAGTAACAATAATGAGAAAGATAAAGAAGAAAGAGATATAGCTTAATTTATGAAAGAATTCCTTGAGGATCATACAGTAACTTTAGATAATGAAAGATACATTAAAGATGAAGGAAATTTAAGAAAGATAATTTAATTTAATTTGAAAAGCACATGCAATTGGTCACGAAGGCTTTGGCAAAACTTATGAACCTTTTAATGTCTACTGTCATTACTTTCCAATAAAAGGATTTCCTTAATCTCTCATAACTAACTGTACTACCTATCAATTAAATAAAATTGAAACTCCCAATCCCACAGAAAATATGTTACTCCTGTACAAGCTCCATTTACTCATCTAAGTTTAGATATAATAGACCCTTTACCTGCTACAAGTCAAGGCAGCCAGTACATTATGGTAGTAGTTGACTATTTTAACAAGTGGATAGAAGAAGAACCGCAGTCCTCTATAACGTCCAAAGATGTGGTATACTTCCTATCAAAAATTTTCGCAAGATTTGGTACTCCTACCATTATAACTACTGATAATGGAGTACAATTTAACTCTGACTTTATAAATTTCTTTCTAGATTTGTATAGCGTATACATTAAATTCACCGTAACGTATCATTCGGAATCTAATGGTTTAACAGAAAATCGCAATAGAGAAATAGGAAAACTATTAAGATTACTTGCCTCTAAAGAAAAAGAATGGGACAAAGTTCTTCCTTTTGCCCTATTGGCTTTAAGAACGTCTAAAAATACAGTTACCAAATATTCAAGCTTTGAATTGGTCTATGGTACTAGACAAAGAAATATATATGGCTGCTGTAAAATCATTATTACAAACCAATAAGAAAGAAGAAATCATACAATATGTAGAAAATCAATTTACTAAGCATCAAGAAATATTTAAAATATTAGAACAATCAATGGGAAAATAAATGGAATGAACAGGTAAATAACAGGTGCGCAGATTTGAAACATTTTCTCCAAGAAAGAACGAATATGAATAGATAGTTGTCAGAATTAAGAGAAAAAATAGAATCGAATGGAAACATAGCAAGTATATAGAAAAAATGGATGAGTTAAAAAGGAAATTGGACAAAACCAACCAAAGAATCAACGATATAAGATACGATTTAAATACTAAAACTAAACGACTTGAATTAACTAAAAAGGTTTGTGAAATCGAAAATAAAATGAAAGAACAAAATCATCTAGAAGATTCGATAATAAGTCTACAAAAATAAATATACAAACTAAATAAAAGGATGAAGAATTTGATAGAAGAAAATGAGTTAAAAGAAGAATTTCCAGAAGCATTTGACGTCATCCTAACCAATGAAAAGAAACGAAAATTATCAAAATTTTCTATTGAAATCGATTAAATTGGTAATTTAAAGTACTAATATACTATATAAAGTTTAATTTAAAAATAATTAATTACTAATTTTAATATAAAAAAGGATTAAAAGTACAAAATTTTATTTGTCAATTTTTATTTTATGCGTCTTGTTTTTCTTTTATTCTTGTGTTTTATTGTAAAATAATAATATGTTTTAAATGTATTATTTTACAACGTCACCGACAGGTTCGTGAGGATTAGCAGCTGAAGGAGTAACAGGAGTAGACAACTCATTAACTCTTTGAGTAGCTCTACTGATGAGTTTTGATTTCAATGAGTTAATTGTCTTTCCTGGAATCGTTAACTTCTAAGATAGCCATTTTACCCATAATAACTTGAGTTAGAGTTTTCCAAGAGATTTAAATGATCCTTAATACCCATAATAACTTGAGTTAGAGTTTTCCAAGAGATTTAAATGATCCTTAAGACTTTCACTTTCTCTTCTGAAAGCTTGAATATCAATCTTTAATTGGTTGATATTCCTAGTTAATGTAGCAGTTAAAGACTCAATGAGAGCCTTTGAGATCTTCATTAGTAGTTTGCTTCTGAGTAGGATTACTCACTCATAGAAGCATTAGCTTATCCGAAATGATTAGGAATTATTGATATTCTTGTAGAAATATTTCCTGGGGAGCGTTCTCTTTTGGTTGTTTGTAGGCAGTTGAAGAATTCTTTTGTATCCATTTTAATAGGTGTAAGTGGAGATTTTTCTATTAAATTTTAATTATTATATTTAGTTATTAACAATTACTAACTAATTGGTGCTCATCGCACTTAGTAATGTGTGAGAAGCACATTAGTTATATTAATTAATATAATACGCTTTCCTATTGAAGGCGTAAAGCTAACAATATTTATATAAAGAAAATTAAATAATATTTTTATTTTAGCAATAACTTAATATCAGCATATATTAAGTTATTAAAAATATTAAAATTTTTAAAATTTTAGGTTTCATAGGAGTTTATAAATTTTATTAACTTTAAGTTAATAACGCTAAATTTCACAATTTTTTTCAATTTTTGTTCCTTTTATACATGAACAATTTTAATTATTACATTTTTAATTTTAATTGTTTATTGTTTAATTATAAAATATTTAATTTTATAAATTGATAATTAATATAATTATTGTAAATAGTTAACTTCTTTCATAGTAATGATGGTAGGCCAGTTTTTAAATAGGCTTAAATCTAACTTTTCTAAAATCGCAAAACTATTATTGAAAGATATTAATATTCGACTTTACCTACTTTATCGTGAAAAGCTAAAGAAACTCTTTGGTATTATAGTTAAAATTTTCTTAAAAATTTAATTTTAATAAAACATTTTTCGTTCTTTTAATTCGTTCCCTTAAAAAAAACTTTTTACTCTGCATTGTTTAATTTAATGTTGATAATTGAAATATATAGATAATTGAAATATTTTTTCTTATCAATTTTGAGTTGAAAAAATTATATTTCAACAATAGACTGATGAAACAAATAATATAAAAATTAAGGAAAATTTTGTCAATTATAAAGCAACTACAAAAAGAAATATAACAGAAATACAAATGTTATAAACAAGAAAACTCTTGTATTCCATTATAAAATCCAAAATTATTATTAAAAGCATTTATTATAGTAAATAATAAAAATATAATTAAATAGACTTTAATTTAAAGTTTCCTCATTTAATTATTATAAAAATAATAATTATAAGATTAACAATAGTTAATACTAATAGAATTAAGAATTATTATTTATATAAATATTATTTAATAAAATATTAAATGTGAATATATAATATATCAATAAAATTGTTATTTATAATAAAATATATCTTATAAAATAATAAAAATAAACAATAGACTTTTATAATTAATATTTATAATAAATTAAATATAATAAACACAATAACTATGATGTTAATAATATTAATAATAATAACTCCACTAATAATACTAATTTCGAAAATCAAAATCTCCAATATCCACAATATCCACAATATCAATATTATCAAAATCAAAATGATTTAAATTATTTCCTTTTGTACAACAATCAATTTAATTATTTACCTCCAAATTATTATAATACATTTAATTATCAAAATAATTTAACTCCAACTACAAAACAAAATTTTTCTTATAACACTTTAAATTTACAAAATGGCAACATTAAAAATAATCTCAAAATCTAAATTTTAACAATTTTCACAATTTTCAAAATTCTCACAATTTAAATAATAATAATGATTATATTAATTCATGTTATAATATTAATTACTCTAATCTACATTATATTCCAAGTAGATAATTCTAATATAAATATTAATAATTTAAATAATAAAAATTGATGACATTATAAATTATAAAAAGGAAGATATGCTTTCTTTTTAAATTTACATTTGAATTATTTATATCATTTGTAACAAAGAACAATTAACAAACAGTAATAAGAAATTCAAAGTAATGAACAATTTTTTTATCCCAGAACCAAGTAATTATGCAGATATAGAAAGTAGAGAAGATAAAGAAGAATGACTCGAAGCCATCAGTAATGAATTAAATGAAAATATCAACCGCAAAATGTGAGTATTATATTGATATAGATACACAATGTTGTATCTATATTAACCGCAAAAAGTGAGTATTATAGCTTAAGTGAATTTGCTTTAAAGCGTATGTGATTAAAGAATTTTTTAATAGAAATAGGAATTAAAATTGAAAATATGTTAATAAACGTAGACAATAAAGCAGCAATTTACAATAGTGAAAATGAAACTATAAATCCTAAGTCAAGACACATTGATTTAAGATATCACAAAATGAGAGAACTTGTTAAATAAAATAAAATTAAATTAAAATATATAAAGTCAGAATCCAATTTGGCTGACGGTTTAACTAAATACCTAAATGGACCTTTAATGAATAAATTTAAAAATTCCTTACTTAAGAAGCTTAGCGTAATTCAACTTTAGGGGAGTGTTAGAAATAATGTTTAATTATAGTTTACACAAAATATATTTATATTTATATTTATTTATATAATAAAATAATTAATATTTAAATATTAGTAAACATATTATGGCGCAATATAAAAAATGTATATATGAATGTAAATGTAATTAATATACATTATAAAAGAGTCCATTAATAAATAAAATTAACCATAAATATTAACAAATAACAATTATATCGATATTGTTTTATAAAAATTATATGTATTTATATGTAAAAGTATAAAGACAAAACTGATTTTATACTTAATAATAATTAATAAAAATTTAATGTTTAATTTTTATTAATAGATTAAAAACTAATAAAAAAATAATTAAAATAATAATTACATTGATTTAACAAACAAAAACTGCATACATTTTTTATAATTATATTATTGTATTTAAATAAACATATATTTAAAATAAAATAAACAAAATTATTCTATAATAAAATAATAAAACTAAAATTGAATTAAAAGTATAATGAATTAGTTTTAGTTTAGTTTTATTATTTTATTATAGAATAATTTTGTTTATTTTAATTCATTATACTTTTAATTCAATTTAAGTAAACTCAAAATTGAATAAAACCCATAAATTAGTTTTTAAAATAGATTTTTTTACATTACAATAGGAAATATAGTTTAATAATTTTTATTAAGCCATTCTAAATTTAAATAAAAAGTGTTTAAAACATTTGAAGTATTTAAATTTAATTAAAATACTTTTATTCCTTAAATTTAAATATTAATTTTAATTTAACGGAATTATAGATAATTTATTAAATTATTCCATAAAATTTATTCTAAAAACTTTAGATTATGTCTTAACAGTATCGAATAAATAGTTTATAAATTATTTAAATTTTCTTAATATTTTATCTATTTAGAAATTATAGCATATTAAATATAAATAAATATTATTAAAATAAAATAAATAAATTATAATACTGTATTAATATAGCAAATTGATATATAAATATATAAATATTGTGTAATATTTGAAAAAATATATTAGGAGTGTATAGAATTCATATACAGAGTTTTAGTATAAAATTAACTAGTATCTGTTAGAAACAATAGCTGTTACTGAAGTATTTGTAAAATTAGGACGGATATGAATAGCACGCTTATTTGGGGGAAGGGATTGTTAGTATGATAAAAAGCACGCAATACATGACTCTCAAGTTGAATACTTTAATAAACTTTGGCGAATATAGTCACCGAAGGCTATAGGTTTGCCGTGAAGGTAAAGCAACATAAAAATATATAGATTTAAATTATTTTGAGGTCTAGTATATCATCACCTCTAATTAGTTCAGTATTTTCAAGTCTTCAATAATCAATCTAATATTAGATATTTAAAATAACAAAAAAAAGAATATTAAAGAGGCACGTAGAAGAAAAGTTAGTGAAGATAAAGATGAAGATATGGAAAAAAATCCAAATGAAGAAATAGAAAGTGTAGAAAATGAAGAAGAACAAAATAATACAAATGAAATACCTTTATAATAAGTTACTGATACAAAAGAGCATACTCAACATATTGAAATTAATGATTCTAATAATTCTACTAATGAAGAAATAATATAAAAATTAAGGAAAATTTTTTCAAATATAAAGCAACTACAAAAAGAAATATAACAGAAATACAAATGTTATAAACAAGAGAACTCTTGTATTCCACTATAAAATCCAAAATTATTATTAAAAGCATTTATTATAGTAAATAACAGTTAAACTATAATAAAAAATAAAAATAGTAATTTATAAAAATATAATTAAATAGACTTTAATTTAAAATTTTCTTAAAAATTTAATTTTAATAAAACATTTTTCCTTCTTTTAATTCGTTCCTTAAAAAAAATTTTTTTACTCTGAATTGTTTAATTTAATGTTGATAATTGAAATATTTTTTCTTATCAATTTTGAATTGAACAAATTATATTTCAACAATAGACAAGTCTTATTGATTTATCAACAGGGACATATTAAAAGTAATAGTAAGAACTTATGATCTAGGTTCCCTCACGCATTAAGTTCTTAGGAACCTAGATCATATGAATAAAGCGACAGAAATATCTATTATCCGAAGGAAGACACTATATGATATTTGATCAGTGATTTAAAAAATGTGATACTTTACATTTTAATTCTGAGGGGTCCTGAGAGGAATCCTCCATTTTTGCTGCCTTACGTATCTTTTCTAAATCATCGCTTAAAACCTCCCAATAAGAAAAATCAATATTTGTTTTAAAACAACTTTTTTATAAATTTTTATTTATTTAATAATAATAATATAAATGATATATTTGATACCTATATAATTAAGATAATAACATCTTTACAAAGAATTAAAATCAAATTTATATCCTTTGTTAAGATTATTAAATTGTTATTCTTAGCAATTTAATAATCTTAACAAAGTATAACATGTAATTTATTAATAATATAATATAAAAATTATAAAAGTGTATTTTATCTTAAACAAACATGTTTAAGATAAAATATACATATGATTAATCATTTAAACATTTGATTATAATTAATAATTATTAAAATTATTCAATTAATAATCATCTGAATTTGAAGATATAATAAGATTCTTTACTAATTTATTTTCAAGACATGGTATAACAGAATTATTATTTACAGATATAGATCAAAATTCATATCTGATAAAACAAAAGCTTTTTTAGATTTACATGATGTATATATTCATTATATCAGTATATATCATCCAGCCTCAAATGGAAAAGTTGAAAGTGGGGCATTCTAATAAAAGATGCATAGAAAAATATAATTATTTAAATATTATATGAATAATATCTAATATCTAATCCTTTTATAATTTGTATAACAATTTTTATTGTTAATAATAATAATAATTAAATTATGTTAGTATAAGTTATTATAACGTAAATGTTATACGTATATTAGAATAATTAGTTATATAAAAAGATATAAAAATAGTGATAAAGAAAAAGATATTTAGAAAAGGGAGAGCTTTTCAATTACAAATAATATTTGATATTTTAATTTTAAGTATTAATTTTATTTTATTTTATTTTATTTTATTTTAATTAATTAGTTTTAGTTGAGTTAGTTTTAGGTTAATACTATATACTTTAAGTGTTTATTATATTTAATTTATTATAAATATTAATTATAAAAGAAAAATATTCTATTGTTTATTTTTATTATTTTATAAGATATATTTTATTATAAATAACAATTTTATTGATATATTATATATTCACATTTAATATTTTATCATAGTTATTGTAAGTGTTATTAGAGTCAAGTTCATCAAGTTCATCAGGTTCGAAAAGAGGTTTTTCTTTTTCAATTTCAATGTTATCATAATTATTCCTCCGATTTCATTATAAGGAGTGAAATTTATAAAATCTGGAAAGGAAGGGGATGCGGAAGAGTTACCAGGAGTGTCTTCAAAGAACTCAACAGAACGTGAAATAACTATTTTATTATTAGTAAAATCAAAAATCCTAAAAGCGGAAGAATTATGATCATATCCGAGAAAAATACCTGGTAGGGTAAAGTTAGACAACTTGAAACGAAACTGTTTAGGAACATAAAAGAATACTTGACAACCGAAAACTCTGAACCTATTAAAGTCCACATTATCATTAAAAAAAACTTCATAAGGAATTTTGTTGTTAATGCCACTATGGGAGATTCTGTTGTGAATAAAGTTGGCAGTGTCAATAGCATCTTCCCAAAAGACATGACTGAGCTGAGCGTCTTGTAACATTGCCTTAGCACTAGATATAAGTGTACCATGTAGTCTTTCAGCTCTTCCATTTTGTTGAGGATTATAAGGAACAGTAAACTCGTTTGTAATCCCGTTATCATTACAAAAGGTATCAAACATTGTGTTAGAAAATTCAGTACCATTGTCTATGCGAATAAATTTAATATTAGTATTAAAAATATTTTTGGTTTTCTTATATCGTGTATGAAAGGAATAAAATATATCAGACTTGGATTTGATGAAAAGGACCCAACTATATCTTGAAAAATCATCAACAATAGAAATAAAATATTTATTGACATATAATGAAGGATTGTTGACTACGACAGTATCCATATGAATTAGTTCAAATGGTTCCTTAGATTTGTTTCCTGCGAAGTGAAAAGGTAAATTCTTGAGTCTAGCATTACTACATTTTTGCACTTTTCTTTGATTTTTATTTTATCTAATCTATCCTTTAAATGGTCAATACGAAAATGACCTAAACGTCTATGCCATATATACATATGATCATCATCACTAATAGATATACTATTGCCAACTATATTGTTATTATTATTAAAAACGACCTTTTTATCAGAGATCCATATGTTATACGTTTTTGAATCATTAACACAGGCGGAAATAATTTTGTTACCATTTTTATTATAAATAATTGCAAAATTTTTATTTTCATTTCTAAGGAAAACGGTCTTATAGTATTGGTTTCATAAACAATTGATAAATATTAAATTTTTCTTACAGCCAGGAACATATAGGACATCCTTAAATTTTGTCTTATTATCATAAATATACCCATAATAGTTGCCTTTATGAGTAGAATTGATAGATTTTCCATATACAAAATGTATACTCTTTTTATATCTTGTTATATCGTTTAAACATTTAAGATTTCCTGTCATATGGTAGGTAGTTCCTGAATCTAATATCCTTTGCATAATGCTATTTTTTTCTTCTTTATTATTATTTATATTGGCACTTTTATCCTTTGACGAAGTAACATTAATATTATTTGATTCTATATCTACTGACGCGTTATAATCTTCAAAGAATATTTCTTCATATTTATCTCGCGTTTTTCGTGTTTATTTTCTTCTTGGATATTAGTTTGTGCATAATTTACTTATTATAATATTTATTCTGTTTGGTAATTTTTGAATTTTTTCGATAGTGACATTCATTTGAATAATGTCTTCTTTTTCCACAGTTCCAACATTCTATATCAGATTTATTCATTCTTTCTTTTGGATTAATTTTATTATGATATTTTTTATTTTTAATATTTTTATTATATTTTGTTTCTAGACTTAAACTTGATGGTTCAACAGTGTCTGCCCTATTTTTCTTGTCCTGGAGTCTTTTTAACCTTTGAACAGCTTTGATGACATAATCTTTTATTTCTTCCCAGGTTCCTACAACATTAAGTAAATTTATTTTGATTACTAAATCTTCTGGTAAAGAGTTATATAAGTAATCAAATTTTTCATTAAAACTTATTTTTTCAGTAATTTCTTCTAACTCATCTAATTTTGTGAACATCGATATAGCTATTTCATCAGATTCGTGGTATCTCATTTTGTTTAGTTCATTTTTTATTTTATATATTATTTCTTCTTTGTCTGGTTATTCTACATTTTCTATTAACAGTAGTGTTGGTAAAATTAATATGTGACTTATATTTATTATTCAGACTATTTATTAATAATTCTCTGGCTCTTCTGTCCTTTTTTATCAACTCCTTTGTAGCTCCTTTTTCATAATAGCTATCTGTAGTTCCAAATACCTATATCAGGTCTTTTGTATCAACATTAGTTTTATCTTTAGCAGAGAATATTTTTAATTTTTCTTCATAAAAGACTCCATATCTTCTTTACTCATTAAGAAATACAATTCTTGTTTCCATACTTGGAAATTTGATCCATCAAAAGGATTCATTGTTCTGTCTTTTTCATTACTCATTTTGATTTATTCTATTATATTCTTTAGTTAGGAATTTTTTTTATTATACGTAGAGTCCTATGAGACTCTTAATATGTTAATATTTATGGTTAATTTTATTTATTAATGGACTCTTTTTTAATATATATTAATTACATCTAATATTTATACTGATATATGATTAATTACATTTACATTCATATATACATTTTTTATATTGCGCCATAATACGTTTACTAATATTTAAATATTAATTATTTTATTATATAAATAAATATATTTTGTGTAAACTATAATTAAACTTTATTTCTAACATTATTTTAATTTATAATAATTTAATATATTTTTTTTATTTTATTTTTTTTTATTTCTTGGTGTTTTTTATTGTAAAATTTTATTTATAATAAAACTTTTTTTTATGAATTTACTACCATATTTTTCAGAACTTTCTATATCGTATTTTGGAATATCTACTGCATAATAAAGGATTATCTACTGTAATTTGGAATATACCTTGCTTCAAGAATTTTATATTACCTTAGGAATATCATTGAGTATATATTTTGGATTTACTGTTATACTGTTTATTTTTGTTGTAATATTTTATGAATTTACTACCATATTTTTCAGAACTTTCTATATCGTATTTTGGAATATCTACTGCATAATAAAGGATTATCTACTGTAATTTGGAATATACCTTGCTTCAAGAATTTTATATTACCTTAGGAATATCATTGAGTATATATTTTGGATTTACTGTTATACTGTTTATTTTTGTTGTAATATTTTTAAGAACTCGTCTAACACCATTTGATAGGATAGAGTAAAAAAAATAAAAAAAAAATAATCACACTGGAAGACTGGAAGAAATCAATCAATTCTTATCTAGCCTTCATTTAAACATTTAAACGAAAATATGGACCGTCAAGGGCCGACTTTGAGGATAATTAATGATCCTTCAATTTTCTCAGGAAGAAGATAAGAACTAGATAGTTCTTGATCAGTGTAAAACTAGAGACTCAAATAATGATACAATTGTTGCAAAAGGAAAACTTTGCAACATTAAATAAAGAAAATTTGCAAGGTGTTCAAAAGCAATAACGAATTCTAGCACGTTAGCCAAAATTCGGATTTTAACGAAGCAACTAAGATATATATGTTAACAAGAGGAATACATCCAAAAAATGTGTGAACATTTAACTGTAGTTAATTCAAACCCCTCTCAGTTAGAGGGTCTTTATTCCGATGTCCTTAGTATTGAAAATCTTATAAAGAGAAATGACATCAATGAATACTACATGACGCATCAAAATCGAAGAAATTATAACCAAAATAATGCTATGGATGTAGATTATATATAGAGTCAGTTTAGGTAAAGGTTAATTACTACCCTCATCATAGAAGTAATTATACTGAAAATAAAACAAATCACGATAAGGTTAAGAAGGAAGTTTGCTTTACTTGTGGAAAGGCTGGTCACTTTCAATTGTCCAAACCAAAAGAAACCAAAAAATGTAAAATTAATAAGAGATGCTAGTTTCTCAAGTATTTCAATTACAAGAATTAGAAAAAAGATAATAATTCCAAGAGAACTTCCAACATGTTCGAAATTCATAAAAGTGAAAAAAAAAATATTATCTATTTCTATATCAAGACAAATGATATCGATGTGGTCAAGGTTAAGATACTTATTGAATCTGGTTCCGATCTCAATTTTATCCACCCTGAATTTGCACGAATAAACCAAGATATTAAGATATTTCTCTTAATAATCCGGAAAATTTTAAAAAACTAGAAAAAACTAGTTTTTATTACTAAAATAATTCCGATACCTTAAAACTATTTTATTAAGGATAGTCAGGCAAAGTGTAAGACCTGTACCAAATAACTTGAGTCAAAGCAACTATCAAGGAGAAGTAAATCCTATCAATCAAATTATCAAACGGCTCAATCTTAGGCAAAGTGTAAGACCTACAGAAGTTTAATAGAAAAACCAACTAAACTAAATAATTGAATAAGGATAATTAAAATTTCGAAAAACAAATTGAACATACAGGCCGAAGACGAAGAATCATCGGATTCCATATTTCATATATCAAGAAGAAAGTCATTTAATACTTCAAAACGAACTTATCTATTCTACGACTACCGACTCCAAGAAATGAGTGAAACGGAAGCTAAAGGAAAACAAGCCATGAAGGATAACAAGACTGCAAGCGATGAATCAGTCAAGACGTCCAGAATTCCACAAGCCATGGAAATAGAAAAGACAGAACGAACAAGTACATCAAGTATGTCTGGAGTAAATGAATATTTAAATAAACTCCCAGATGATATTATCAATGTTAAGACTTTAGAAACAGAGCTAAAAAACACTTATGGTGGAAATGCTCAAATTCCAAATTATAATCCCGAAAATAATGGGGCTACCCTATTAGCCTCAATGGATAACATCTATAAAGAATTAAATAATAAAAATAATGAAACAAGGGTTGAAATGCAAACAATGATGAGTAACTTTATGGAGCAAATTCAAGCTCAGTTCATGAATCTTACTGCCACCCTTAACGCAACGCTTCAAACCTCAATCTCTGAACAAAAGAAATAGATAGAACATATTAAAGTCAATATGGCCAATAAAGCGGATAATGTTCAAGTACAAAACTTAGCAAATACTATAGATAATAATACCGTAAAACCTACAGAACTTAATTCAGTAGTTAATGAAGTAAGACAGGAACTCAGACAAAACCAATTGAATACTGCAAAATCTAGTGACTTATTACCCCTAGAAAACGGGCTTACTCAACAACAAGCAGTTAATGAAGATAGTAATCAAGAGATTACTAAATTAACCAAAAGATTATCACTCATCGAAAAAGAAATTGAAAATATCACCCAACAGACCGTTGATAGCAACGTCTATACAGAAAACCTCACTACCATCATCAAGAATGAAATGGCTGAAAAATTACAAGCCACTAGGGCTGACTCAAAACAAGCTATTCAAAAGCTCCAAGAGCAATTAATTACCACCTATCATATTAATGGTAAAAATGAGGATCAGTTCAATAAGAACATGAATACCTTTCGCGAGAAATTAGAAAATCATGCGGTGCTTCAAACCCAATTACAAGAAAGGATCAAAACGTTAGAAACTGAACTAATAAATTCAGAAAATAATACAAATATTGAAGCTAAACTAACAACATTAAGAAAATTATACGAAGATCTACTTGACAAATATGAAAGTCTCCAGGAATCGACCAAGGATGAATGCGTTAAGCAATGCCTTAGGGAGATCACAATTATCAAGAAGAAACTTAATGAAGTTGGTCATCTCGAAATTGATAACATTCAAGATGAATATAAACATTTATTCCATAGTAATTCTAAAACGAAGAAACTATTTAATGCTACTATTAATCAAGACACTCTAGAAGTCACAATTCAACCAAAAAATGAAACATGTAGAAAAATTATTAATACATTAATCAACGAAAAATACTTAATGGATGCAAGCTTTAATAATCCAACTGAAGAAATATCTTTTAGTAATATCTCTAAATTCAGAAGCAAATCGTTCATTGGACACTCAACTCTCGATGATAGAGAGGAAGAACAAGATAAAAGGCTCAACAAGAAACTTGAGGAGCAAGAAAACATCTTTAATAAGAAAATTGAAGACCTTAAGAATAACTCCCATAATTCTTATATGGCTTCATCATCCCATTCCTCAAATAATAAAGACGATTTAACAACTAAATTTAACGCTGGTTTTAGAAGCGAAGAGGCTAAACAAAATTATTTCGATGTTAAATTTCATCGTACCAAGGTTTACAACATTCCGGAAGAAGAAAATAGAAAGAAATTTAAAAAACTTATGCAAGAAACCAAACCTGACTTCAGTTCAGGATCTAAGAGCGAACAGTATTATCATTATAAAACACATCCTAGAATTTACAACTCGAAGGTAAAACCAGTTGTTCCCTTTCGCCCAGTGGAATTTCAAGACTTACCCCTTGAGATTCAGCAGAATGTATCAGGGTTCAGGACTTTATTTAACATTCCGGCGCCAAGGTACAAGAACAAGCATAGTGGCTATGAATTCTTATCAAGTCTCAAAGCGTATCTACAAGCTTACTGCCCTAGAATAAACGAGATGCAAATTTGCGACGCCATTATTGCGAGGGGAGGTAAGGAAGTCAAACAATGGTTCGAAAACACATACAAGACCAAGATTGATAATAAGGATTTAGCCTGGAATGAATCAACCACCTGGCAGAAATTAAATAATTTTATCTACCAATTCGAAAACGAATTTTGTGAACTTTCGCTACAGGAACAAGAAAATAAATGGAAATCTCTAAAAATAAATACTCTTAACATAGAAAATTTAGAACTCCTTATAGAAGAAATCGAAAAAATTGGTAATAATATTAATAAGTCTTACTTTAGCAGATTCACTAAATTATCAAGAACTTTACCAGCTAACTTCGCTGAGAAATGCTTAGAAAAGTTACCTAAGCTACCAATACGAGATCCAAGAGAAGATTTCAACGAACAGAATGAAGAAAACGAAGAGATATATAAAGACTTTATTGAAATCATATTTAAAACAATAGCAGAAATAGAAGGTAACAAAAGTATGAAGGAAGATTTAAAAACATTTGTTAATAATTACAAAGATACACCTAACAAATCAAAAATAAAACCACAGTCGAAATATTCGAATATACATAGCGACAAATGGAATAAAAAACATAAAGAAACAAAGATAAATGCGAATAAAGGGAGGCCAACCTCTAATTACAACATTAAAAAGAGCATATTAGATAGTAACATAAAAGAATATCAAAAGAAAAGGTTTACTCAAAAGTTTATACATAATACAATAGAATCAATTAAAAACCTAAAGTATCTCAACAATCCACGATTTGGAGGCCGAATGCATTATAATAAGGCCGTAGTCATAAATAATAAATATATGGCAAAATACGCTATAGTATTGCTCGACTCTGGCTCAGCAGGCAACTGCATAGGAGAAAATATAGTTAACAACCTAAATGTCAAGAAATATTCCAATAACATCACCCATACTATACAATCTGGGGAAACCATTACGGAAATAAAAGAATACTGTTATCTTACCATTGGAGTTGAAATTAAACAAGGAATATACTACTTTACTAACATTAAACTCAATATCATGCCTATTAACGGCCCTATACAACATCAGCAGAAGAATTTCTACTTCGACAAGATTATACTAAATGATGATTTACTATTCAAGATGAAAAAACGTCATTTAGAAGCAAACTATTTCCCATACTTCTTAAATCACGAAGAAAACAGAAAAGAAGAATTTAAAGAACTTCTACAAAAAAGAAAGTTCGTTATAGATGAAACGTGGGATAAACAAAATTTAGATGATAAAGGAAGGATCATCAAATCCAAACAGTCCACGAATAAGCATAACAATAATAACCAAATTCATAATACAGAAACCGTCACCCTTTCACCAGAAGAAAAATTAAAAATCGAACAAAAACTACTACAACAGAAGCAAAAGAATCAAAGTTTTGTAATATCAACGGACCACAAAAAAGGACTCGAAGAATATATTATCAAGGAAATAAAAAACCTGCCCGTAGAACTCCAGGAATATAAACAAGTATTTGAGCCACCACCAAAGGGCAAGATATTCGATAGAAAAGTACAAAAATTGAACGCCTACCTACCGTACGATAAAGAAAAGGTCAAAAGACTTCCCATGATGCCGCACATAAGCTTGGATCAAAGTCAAGAGAAGGCGCTAGAAGAAGAATTTCTAGAGTTAGAAGAAAGTGGAAAAATTGAAAAAAAAAGAGCCAGCTCTGCATGTAATGAATTTAACGTCCCAAAGAAGGACGGAACATTTAGAACCGTTTTCAACTACGTTATGGTTAATAATTGCTTACATCACAACAACTATCCAATCCCTAAAATCGTCGAATTGGTACACAGAGCAGCACAATATAAATATCACATTCTCCTCGACTTAAGAAATGCTTATAACCAAATCTTTCTTGAACCTAAGTATCGCTTCTTAACTAGTTTTCGTTTCAAGAATCAAACTTACCAATGGAAAGTTCTTCCATTTGGATTGTCCACAGCCCCTTCTATATTTCAGTCTATATTGAATTTATTATTAAAAGAACACTTAAATAAAGGAATAGATATCTATCTTGATGATATCCATATTTATGCACAAAACAAAGAAGAATGTATTAATTTATGCGCATATACACTTAAAAAATTTAAAGAAAATAATTTTTACTGCAAGTTAGAAAAGTGTTTATTCTTTCCTGAAACATTTGAATATTTAGGATACAAAATAGGTTTTGAAAAAATACGCCCTATATCAAACAAACAATTAGACATTAAAAAATGTCATACTCAGAAGGAATATCAACAACTATACGGTTTCCTTAATTATTTCAAGGATTATGTAAGTAACTTTACGGAAAAAACAAAAAATATTACACTAGGACTATCTAATAAGAGTACAAGCTGGACTAACGAAATGGATAAAGAATTAAACTACTTTAAAGAATTAATACCTAACCTTTCAGATTTAGCACCATTTAAACCTAACCATGATATTTTAATCCTAACCGACGCTTCAGAGATCGGAATTGGTGCCGCTATTTTCCAGGTGGGGGACAAACATCTACATGTTCAAAACTACGTTTCAAATAACGTATACAAGAGTAACATTAATCGGGAAACTATCGAAAATCTTTTTGGTCATAAGAAATGGACGTATTCCGGACATTATGGACGCAAAATCTATAACTCCGATAAAGCAAAAAATCGTGAAGACATAGAGCCACCAATCAAATTAAATGAAGTCATGAATACTATGGAAATTAAAAGAAAAAATTTAGAAGAGCTTAAAGGGTATTTAAAACCAATAGGTTTTTACTCTAGAAAACTCAATTCTACCGAAAGAAAGTATTCTACCTTCGATAGAGAGCTACTCGCCCTATCGGAAACTCTCCTTCATTATAAACTATTACTTCAACAAGGTCAAAAAATCTATTGCGCGACAGACCATAAGAATTTAGTGATCTATATTAATTCAGGATCCAAAGTGGAAACTAACAGAAAACTTCGCTTATTTGAAAACATTTGTAATTTTAATATTATTCCTTGCTATATCGAAGGAAAAAGACAATAAAGTTGCTGACCTCCTATCCAGATTTATTAATATGGAGAATAATCAAGAAGAAAGTAATAATACAAGTGGTAATTCACAACAGGTAAACAATATTGAAGAAATCAACTCGTTAGATTTCATCCTAAACGCGATAGAATTAAAAGAGAAAGAAAATTCAAAGGAAGAAAGTAACGAAGAAGAAAATATGGATTTCAAAGTTTTCAAAGCTACAATCGAATCATTACTACAAGGTAATAAACAATCTGAATTAAAGGAATATTTATTTAAGTGGTACAAAAATCAGGATAATTTGTTCAAGAACTTAAAAGAACAAATTATAAACTTACTTGAAGAAAATACTTATTTGGAAAAACAATACCGCAAACAAATAAATTTAAGATGTGAAGACTTAAAAGAAGTATTGAACCGTAAAGAACAGTTCAATCAAGAAATATCCAAGTTAAAAGAGGAAGTACAAGTCATACAAACAGGAAGTAATCAAACAGAAATAAAAAGAAAATTCGATAAATTAAACCAAAAAATAAATGACCTTAGGTATGATTTGAACCCAAAGGCTGAACGAATTGAACTCACCAAGAAAATAAACAGATCGGAAAAACAGTTAGAATCCCTACAGAAAGCTATAGAAGAAATTAGAAATAAAGTCGAAAATGTAAACAAAAGAATAAATACATTAATAATCGACAATGAGTTAAAGGAAATATTTCCCGCAGCCGAAACTATCATTAGTAATGACTTAAAGAAAAGAAGGTTATCGAATTTCCAAATAGAAATCGATTTGACCAAAGAACATAATGGAAAGTCACAAGATTAAAATTCAATTAATTTTTAATATTAGTTAATAATATTTTAATAACCTTAATAATTTTATTAGTAATAACATTTAAATATTAATTTATAGCTAAATTCTATATTTTTATATAAATACATGTAATATGTATTAATTGAAAAAC
This sequence comes from Piromyces finnis, assembly GCA_002104945.1. Classification (NCBI taxonomy): domain Eukaryota; kingdom Fungi; phylum Neocallimastigomycota; class Neocallimastigomycetes; order Neocallimastigales; family Neocallimastigaceae; genus Piromyces; species Piromyces finnis. Next base: position 382,377 of record MCFH01000048.1, read on the forward strand.
TAGTTTTTTCTAGTTTTTAACATTAGTCTCTAATATTTTACATAAAATAAAAATTTTTAATATTAGTTATAATTCTCATTGTAATCAAAACACTTTGAGGATAAAAGACTAATTTAATTAAACAAGTTTTTTAACATTATTAATATAAAAACCAAATAATAAATAAAAATATATTTAAAACATTAATTCTATTAAACGTTTATAACAAATTTAATATTAAAGTGTAAATAAATAGCAACAAACCAATTTAACAAGATTAACTCTCAAATATTGCTGAATCTTTCAAGGTTTCCGGTTTGGGAAATCATTCAATTATATTCACTTAGAAATACTGAAGCTGATATCATTCTTGCTTTACCTTGGATAGAAAAACATTGTCCTATGTACTAGGACGATGAAGATGGACAATCGTCTTGTAGTGATCCTGACTCTCTCAATTATGATGACCTCTTACTGTGACTCCAGTAACAATGAAAAAATCATGAACATTAGAGGCCATTAAACTTCCGTAAGAACCATTAGTAATTAAAATAGTTATTGTAATAACATCAATAGTGATAGTGTAAATAATAATAACAATAACTGTAATATTAAATATACATGTAATAAAATTGTTATGATGAAATTTTAAATACTAAAATAAATATTATAATACTAGAATAAATATTAACAAATATATATTAATAGTAAATAATTTTTATTTAAATAATTTTATAATTATTTCTTTTATTTATTAGTATTTAGCGTTATTTTGAGCTATTTAACTATAATAATTTATTTTACCACTTGATTGGGTAAATGAAATAAACTTTCTATTAATATATGGGGTATGCATATTTTTTAACAAATAAATGCTAACCTGAATATATGGTTTCAATTGAAATATTTGTGGGCAATTTTATGGCCACAAATTGTAAAATATTATATTAACTAAATAAAATATTTATTACATATTTAAGGGGGAAATTTAATGTATTAATATTTTTAAATTAATTTTTATTAAATATATAAACTATGATTTGTTTGTTTAATTAATAAATATATAATAAATAGCTAGTATAAAAAGTATAACAAAAATATAATAAAATAAAAAATATTATTTAAATTAATAAAATAAATAAATTTTTGTTATAACTTAAATTTATTTACACCTCGATTTCTTTTAGTCACGTTATTACATGACTATTTTATTATGTAATTATTAATAAAATATTTTTATTAATAATTAGAGTTTTATATAATATTTCATATCAAATTATCTGATAATAAAATAAAATTTTAAATTATATTCTTTAACCAATAAATATTTTAGATAATAAATAATTTTTTTATAAACAAAGTCTCAAAACCAAAAAATAATATATAGAACATATACTTAAAATATAATCAACCATATAGTAAATAAATCAAACCTTTATTTTAAAATTCTACCGACAGGTTTAACGAATGCTTTAACTCAGAAGAAGAAAAGCAAGATTATTTCAACGTCAGATTTAAGAAAAATAAGACCAAGAACGAAAATCCCGAAGAATTTAAAGAAAAATTCTCCAACTTCATGGCTAGAGTTAAACCGGATTACAGTCAAGGCTCCCGCGAAGAACAGTACTACTACTACAAGAAACACCCAAGAATCTATAATCTAAATATCAAGAACTCAGTTTTCTTTCGACCAGAGGGTTTCAAGGGGCGATAAGTCCTTGAAATCCAAAGCAATCAGGGCTTCAGGAAAGTATTCAAGGATCATCCACCTCGATACGTGGGCAAAGATCAAGGCCTTGAATACCTTAGAGATCTCAAGGCGTATCTACAGACCTATACGTCAAACGTGAAAGAGTCTCAAATAAGGGATGCTGTTCTTGAGAGGGGAGGTAAAGAAGTAAAAGCATTGTATAAAAACGTATTCTTGAAGAGGCTGGATAACCAATCTATTAAATGGAATGACATCGTAACTTGGAAGAAACTTAACTTATTCGTCTACCATTTTGAGAAGCAATTCTGAGAACGAACCATCGAAGAACAAGAAAAATTCTGTAGGACTATTCGTCCGTTAAAGGTAACCAGCGAAGAAAACGTAGAGAACCTAATAGAAACAATAGAAAAGTATGCCGATAATTTAAATAAAACTTTCTAAAGCTGTTTCCTTAAATTAACCAAGAACTGCTCGAAATCGGTTATAAAGCCATGCCTTGAAAAGTTGACTCAATTACCTACTTATGACCCATGCGAAGATTTCGATGAGCAAAACGCCAAGAACAAAGAAATCTACGAAGAATTAGTTAATATATTACTCTCGGAACTAGCAAAGGAAGAAGGATCTAAAAATCTTAGAGAAGATATCAACTTATTTATGGCTACCGAAAAAGAAAAGCCTAGTAAAAAACCTACCAGAAAGGAATCTCATGTACCTAGAACAACTAGTTATAATTCAAACAATAAAATTCTCCACCAACCCTATTCCCATAGGAATAAGAAAGGTAAGAAACCATATCGTCAGTCTCATAATATTGACGAAAACATTTTAGATGAAAACATAACAGAAAAGGATAAATTTTCAACTGAGGAAATCAAGGCTCGAAACACCTCATCAACCCGAAATTTTGAGGAAGAATGCATTATAATAAGGCACTCATCATGGACAATGCCTTTAATGCAAAATATGGTATAGTATTACTAGATTCCGGATCCGCAGGTAACTGCATAGGATCTAATTTATAAAGGAACTTAAAGTTAAAACCTATCTCAGTATGTTCTTCTACAACTTGTTTTCTCTGTTTCCGAGCTAATAAAGATTCTTCTTCTTCATCACTTTCACTTCCGTTATTTTCTGACTCAAGGTTGGTATCATTTAGCGTACTAACTATTGCATTTGCTTCACTTCCTGACTGTTATCCACTTTTAATGACATCCGGGATAATGCGTCAGCTAAAATATTCGCTTTTCCAGGTTGATATCTTACTTCTACCATATTTTGGCTAAAGTCATTAACCCAGCGAGCGTGTTTTGAAGTTTGATGTTCATTTTTATTAATGATAGCAACTAACGGAAGTGTAAAGATATAAGATATATCTTTAAATTATTTAACAATTAATTAATAACTGTTAAATAAAAATCTTGATATTTTAATGAGAATTATTCATAAAATTTATTCAATAAATTTTATGGAATAATTAAATAATAATTAATTTTAAAATATCAAGGTTAAGAAATGAAATTTGGATAAATATTTAAATTAATGGATAATTAAATTTAAATATTTTAAATATTCAAATTAAATCTTAAAAAGTTTTTATTTAATTAAAATTAGTTTAATAACTTTAGGTAGTTTTAAAATAAGTTTTTTTAATAAAAAATATATTATAAATAGTATTATTAATATTAAAATAATATATAAATAATGCATGGACTGTATCCAATTTGCAGTTTACTCAAATTGAATCAAAAGTGTATTTAATTTGTTTTAGTTTAGTTTTATTATTTATTTAAATTTGTATTAAGTTAGTTTTGTTTATTTTATATTAAATATATGTATAATTGAATGAAAAATATATAAAATGAATGTAAATGAAAAAACATATAAATACATGTATTTTTTCCAAATTTTAAATAAACGTAGTTGTTATTGACTATTATATAGTTAATAACTTTTAAAAAGAAATATTAATTGAAAATTTTTATTTATTTTAGTGTTTAAATTTTTTTTTTATTTTTTGTGTTTTATTGTAAAATTAATAATCTGTTTTAAAATTATTATTTTACAGGAAGGTAGTCAGTATATAAAATAGTTTTGTACGGATTTCCTAGAACATAATGACGAAATTCCATCAGGCAATAATGAGCAGCGGTACCTTCCAGTTCAGTAATAGGGTAGTTTAATTCAGCTTTCTTTAAGGCACGACTAGCATACTTTATAGGATGCTACCCCGTCCTCCAAAAGTTGCAATAATACGCCGCCAATACCACTGAAACTGGCGTCAGAGCGAATAATGAAAGGAATATCATAACGAGGGAAACACAGAATAGGGGCAGAGGCCAAATATTCTTTAGCAGCTACGAACGACGAATTACACTCAGAATCCCAAATAAACTTGGCGTCTTTTCTAAGGAGTTTATTCAAGGGAGCAGTAATGGAAGCAAAGTGATCAATAAATTCCCTATAATAACCAACCATACTAAGAAAAGAACGAAGTTCAGTAACAGATTTAGGAGGATCTAGTTTGAGTATATCATCAACCTTAGATTTAATAGGAAGAAGACCATTAATAGAAACAACATGACCCAACACTTCAACTTCCTGTAAGCAAAAGTGACTGTAAAAGTTTATAAAAAAACAGATTATAAAATTTTACAATAAAACATAAAACACGAAATAAATAAAAAGAAACAAAAAAAACAAAATCTTATTTAAAAATATCTCTTTTATTAATTTTATTTAGTTATTAACTAAATAATAGTCAATAACAATTACATTGTTTTAACCAAGAAATTTTACATGTATTTATATTTTTTGTAAATTATATTTTAATATACTATTCTATTTAATTATACATATATTCAATATAAAATAAACAAAACTAATTTCATACTAATTTAATTAAATAATAAAATAATAAAACTATACTAAAACTAATTAAATACACTTTTAATTCAATTTGAGTAAACTACAAATTGAATACAGTCCATGTATTACCTATATATTAATTAAATATTAATAATACTATTTATTATTTATTTGTTATTAAAAATGCTAATTTAAAACTACGCTAAAGTTATTAAATTAATTTTAATTAAATAAAAAAACTTTTTAAGATTTAATTTGAATATTTAAAATATTTAAATTTAATTATCCATTAATTTAAATATTTATCCAGATTTCATTTCTAACTTTGATATTTTAAAATTAATCTTTATTTAATTATTCCATAAAATTTATACAGTAAATTTTATAAATAATTTTTTCATTAAAATATCAAGATTATTATTCAATAATTATTAATTAATTATTAAATAATTTAAAGATATACTTTATATCTTTACAGTGACACTTCTCAATGTTGACCTTTAAACTATTATCGCGAAGGATCTGGAAAACCTTTTTGATATCACGAAGATGTTGTGAGTAAGGAGAATAAATAATTATGTCATCCATGTATACTTGAATACAAACATTGAGGAGGTCAAAGGAGATACGATTCATCTCTCTTTGAAAGGTCGCGGGCGCGTTTGTTAAACCAAAAGGCATGACCACGTAATCAAAATTTCCAAAACGCGTAGTAATAGCTGTAATACATTGATCTTCTGGTAGCATAGGAATTTGGTGGTATTCACTGAACAGATCTAAGGCCGTGAAAAATCTTGCACCAGTCATTGATTCAAAAGCTTCTCTAATGTTGGGAATAGAGTAAGCATCCTTTACAGTAATATTATTGACTTTTTTATAATCTGCACAAAAACGCCATTTATTGTGCTTCTTAGGAATCATCACAATGGGAGAAGCTCAAAGAGAATGGGATGGAACAATAAGGCCTTTATCTAGTAGTTTTTGAAGTTCACCTTTAAGAGCAGCTAGCTGAACTTGTGACAACTTCCGAACTTTAGCTTTAATGGGTTTAGCGCCATCGACAAGTTCAATGTGGTGTGACCGGAGTTTTGAACGTTGAAGGTCATCAGTGGAACAAGCAATAACATCACGAAAAGAAAATAGAAAATTTTGAAAATCATCTACAACAATCGGTTCTTCAGAATTATATGAAGGAATAAAATTATGTAGTTCCTCAACTTTACCTAGAATTAAATCCTCCTTATTAAGAATAGGCTCGTCCTTGAGAGCAGCTACAATTGGTTTCCTATCAGAAGAGAGGAATAAGTAACAGTAATAGCACAAAGAGTTAAAAGAATTAATATCAATAATAGGAGTGAGAGGTTCCAGAGTACCTTGACATATCTTAACACAAACGGTTTTATCGACTGCATCAACAATAATACATTGATCATGTTGAACTTTCAAACCAATCAGAGCATCATAAAATACGTCGTCATTATCACAAATGCGGAATAGGACCGGAAAGGTATGAGAACCAATACACGCATTGAGTTCAACCAAATCAAAGGTACGAAGATTATCATCAGCCATAGCCTGTTGAATTTTACTGTAGACTTGGCCTTCAATTTTGAAGTCGTTTATATTATCTAACAAGAATTTCCTAGAAACCAAGTTAATATTACTGCAGGAATCGACTAAAAGAAAAGTCTTATGTCCATTCAGTAAGGCATGAACTACTGCAATGTCGTGGTCTTTTACGGCACCAGACACATAGTCGTGATGAGGATTATTAACGACTTGTAGTTCCAGCGGCTTATTATCCTGTTCAGCCATACCCATAACAATAGAGCTAGAAGGAACACGTTCCTTCTTTAAGTTGTTGACAAGATCCATACCAGATTGATTGGATAATTCCAAGAGTTGTGCGAAAGTCACATTAGCCTTAGTATTTTTCAAGTCTTCGCAGATATCATATCTATTTGTCCCTTGAGATAACTTCATTACTTGTACAGTTTTCTCTTTTGGGCCTAAGGGCTGTATAAGTGCGCTTCCGATATTAGGAGAGGAAGTAATAGGACTTTTACTTTTCTTTTCACTTTTCAGCTTTGAAACATTTTTAAAATATACAGATTTAACATGACTCTCGGACTTACGGACAGCTGGAGGTGCCTGGGTTTGCTCCAAATCCATTTCAACACTACTTACGTTTGGGGACGAGGGGAGTTCGAACGCATGACCTGGGGACTGGGGTTCGAGACAGTGCCCGTTGCACCATTGTGGTGATTTTCCTGAAAATTTTTTGAAAAGGCAAGTGTAAAATATTCTAAAGTTCAGGTTTGTATACAACACTAAACTAACAATTAAACTAATTATTTTTAATAATAATTTTTATTTATTTATTTATTTATTTTTAAAACTATACTAACTAAACAACCGTTGATTACTTTACCGTGAAGGTTATTTCACCAGAGCCCTCACTAGGTAATCAATTAATATTTTTTATTATTTAAAAACGACTAAACTAATTATAAACTAATGTTAATTTATCTAAACAAAATTAACCTATACGATTTTCCAACTATCGTTTCAATAGTTGAAAAATTTTCTTTATTTATACTTTTTAAACAAATTGAATAAATTCTAATATACATGTTTTAATATTATAATTTTACATTGTTTACATTTATACATTTATTAAAAGAAATTATTTGTATTAAACTATTTAAATTCAATTTATTTACTAAAGAATTTTCTAAACTTAAAATTAGAAATAAATAAATTAAATATATGGTTAATTATATTTCAAACATATATTTAATTTATTTATTTCTAATTTTGAGGCTTAGTTTATAAAAAAAATTTTTTATTATCTAAAATATTTATTGGTTAAAAATTATTTAATTTAAAATTTTATTTTATCATCAAAAACTTTATCTTATCATAAAATTAAATTTTACATAAATTTATGTTAATGTATTGTGATATAAATTTTTGTAATTAAAGAATAAAATTTACGGTACATTAATTTAATACATTATACATTATTTTAAATACGTATTAAATACATTATTCTATTAATACAATATTTTACAGCAAGATTCGCCTGGGGGCGTGCCTGAGATGGTTGTGAACTCACCGGAGATGTAGTAGTATCAGAATTCGAGGAGGTGAGAGAGTTGCGCCTCTTCATTTAGCTGATTCCTCCTCATTTGTAGAATCTATAATCCTTTTAACTACAGCAATTATATCCTTTTTGACCGTAGATTCCGATGATGAGTGACCCATTTGGTTACTGGAGGTGGATCGACCTCCATTTAGTGATTTAAACGACCACAGTCTTTTTGGAGGTGTCCTGGTTCTGGTTGATGGTAGCGATAACACACTTTTTGGGAAAAGTTACCAGACGCATGAGGGGTATTCCTAGGCTGAGTGTAAGATGAATTATACCTGTTTTGATACTGATTTGGAGGATTATAAGCAGGATAAGGAGTGTAATATTCAGATTGATGATAAGTGGCATAACCATCTCCCATTGGTGCAGAAGGCCTGTTGTTGAAATAAGGTTCTGGGTAACTAGGTCCAGGAGTCTGGACAGAAGCAACCGGTGTTGAAGGATAATTGTAACTGGAATTATTAGAATATCCATAAGAATAAGGGTTAGGATTGGAATAATGACTATCCATCGGACGATATTGTGGTGTATAAGCACCATGAGGATTATAACCGGGAGTAAAGCTATTAGAATAAGAGGCGTATTCCAGTATTCATGGTTCTTTGCAGTTTGGCAAGCCTCATCAATAGTTGCAGGCTCGTGAATGGTGAGGGCATGTTGTAGTTCTGGACGACTACGGATAGCATGCATATAGTCGTACACAGAAACTCTGGGGCAGTATTCCGCATCCAAAGAATGGTAAAGGTCCAAAAATCTATTATTGAATTTATCCACTGTTTCGTCAGGACGAATAACCATAATCTTTAATCGGCGAAAACCGTCCTGTTTGTTGTTCCAATAGGCTAACCTATTCCTAATTGATGGCATACATTCATCCAAAGAGGGTGGCCTGTTCCACATGCGTTCAAACCTAATTAGTTAATCAACAATTTCTGGGAAATCGATACAACCGACAATGGTATCGAACTTTTCATTCTCATCAACAATACCTTCTTTAGAAAACCATGCTTCCATCTGACTTTTCCACACATCTTCATTGCAATGGGTTTTGTCCAAGATAGGAAGTCTATAATACGAAGGTCTATTAGCCATAACAAAAATTTACTGAAATTTAAAGGGTTAGGTATTAATGAGTAAACAGAATTTTTTTTTTAATAATTATTTTTCTACTTATTTAACTTAAAATAATATAACAAACTAATTATTTAATATATTTTATTTATCAAGTTTTCGACCTCCACTTCGGGCCCTCACTAATAAATACTTAAAAAAAAAAAATGGTGCGTAATAAAGCAAGACAATTGGCTCAAAATTTAGGACGTAGAGCAAGAGATAGGATTGTACGAAGAAATCGTAGGATTGGCAATAGACAATTCGAATCAGTTAAAGGAAATGCTGCTGGTACAATCCATACTACAACACGTATGATAGTACGTAGAACACCACGCGAACAACGATTTTTACGCAAATTGTTTAAAACAAACCCTACTAAAAACAAATATATAAACAGATTTGGTTTTTCTTGGATGGGTGCTGGTGCAGCCTCAAAAACTATTTGGTATAGTGTTTGTCATTTAAAGTTCAATAATTTATGTACTTATTTACAAGGTCGTAAAATCTTACCGACACAGAGTATATAAGGGGTTTCTGCTACAGTAACCAATGATAAAGCAGTGGGAAATTCCCCATCAGCTGGTATTTACGTTGGTAAATGTACATTCCATTACGAATTGTACAACCCAACTAATTATTTAATGACTGTATACATATACGATTTAATTTGTAAATGTGATACACCACATCAAATAGCATATTCTGATGCTGGTAATGATGGTAATAGTGCCCCTGAAGCTTGTATGCAAAAGGGTTCAAAATCCATGACCGATGGAGGTTCTACCCCAACATGGCAAATTGCAGACCCTACACTCGAAATGGGTACATATTGGAATACTGTTGGTATGAAACCAACGGACTATCATTTATTTAATATGATTTGGAAAGTCAAAGGAATGAAAAAAATCATTTTACCACCTGGATCATCACACCATCACGTGGTTATATACAACCCAAAAAAGAAGATAACCAATGCTAGTTTATTATACCCTAGAGAAACTAGACATACTAATAATAAAATGGGTATTGGTGGTATTACACAAGCAACTTTATTTGGTTTTGAAGGTCAAGTTGCAACTGAAGACAATCAACGTAGTGATGGTACAATTATAGGTACATTACCTGGTAAATTATTAGTTAAATGTATTAAAAAGGTAAATATATGGGATCTTCCATGTAACTATCAATCGGTAACATCTGAAGATGACTTAGTAGTATCATGGACTAAACCAACTATATTCTCTGATTTAGTAGAAGTCAATGCAATGTCTACATAAGAACACGTGACATACAACTAAGTTAACGTGTTTGATCCTTATGAGCCGCAGGCTCTAGACCCTGGCCGTTGATTATCACATGTTTATATCTCATGGCGATCATGTGATGATCACGTAATGAGTCACACCCTCCCACTTATCCATAGCCAAGTGGTTCTGAGAGGATTGTTTCCTACTCTGGACGGACGGCTCTGGGGGAGTAGGAGGAACAGATTTTTTTATTTTTTTATTTAACACAAAATGTATACAACACAAATGTAATGTAATGTAAAATTTAATAAACTTTATTTAATATAATTTATTTTGTAAAACAACACATGTACAATTTTTTTTAAAAAGTTTAAGTGTTCAATGTTTAAATTCTTATATAAATCTTCATTGGATAACCAAATCATTGGTTTTCCCCATTTAACAGTTCTTTTACCACGATATTTATCTGTGAGAGTAAACTGTTTTTGACCCCCAAAGAAACACTTCCAAGAGGGTAAAAACTTGGTGATATCACTAGAAAAATCGTCTAAAATAATGTAGTCGGCTGTATCATCCCAGTCGTCCATGTTTAGGAGGTTGTTAAAATACATATGTTTACCTAAGGACCTGGCCCATTCAGTTTTACCTGAACGACTAGGACCTATTAAAATTAAAGATTGTGGTCTGGACCATTCTCCATATCTACGTAGATTTTCCAACCAACCTTGAAAGTAGCAAAGCTTCCACATGGCCAACTCTTCTGGTAACTTAAAGTCACCTTGAGTGTATGGCGAGATGTATTCAGCTTTAGGTTCAGTTGGAAACATTTTTTTAATGTAAGCAATCCAATTTGAAAAGTGGTTAGCAAACCTGGAAGCAAAACCCTCTTCGTGGAGTCTAGCGATTACTTGATTTTGAGTCAAACGTTCACTGAGATAACGTTCCCAGTTTGGTTCTTTAGAATCATCACTTCCTTCAACTAATTCCTCTTTGTAATCAAAAGTACAAAGTGGTTCTTTATCCTCTTTTGTGAGATATTTGATCATAGGTTCGATGCTTCTTGATCCATTTCGCTTTACAGTAGAAATATGTGGATGTAAACCACACATATCAAAGTTAAATTCGTTGACAGTTACTCTTTTAGTAAATCTAATATACACGTGAAAATGTCTACGACCAGTCACATGACCTACCTCTTCGGCTACCATTAATTTATCCACATGAGCATCAGCAATTACTAATAATTGTAAACTTGCGTATAATTCTTCTTTTGTAATAAGTTTTCGACCTCCACTTCGGGCCCTCACTAATAAATACTTTATTCTAATAGTGGATTAGAATGGTGATATTTCTTTAATAGCTGCCGGAAGCACTCTACTCTCCTAATGAATATTTAAGAACTGATATGGTAGCTACCAACTCTTAAATAACCTCAATAAATAACTGGAGTAAATATACTAAACTTTTATAATTTATACGCAAGCGTTGTAGCTGTCTAGTATAAACTACTTAATTATATTATATTATTAAAAGAATAATAACTTTTTATATCCTTTTCTACTTCTAAGTAGTAAAGGAGGAAAATAACAATAAAACTTCTTAAAAATCGAAAACATTATTCTTTCTATCCCCGATATCTCCACCAAGTTGATACGGGTTAATTTTATGTAGAAAGAATTAAACTTTAAATAATATATGTTTTATTAATAACTTTATTTATAACGTTCCAATATTTCTATTTTGTCTAAATACTAAAACGTTCTGTCGTTGTCAAATATTAAAATTCTAACTAAAACAAGAAGCTATTTTTAATAATATTTGTTCTAGTCTATTTATACTAATGAGGCTTACTTAATAATTAATTGTCCAATTATTAGGCTAGAACTATATGGATCATTCATTTACATTATTCTTTTACGTTACATGATATTACATTTGTCGTACATTTGCATTACATTCTTATACATTGTAGAAATAATTAATATTATAATAAAACTATATAAATTTAATATTAGGAAAAATTACTAATATAATAATATGTTCAAGTCACATATTATTTTTATATCAATGACGTTAATTGTTCTTGTTACTCCTCGTGATTTGAACTTGTTGATGCTTCTTCTAAAGATTGATGGATGGATGATTGTTCTTATGTGGTTTCTTCTAATTCTTTTGTAATAATATTATTACAAAACCAAGTGTTTTTTGGGGTGGAACGGTTTTTTGGAGTGTAAAGGTCGTCTTCTCCTAATTCAATGATTGTCATGTTTTCCTTTATATATCTTCTACAAGAAGGGAATTGTACCTGGTCTTCAAATCTGTTATTGTTTATCCAGATTAAAGGCTTGCCGTTGTAGATTTCCATCTTTCTGACGTATTTGTCAGTGATAGTGGTTACTTTCTGTGAGCCGATCCAAGCCTTATAAAATGAGAGGTCTACTGGTTTTTCAAAAGTTAGTTCAAAATCGTCCATTATGTTGTAAGAGTCCTCATTGCTGAAGTTTAGGGCGTTCCAGATGTTCTTAAAGTAAGAGTAGTTTCCCAGAAGTGTTAATAAACTGGTTTTTCCTGAACGAGATTTTCCAGTTATCCAAAGACCTTTTGGGCGTTTTTCTAGCTTTGTTTTGTCTTCGTGATATTGTTGAATCCATTTTTTAAATAGTCTAAGTAGTGTTTTAATTCAATTGGGATTATAAATTTCTTTTCATAATCCCTTTCTGGTTTTAAACTCCCCTTTGATTTTACCATGGAATTGAGAAAAGCATTCCAATTTAGAAAGTTTTTAGCGAAGGCGACGTAAAGTTTCTTGCTTGCTTGAAATTTTTGATTATTTCTTCTCTTGAAATATTTGGGTTTTGAATTAATTCATCACGAATGAATAAAGCCAATTTTTCGCTATTGTCTTCTTTTTCCTTTTTTGATTTTTTTTCAAGAGAGGTCATTTTTTCTTTGTAATCGAAGTTGTGAACTAACTGCAATGGTTCTTTTGTGACGTACTTTAGAATTGTTAATTCCGAAGCTGTTGCTCCATCTGGATGATGTTCTCCTTTATATCTTATGTTTGGATGTGCGGAGCTTATTTCTGAGTATGATGATGGGTTGTTTTTAAATAAGTCTTTTACGCCATGTTCCCATTCAAATGAGGAACAGAAACCTTTTTGAAAATATTTGCCTTCTGAGTTTTTTTTCCTTCAAAGCGTAAATCTTCTCTGGAATTTGAACGTCGAAGTGGCGGACATTTCTTGTGTAAAAACCTGATTTTTTTGATCATCTGTAGTTTAAGTAGCAGTGATATTGGTTATGAATTTCTCCTTGTTCATGACCCTTTTCTTCGCTGATGAGATATTCCCATTGATTGTCTTCTTTAAGTTTTTCTTCTATTTTTTGAATTGTCAATAATTTGTTAAAGTCTGATGGAAAGGTTAGAAGTAAAACCTTTTTGTGATTTATTATAAATTTTGTTGACATGGGTTTGGTTAATGTGCGTAAAAAATGCGTAAACCCTATAATATTTATTTAATATTATAGGGTTTACACATTACGCACGCAATTTTTATATATATGTTTTTAATTTTTAAAATTTCCTTTTATGGTGTAGAATATTCATTTTTTATGATTTTTTTAATTGGTTAATTTTTCAATTTTTTTTCATATAAATAGGCCACATTCGCCAATTTTTTTGACCAATCTTTTTTAATAATTAATTTACTATGTCATCCTACGGTAAATATAGTAAATATCGTAAGATGAATTATCCATCCAAAAGTGGATATGGATCATCCCTAAAGAAACGTACTTATTCACAATATCGCCAATCTAAGCAAGGAAATGACTCACTTTCTTTTGTTGTCAATTGTAATCATGTTTTTTCTGCTTTTTACAATCCTTCTGATGAATCTGGTACTGCTTGTATTAATGTATGGGATGTATTACAACGCAATTCTAATTTTGCCTCTTTGAAAAACATGTATGATCAAGTTCGTATTGACGGTCTTCGTGTAAAATTATCTGTTACTGATGCTGTTACATCTATTTAACAAATTTCTCAAGTTAAGAATATTATAATTTATACAGCTTGGGATCGTACTGGTTTATCTCGTAACTAATATGTTGCTTATAGTAACGGTAATGAAGTAATTGCTGACACTGATGCAGATTCTGATGATTTAATGTATTTCAGAACACGTATTGGTAGTGGTATTGTCAATGCTAATGGAGGTGATAAGAGTATATTAAATTCCTTCCAAAGATGGAGCAAGTATTTATCTATCTATCCAAATCTCTCTAATGAAAAGGGTCAATATGTAGCCACTTCTGATATTGAAAGATTTGTTTCTCTCAGTAATTCCAAAACTGGTGTCAATACTGTTTCTAATTTTTATAATGATGGATGTCTTTTAGATGCTATTAATTTCTCTAATCCTGTTATTCCATTTGAAAGTTCATCTGTTAGATTCAAACCTTGTCTTCTTGTTGGTGTTTTCAGTAATCAAGTTGATACATCATCTGGTTTAATTACACAATATGGAGCTACTAGTCCAGTTATTTTCAATGGTGAATTTTCTATTTCCTGTACTTTCAAGAACCTCAAGGGAGCAAGGTAAATATATAATAATATATTTTATTTTTATTTTTTAAAATACTAATTTTTCATTAGCAATTCTTCTATGGGGGGTAACGACGAAATGAGAAATAATCAAATTACCGTGTCAGCTAATGAACAATTAATGGAAACTGATCAAACTGTTACAGCTTCTGATATATCTTTTGCTAATTATAATGGACTTACTCGAGCAGTTGTAAATGCTGAACCTTCTGAAAATGATTATAAATATGTTGAAATTACTGATTTGGTCAACTCCCCTTATGTTTTAGATAACCCTAAAGGAAAAAGATATTGTTCCTCTGTAAGATTTAGAATTAAAAAGGGTGTTGAATTGACACCAATACAACTTCCTGGTATTATTCTTGAACTGAAATCATCTGAAGCTCGTGGAACATGGGGATGGGGATTGTTTAAAACACCTGAAACCACAGATGCTACTGTTACTGATGAACTTGGTGTAAATAGTAATGCTACTTTAATTACTTGAGATCAATTTTCTCAAGGATAGGCAAATCAACAAGTCTCTCTTAAGAAGGGAGAAGTTATTACTATTGTTAAATCCACTCCTAATGGTAATGAGGTTAAAACTATTCATAATGATACAGCTTTTGATAAAGTTATTAAATTTGGAGAGAAGGTTCTTTATTTTGTTCAAAAAACTATTTCATTTGGTCAAAGAGTTGCTGATGTTGTTGTTAAAGCAATTGATGTTGTCAAGAAGGTTAAATGGGTTTGGACTGCTATTAAATTTAGTGTTTCACTTGCAGCTGTTATTATTGATGATAATGAAGTTTTAGTTGTTGATGAAAAGGAATATATTGGTTTCTCTGCTGACACCTTTGATTTCATTTCTCTTGAAAATTGCTTTTTTTTTTTCTTTAGTGAAATTTCATCTTTTAGTCATGAAGGATCTTCAAGTAATGATTTATTACTTGATAATTCTCTTAGAATTACAAATAATGGAGTTTATTCTGTTAAGGATATTGTTAATTCATTTTCTTCTCATTCTGGTAGAAATTATGATGGTTGGAGTAAGGAATCTAATTTACTATTGATGTTGATGTTGGAGATATTACAAGAACCCACGGTGAACAGAATGTTGTAACTGTTAAAAAAGAAACTATGATTAAATCGGATAACGATATGGATGTTGCTTCTTCACGTTAATTTAATGGTCGTTATTTAATTACTTCTCTTAACGATACAAAAGATATTATTGAAAACGAAGTTATTATGGGAAATGATGATGTAATGACTCTTGATGCTGGTGATGGAATATATCCTGTTGTAAAATATGATATTTCTAACGTTTTAACTAGAGAACATTATGATTATAAAGATATTAATGGACAGTGGGTTGAATTAAATAATAATCAACTCTATACAGTTCCGTTATATGATAATAGTAAGGGATTTGTTGGTTCTAGGGAAGTTTCATTTAAAGTCAACGTTCCTCAAAATGTATTGAAGGAATATTTTTCGAAAGCCATTTCAAATAATGGATCTTTTACCATTCGAGCACCTGATGGATTTGATGGTATTAAGGAAATTTCTTTAAATGTTGATGTTCCTACTAACAACAATAATGTTGTTAATCAAAGTAAAACAATTTCTGTTTCATCTAATGGTTCCGTTACTGTGGAACCTGATCAAGGATTTTCTGGTTTAAATAGTGTTATTATTAATATCAATGTTCAACCTAGAGTTCAGGAACTTGAAGAAACACTTAATACAAATGATCTTTGGACTATTACTCCTGATGAAGGATATGATTATTTTTCTTCTGTTAAGGTACATGTTGATGTTCCTGAAAAATTACTTGAATTTATGTCAAATAAAAGAATTACCTCAAATGGTAGTTTGAAAATTGAAGATTTAATGAACGATGAAAATTCTGATGGTGTTTCTAAGGATTCAACTGTTGTTGTTGATGTTCCTGTTCCTTCTGTTCAGAGTAGTAAATATACTACTTTGTCCAGTGGTGGACAATATGTTATTAGACCTAATTCTGGATATGATACGATGTCCCAAGTTACAGTTAAAGTTGATATTAAAGATCAAGAAAGTCCTAATGTAGCTACACTTGAAGAAAATATTAGTTCTAATAATTCTTATATACTTTATCCTCCTGAGGGATATGATTATTTATCATTCGTTAAGGTCGGCGTCAATGTTCCGGAAAAACAACTTAAAAAATTAACTCGAACTATTACTTCAAATGGTTGTTAATGTAAAATCCATTCAATTTTAATTGTGATGGATTTGATGAAGTTGAACTTATGGTTAACGTTCAACCTAAGTTAACCAGCATTCCTGTTATGTATAGTTCGAATGGTACATATGTTCTTGACCCACCAACAGGTCACGATGGTTATAGTAAAATCAACGTTGAAGTTAACGTTCCTTATTCTCATAATTTACCTAATTTGGATCATTTTATTTATGGAACTACTAAATGGTATTTAGCATTTTTCCAAGCTGGTACTTCTGATGGTAGAGTTTTTAATTTGAATTCTGGACATACACTTATTAAAATTACTAAATTTGACAGTTATTATGATATTGAATGTGCTTCTGTTCCTCTTAATTACACAACAACTCACTGTTACTTGTTATAGTAATTCTATCTGTGGTGTGTTTAATGGTGCCCCTGCTAATTTTACCATGACAAACGCCTACAGTTCCGTATTGCCCAGGAAGTTTATTGAAATATTTAGTAGTAACCAAATTAAGATAACTTCATGAATCAATAAGAAGTTTTTTTTAATATTATCGACTAAGGCTATAACTATACCTAAGTCGCCATTTTTAAATTTGGTATTATGGATTGTCATATTATTATAAAAATTAAAATCATCATTAAATATATAGAATTAACAAATTTTAATTTTTCTAGTTTAATGTTCTTAGTTCACTTTTAAGTTTAGGACAAATATCAAGAATTTGAGCAAAAGAAATGTTACACTTGATATTAGCTCTAATCTTAAGTTAGTTTAAATAATTAAATAATATTAATAGTTTATTTATTTATTCATTATTAGCTTTTAATGGCTCCTAAGTATCTTTTAATTTCTTGATAAGTTATACAACTTATCAAAGTAAAAGGAGCGATGTAAGAAACATAGATAAAATCTATATAATCTATCTATTTTCTATTAATTAATTAATATTTATTATAATATTTATTATTACTTATTATTTAAATACATTAATTTAATACATTGATTAAATACATTGATTTATTACATCAATTTAGTTGTATCATTTTAACCAATCCATGTATAATGTAATAAATTAATATAAAAGAATAATCTTGATTTCTCAAAAGAGAATCAAGATTTTTGAGAAATCAAGAGTTATTATTATATAAATTTATTGAAAAATAAAGAATTAATTATTTAAAAGGAATATTTTGTTTAATGTGTGTTTTAATATTTATGTGTTGATATTTAATATTTTTATATATTAGTATTTTTATAATAAACTCAAAATTAATAATTTTATTTTCTTTCTCAAATTAATAATAGTTAATTAGTTTATTATTAATTTGTAAAAGAAGTTATTTATAATTTATTTATAAGTAACTTCTTACATTTTGTCACAATAACATATATAAAATTTTAAAAAATTTTTTTTAAAATTTTAATTAAAAAATTTCAAAAGTATAAAATTTCTAATCTTTGAAATTATTAAATTTTATTTTAAATATATTAATTGTTTAACCTCTCTTCCTCCCCTTTCGACAATAGCGTCACGTATTTGGGATTCCTTTACTTTCGGAATGTAGGCCTGTAAATAAGATCATAAATCTCTGAGGAACTCATATCCGTAATATTTTCCTTTGTACCTAGATGGTGTTTCATGAAATACTTTTCGGAAGCCCTGGTTGTTCTGGAGTTCAAGGGCGGACAAATCCTTGAAGTCCTCTGACCGAAAGGATACCGTGTTCCTAAATTTAGGGTTATATACACGAAGATGTTAACTGAGATAATAGTACTGTTCTTCTTTAGAGCTAGTACTGAAATCGGGCTTAACTCGGGAAAATAAATCGTTCAATCTTTCTTTAAATTCCTCTTGGGATTTATTTTTAACCTTATTTCTTTTAAAATAGTCTTGTTTTTCTTCTTCATTATTGAAACATTCATTGAATCTGTTTGTGGAATTTTTAACTTTATCGAATAATCTTCTAGTTAAAGAATCAGAGGAGTTCGAACTAGAGGTTGAATTATTTCTGCGAGAATCATTAGATATAGATCTTCTGCCTCGATTTTCTTGTTGTGTCTCTAATTGTTCTATGCGTTTATATAGTTGTTCCAATTCTTTATGAGTAAAGTCTCTTTGACGATTTTCCTTTTCGATATTAGCCATTAAGTCACTTCATTAAAATCTTCCTCTATGCGTTTACGGTTTTCTTGGATTTTTAAATTAATCCTTTTGTATTGAGCTCCTTCTCTTTCATCAAGCGTTGAAGTCCCTATAAAGGATGTATCTTTGCGAAATTTAGAAATATTACTAAGTATAATTTTATACTCTGGATGCTCATTTTGTGTATGCATTAAGTAAAACTCGTTGATAAGAGTATTTATTATTTTTTCGCATTTTTCATTTTTCGGTTTTAGGGTAATTTGAAATGTATTAAAATCATTTTCTATTTTGAATAGATATTTTGTTTTGGAGTTGCGTTGAAATAGAAGTTTATATTCATTATTGATATCTTGTATCCTTAAGTGTTTAATCTTGCTTAATTGTTTTTTGAGATTAGTGATTTCTGATAGACATTTATTTAACTTTGGATTTTTACAATATTTCTGTAATTCTTCATATTTATATAATAAATCTTCGTACGGTGAATTTAATTCCTTAAGTTTTGTCTGTGTTTCGTTTTGAGATGTGTGTGAGCTAGTCAATTTAATCTCTTCTTTGTTGACTTCTGCCTCAAATTCCAAAGTTTTAAGTCTTTCTTGTAATTTAACTTGGAGTGTAGTATTATCTCCTAAACTTGTCTTTAATTTATTAAATTCATTATCTATATTGATATTGGTTAAATCTTGTTGTTTATAAAATTCTTGATATTGATTTTGTAGATTGGACACCAGTTCTTTGGTATCTGTTCTTATGCTCTGTAGTTTTTCCACCATTTCGTTATTTATAATAGTGGTAATATTTTCTTTAAACACGTTGGTTTCAGTAATTTGATTATTTATTTTGTTAAGTTCGTCCTTCACCATATTAACTTAGATTTTTAAGATGTTAATTTCCCATTGAGAGTTTCTTATATCCTCGTTATGGGAAGTAGTAGCTTGTTCTAAAGGTATGAGATGTTCAGACTTCACTGTAGTCGTTCTTACCTGTTGGATGTTGTCTTGTAGTTGTTCTATAGCATCATTCAATTCAGTGGGTTTAATTGTATTATTACTGATATCATTAGCGAGTTGTTGTACTGCTACGCTTTCAGCCTTGTTAGCTATTTTAGCTTCTAAAGCGATAATTTTCTTTTCATTTTCCGTGATTCCGGCTTGCAGGGAGGTACTTAGGATAGCCGTAAGTGTAGCAAATTGTGCGATCATTTGTTCCATAAAATTACGCATCATATCTTGCATTTCTATTTTAGTGTTTGAGTTGTCTTCTTTAAGTTCTTTATAAATCTTATCGGTTGCCAGAAATACTTTGGCACCTGAATTTTCCTTATTATAACTTAAAATTTGACCATTTCCTCCATAACTGTTTTTTATTTCGTTTTCTAAAGTGGGTTTATTGGTTTCTTCGGGAACCGTTGTATCAAAATAATTTTCTACAGGATCAAATGGCATCTCAGAGTTGTTTTGTTCTTGCTTCTCGATGGTGTTCTTACCTTTCCCTTTCAAGATTTCATTAACTTCTATATCAAGAATATTAGTTATTGATAGAGTTAATGTTTCGCCTTCAATCTCCATTTTGAATGGTTAGAAGCAGTTTACGTGTTAGATCCTTCCTTGGCTTTCTGTTTAAAA
Organism: Piromyces finnis; assembly: GCA_002104945.1. Classification (NCBI taxonomy): domain Eukaryota; kingdom Fungi; phylum Neocallimastigomycota; class Neocallimastigomycetes; order Neocallimastigales; family Neocallimastigaceae; genus Piromyces; species Piromyces finnis. Next base: position 403,045 of record MCFH01000048.1, read on the forward strand.
TTTGATGTCAACTTCTACGATTAATCTAGGTTGCTTCTCGGGTAATTTTATACATAATCTAATCGGATTTGTAGACCAGTAATCGTGAAATTATCTTAATTTTATTTTTGAACGGTAATAACTTGAATTGGGAACTTTGCGCCTTCTAAATGATGTCTCCATACATCAAAGGCGGTAATAACATCCAGAAGCTCCTTATCATAGATAGTGTAATTAGCTTCAGCTTTGTTCAAAGATCTTGAGTAAAATACTACAGGATGTAACATATTATCTTTATCACTAATTTGTGAGAGAATGCATCCTAACGTAAAGTCACTAGCGTCTGATTCAACGACAAATTTTTTGTCTGAGTTTGGAAAGATAAGTAATTCGTCATTTTTAAAAGCCTGTTTAAGTAGATAGAAGGACCGTTCAGTTTGAGTATCCCAATTGAAAGCAAAGTTACCTTTTAGCAGCCTATGAAGAGGTTCCATTATCTCGGCAAAGTTTTTTATGAACTTTCTGTAAAAGTTGCATAAGCCCAAAAAACTTCTGGAGTTCTTTTAAGTTTTTTGGCGTTGGCCAACTCAAGATTGATTTTACCTTGTTAGTGTAAAAGGTTTTATATATCAAAACAGATTATAAAATTTTTTTTTACAATAAAACAATAAACACAAAATAAACAAAAAGAAACAAAAAATAAATTATTAAAAATATCTCTTTTATTAATTTTATTTAGTTATTAACTAAATAATAGTCAATAACAATTACATTGTTTTAACCAAGAAATTTTACATGTATTTATATTTTTTGTAAATTATATTTTAATATACTATTCTATTTAATTATACATATATTCAATATAAAATAAACAAAACTAATTTAATACTAATTTAATTAAATAATAAAATAATAAAACTAAACTAAAACTAATTAAATACACTTTTAATTCAATTTGAGTAAACTACAAATTGAATACAGTCCATGTATTACCTATATATTAATTAAATATTAATAATACTATTTATTATTTATTTGCTATTAAAAATGCTAATTTAAAACTACGCTAAAGTTATTAAATTAATTTTAATTAAATAAAAAAACTTTTTAAGATTTAATTTGAATATTTAAAATATTTAAATTTAATTATCCATTAATTTAAATATTTATCCAGATTTCATTTCTAACTTTGATATTTTAAAATTAATCTTTATTTAATTATTCCATAAAATTTATACAGTAAATTTTATAAATAATTTTTCATTAAAATATCAAAATTATTATTTAATAATTATTAATTAATTATTAAATAATTTAAAGATATATTTTATATCTTTACAGTCAGGATCTATTGTAAGACCATTAGAAGAAACATTGAACCCTGTAAAGATTATTAAATAATCAATATTTTAATGATTTATTTAATAATCTCCAAGAAAAAAACTAATTTCTCAATCACAAAGATTTTTATTGTGTTACGTGAACCAAAGTTATTCATCACTTAGTGTAACACATAAAATTTATAATAAATAAAGTTCAAAAAATTAATGAAAATCTCTTAAAGGATTTTCATAAAGATTTACATTAAAATTTTTGTCATTTAATATTGTGAAATTAAATTATTATATTTTAAGATTCTTAAGGATAGTTTTATATTGAATAGCAATATAAATAAATTGACTATTAAGTAGTTAATAACATTTTAATAAAATAATAAAACTATAAATCAAAAAAAAGTGTCTTTAAAAAAAAGAAATTTAGTGTTATTGAAGTTTTGTTTAATCTAGTGTTTTACAAAGCTTTACAGAACCCTATAAATATGTTGACTTAACGTGAAAGTCACGTTTCTCGAGTTTCACATAAAGGCCATTATCGATGAGGAGTTGAAGTATGTTTTCAGCATATTTGATATGCTCTTCAATATTATTTAAGTAAATAATTATATCATCTAAATAGACTTGAGCATAAGAATCTATAATGTCTGAAAGCACATCACGTATGAATCTTTGGAAGACCGAAAGGCATTACAAGATATTCATAATGTCCAAGCGGAGTTCGGAAAGCAGTTAAATATTTATGGCCTTCCCTAACACGAACTAAGTTAAAGGCTGATTTAAGATCAAGCCTAGTGAAGATCAAAGCACTTTTGAATGATTCAATCAAATCATTAATCTTTGGAAGAGGATAACCGTTCCTGATAGTAACTGCATTCAAATGGCGGTAGTCCACACATTATCGAAGTGATACGTCATGTTTTTTCACGAACAAGACAGGAGCACCGGCTGATGACTTAAACTTTCGGATAAAACCATTTTCAAGGTTTTCATTAATATATTTTTTTAATACTTCTAATTCGACAACCATTAATGGATATATGTGACCAAAGTTTAATTGACTATATTGGTATTAAGGCAATCGAAATATCATAAGCTCGATGAGGCTGAAGTTTGTCAGCTTCCGCCTTTTCGAACACCTTCGTTAACTTAAAGTAATATCTCTTTATAATATCTTCTTTGGCTTCGGCTTTACTGGCAGATATATCCTAGACCCTCCATCTATGATAGTTCTCATTTCTATCATAGAGTTACACCAGTTATAATTGTGATCTTGAATTTCTTCTGCGATTATCATTATAAATATTATAAACCATTGTAACTGTATCATTATTTGATTTAAAAACGAATTTATTACCTCTACATGACTTGCAATGATCATTAGAATAATAATCCAAGAAATATATTTTGTTTTTTTTAAAATTAATAAGATTTATGAATTGCAAGCCATTCCCTTCCTGGAATTCCATAAATTCTGTGAATTTGAAGATTATCAATAAAAAATTTGTAATCCTCAACATGATCCATTAATGAGCTTCAATGGGGCAGTAACATATCTAATAGCCATGTTTTTACTATTGGGAAGCTGGATATTTATGGGAGAGGTAAGACCTTAAGTTAGTATTTTTTTGTTGGTAGCAAAGATTCAGCAGAGTAAATTAAAATATTACATTTGATGATTTTTTTCCTTTATTTGAATAGTGAAAACAGTTGTCATTGAGGTTTTGCTATTAGGAGTGTAAGTTGATAAAATTTCACTCTTAGCCTTTCCCTTTCTTTGAACAATGTGAACTTATTTTTTACTTTAGTTAAATCGTGCTTCTTCCTTCCAAAATATTTATGATATTTTCCATGAATTTTACTTGGTTTATGTCTGATGTAACTTTCTAAGTAGCATTTCTTATCGATCTCTATGATAGCATTGGTAGCCTCAAACAAGATGCTTGGTTTTTCAATCTTGTTATACTCTTCGCAGACTCGGTCTAGTAGGCCTTTTCCAATAATATTGATGAACACTTCGTCTTGCCATCCTATCCTACTTGTGATGCGGCGGAATTCAATAGTGTAGTCAGTTACTTTACCCATCTGTTACTGTTTCAACTTCCATAACTTTTCCATAAAAACATATTTTTCTTTTCTACTATCCCTTATATCAAAGTTCCTTAAAAGTAGTTCCTTAAAGTTATCATAGCTTAAATTCTTCAGAGTTCCATCGGCTAATAGAGATAGCCCCCATTTACTAGTGGTTCCATAACTTGTTTATGATGAAAGAAATAAGTTAGGCGCGTCTTGAGTTCATGATTCTTTTGCAAGAATCCCAATAGGCGAGAGGAATGCTGGTAGAATATCAGTTAGGGTAGCTATTAATTTGGAAATTTCAACAGTTGCATTATTGCTCTTTGGAGTATTTTCTTGAATATCTTGACTATTACTACTAAACTCCATATTATCTATATTATAAATTTTAAAAATAAAATAAGATCAGTGTAGAATAAAATATTATTAATATTATTATATTTATGTTACTAATACTGTAGTACTGTAGGATATCTTAATTGTAAAATTGTTGATGATGTTTTATAATAATACATCTTATTTATTATTATTATTATTATTATTATTATTATTATTTTGGAAAACATAACTTTATATATATTTACAATAGTATTTAATTAATTGGATAAAAATATTTTTTTATTTGATTAGTAATAGTTTTTTTTTACAATACTAAAATATTTTATATATATTAATATTATATTATATTTATTTATTTTTATAAAATTTATATTGTGAATTGAATCTTTAATATTAATGAATAATAATTATTAAATAACTTGATGTATGCATAGTTATTATTGTAATTATTATTATTATATTTTTTTTATAATTGTGAAATAAATTTAATTAATAATTTTATTAATAAAGTTAACAAAGAGAAAAAGTTACATTGTAAGTTTACAATTATATAATAAGATGTGAGGTCATGTGATAATAGAAAATAAAATAAATAAAAAACAATTATCTCTAAAATACGAAGACATTACGTTTACAACACCTTTAATACATGTTTACATTTTTATAAGTTAGTCACGTGTATTCATAAATATATGATATAAAAAATAAAATTATGTGTTCATAAATGTTCACACTCCCCCTCAAATTAGATTTTCTTTATGAATATCTTATTTGTATATTCAAACATTCTTGGAACAGGTAGATCTTTAGTTAGAGTCGGCTAGCATTTCCATGGTGTTTTTATATTCTATTTTAATTTTGTTTTTACTGTAACGCTTCTTAGTTTAATTTTATATTGATTAAGAAGCTTTGTTGATTCAACAGGTTTACACCCAAAAAAAAATAATTTATTTAAAAAAATATATATTTTGTTGATTTTATTTTTTCAAAAGAAAAATTTTATTTTTTTTTTAATTTTACATCTATTTATATTTTTTTCAATATTTAAACAATCCAATCAAAAAAATATAATTCTAAATCTTTAATTTGATTTGATTAAATAATTTAATTAATAAAATCTAAGAAAAATAATGAAACATTAATTATATAAAACAATTACTAATTAATTTTGTTGGAAACAGTATGAATCAAACCTATGATAGTTTGATTCAGTCTTAGTACTTTACAACTAGGACAAATTTCTAAATTTAATAATAAACAGATTCGTTACATTTTGTAAAATATTGTATTAATAGAATAATGTATTTAATACGTATTTAAAAACAATGTATAATGTATTGGATTAATATACCATAAAATTTTATAAAATTTATATCGCAATACATTAACATAAATCTATGTGAAATTTTAATTTATGATAAGATAAAGTTTTTGATGATAAAATAAAATTTTAAATTAAATAATTTTTAACCAATAAATATTTTAGATAATAAAAAATTTTTTCATAAACTAAGCCTCAAAATTAGAAATAAATAAATTAAATATATGTTTGAAATATAATCAACCATATAGTAAATAAATCAAAACTTTATTTTTAAGTTTAGAAAATTCGTTAGTAAATAAAGTAAATTTAAATAGTTTAATATAAATAATTTCTTTTAATAAATGTATAAATGTAAACAATGTAAAATTATAATATTAAAACATGTATATTAGAATTTATTCAATTTATTTAAAAAGTATAAATAAAGAAAATTTTCCAACTATTGAAACGATAGTTGGAAAATCGTATAGGTTAATTTTGTTTAGATAAATTAACATTAGTTTATAGTTAGTTTAGTTTTTTTTTAAATAATAAAAATTATTTATTGATTACCTAGTGAGAACTCTGGTAAAATAATCTTCACGTTAAAGTAGTCAACGATTGTTATAGTTTAGTTTAGTTTAAATAATTTAATAAAGAAATAAAGTGTAATAATTAAAAATAGTTTATAGTTTAATTGAGTTTAGTTAATAAAGTGTATACAAATCTGAACTTAGTTTAGCTTATTTTACACATTTACAATATTGTTGATTATGAAATGGTAATGTAAGTTTGTCACGAATACTAGTGAAATTTGCAATTTCAAGATCACTTGAAATTGTGAAATTTCTTATAAAATTTCAAAATCAATAATATTTTATTTTCAAATAAATTATAAAATTATATTAAGAAATATTTAAAAAATTTAGAAAAGGTTAAGATATGACCTTAACCCTTAATATTTTTTATAATAAATAACTTTAACCCTTATTGTCATAACTTAATAACGAAAAAACAATCGTAACTTGACAACGAATGGCAATTTTGGATAATTGTGTTTTGGGAAATTGTGGGTTCTTAGAAAGCCACGCTCGAAATAAACAACATATCTTAAAATCAGGTCAATATCTCTGCTGGTTCACGAGATATTCCAATTTAAAGATATTTTGTTAGTAATGATTAAAGTAATGATTAATTGTTTATTCAGAGAATGATCACCCCTGATGTATCAAACATAAATCATTCACTCAAAGGATGAAAATTATTGCTTTAATTAAATTAAAATTATTTTCCGGAACTAATTAACTTTATTTTATAATAATTATTTCAATAACATAACTTATAATCTTTGAATTAGAAGATTATAATTATTAATATTATAATACAATGAATTATATTATAATTAAGAAATAATTAATATTATAAGTATTATAAACAATAGTTATTTTTAATAATTAGCAATAAGTCTTAAGTTTAGTTGTAGTATTATTATAAAATATATTATGAATATAATCATGTATTGAAAAGTTAATTTATTATTAAATATAAAGTTACAGATAGTATAAATAGTTTAGAATATTTTATAAATTTAATTCTTCGTAAAGACTATTACTTATTACATTAATACTTTACTATTAAATAATCTTATTATTATATTTTATTAATATATTTGTAAAAGTATAAAATTTAAAACAGATTTCATACTTAAAACAAAACAATTTTTATTAACACAAAAATAAAAAAATAAAACATTAAATTTTTATTTTAAGAAAACATTTTATTTAAACTCTTAAAAATATTATTAGCTATATAATAGTTAATAATTAAAAAATTGAAAATAACAATTACATCGATTTAACAAATAAAAATTACATGTATTTATATTTTTTCATAATTATATTCTAATATATTATTCTATTTAAATAAACATATATTTAATATAAAATAAACAAAACTAATTTAATTAAATAATAAAATAACAGAACTAAACTAAACTAATTCATTATACTTTTAATTCAATTTGAGTAAACTCAAAATTGAATAAAGCCCATGTATTTTCTATAAATTAATTTAATATTATCAATACTATTCTTAATATATTTCCTATTGAAATATAAATAAATCTATTTTTAAAACTAAGTTAAAATTATTAAACTATTCTAAATTTAAATAAAAAAGTATAATCTATTCTAAAATTAAATAAAAAGTATTTGAAAAATATTTTAATTATTTAAAATATTTGAAATATTTAAATTTAATTAAAATTCTTTTATTCCTTAAACTTAAATATTTATCTTAATTTAAATTTAACGGAATTATTATAAAATAATTTATTATTAAATTATTCCATAAAATTTACTCAAAAATTTTATAATCAGTTTTACTAAATATTAATTTATTATTTAATAATTAATAATTAATTATTAAATAATCTAAAGATATATATTATATCTTTACAATCTCGCCCTTTAAGTCGAGCTCCTGCGAGATTATTTTCTTGAAGAAATTTAAATAACAAATGGTTACTACTTTTTCTAAATCATAACATTGTTAAAAAATATATAAGTATTTAATTTATTTATACTCTTATTATCATTCTTGTTACTTATACATAATTCTAATAATTTATCTAAAACTTAATCATCAAGAATCCATTTGTTTTTATATTCAGATTATGGTTATTTATAAATTGTTTTCTATTAACATTTTTATTTAAGTATTCAAAACAAAACATTTACTTAAGTTTCAAATTTTTATTTATTCAATTCTTCTTGATCATCATGACTTTTATAATCTTCTTATGCATGATTAAAATTCTATTTTACAATTTTAATACTTTTTATTAATACTTATAATAATCTGTTCAACTTTCTTTGATTTATTAGCTGAAGAAATTTCAATATTAAATTTTAAATTAAATCCATAGTTTGTATAAAATTGAAATTGATTGATTGATTACAATAAAATATTATAAGTAGATTCCAATATAACAATCAATTCGATTTTATTAACCAACGGAGATATTGGAACAATATCTCGTTCACCCTCTCATTTAAATGAAAAGTCTGTGATAAAATTTATATTAAATATATCAAACAGACAATTCTAAAATTATAAAGAAAATAGCATTAAAAGAGTATTAAATGTTTTTTATTATTGTACAAGCTTTAAACCAAGTGGAACTTATTTTTTTTAAAGGTTATTATTAAGCAAATAAATATAACAAAATTCTTAGTAATAAAATATTTGTAAAAAAATTAACATTCATTAATAATAATGGAAAAACATCATTCAATAATTATATTAACTATACCACTATTTTTTTTTAATCTTATTATTAAATAAACAAAAGTGGTATCAAGTCATCAAGTAAATACTATAATTTAATTAACAAATTTATCATTTTTAGACGTTTTTAAAATACTTTTAGCATATTTATAATTCTCTTTTATTTTATAATTTATCAATATATGGTATTATAAAATTATTTCTTTTTTAAAAATTTAACAATGAATTCATAAATTTAAATATCATCAATAAAACATCACAGAATTGATATAAACATATACATAATGTTGTACTAAATATTATTAATTATAAAGTAATTAAAATACTTCATCAAAAGCATCACTTAAAATATTAAAATAGAGCTGATACATTTTTGAATAAAAGGTATGATAATAAATTAAAAATGCCATATAAAGATTAAAGCAATTTTAAATTCATCACTTTATTTAATTCTTACTAAGCTATTGATATATTTAAATTTAGTTTAAAAACATATTTTACTCCATTTATCTTATTTATTGATTAAAGGAATATATGAATTTCAATAATTATATCATTTAATTTCCTACAATCAATATATAGTAATTATAGTTATCAATCTCATTATACTTCCATTAAAAAGAATTGTATAAAGATTAAAATCTTTTTTTTTCCTTTATAAAGTTCGTTTTATTAAGTACATAAAAACTATTCATTTATTAAAAACTCTTATAATTATTATACATATTACATTAATTTATATTTGTTTTATTCATTATATTTATTACATTTATCATATTTATTAACTTATTATATTTATTAATTTATTCTATTTATTACATTTATCATATTTATTAACTTATTCTATTTATTACTTTATTCTATTTATTACATTTTATTATATTTTTTTTTCATTTGTTGTATTTATTAATTCTATTTTTTTTTAATTATTATTAATACTAACTATTATACTATCAAGTTGTTACTATTACTAAAACTATTCCTCATTAATTTCTATTATAGCTATTTCTAATTCTACAATACTAATACATTACAATCATATTTATTTTTTAAATTACATTTACTATAATTAAAATTATTTAGATAACATTATTTTCCATAGGACGAATGTACTTAACATTTTGTTATAATCCTCCACAATTCAGTAATTCATTAAGTTTCTTTTTAAAACATTGGAATTTTCAAATTTATTATTTCATTACTGAATTGTTCTTCTTTCTTGTTTCTTTTTATTTTCATTTTATTCTTTATAAAATCCAGATAAATGAAATTAAGAACAGATCCAGAATAGATTAATTTTCTAGCTCTGATTTCACTACCATCATATTATTAAGAATAAAAAATATTACACTCATTTCTTATTATATATTTATTTAACTTAATAATTATTCAATCAAAACTACTATATTAATTTATTCAAGTTATTTGAATCTTTTAAATATAAAACTTACTTCTTAATAAAAATATAAACTTATTAACTAGATATACAATAACTTCTTTATAAAAAATTCTTTATTTAATTAATTTATTTTAATTTATTAAATATAAAAAACATAATTTATTTAACAACTAAATTTGTAAAGCCTCCTCATATTGAATTCAAATTATTTTAATTATTTATTCTTAATCATTTGTTTAATAAATTATTTAATAAACTATTACAATCAAATTATCTTAATTTACTAAATATAAAAATAATTTTTTTTTTTAATAAATGTATAACTTTTTAAATAACTAAATTTGTATTGACTTTTGTTGATAAATTCAAATCAAATTAAAAATGCTTTAAATTTATATTCTAATTATTAAGAATTTTCTATTTAGTCAAATATTCAGTTATATAAAATACACCTTTATATAAAAGAAGTCGACCTGACTCCATCATATCAACTGGTGTTAGCGAATTCTTTATAAAGTATAAAGTAAGTTATTACAATGAAATTAAATTTTTAAGTTCGTTTTCGTATTACTTCAAAATATTTTAATATATTATATAATATATTTCTTAATTGTATTTATCTAATTTAATTAATAATATATTATCCTTGAATATATTATATTTATTTAGTTAGTTAATCGAATTTATATTGTATCTTCATATTAAAGAAGTCGACCTGACTCTATCCTTTAAAGAAAAGGTGTCATCGAATTATTTATTTAGTATAAAATTAAATTATTTTAAAAGTAATTTTAAATATCAAATCATTTTCTAACTTCATTAAATTAAATTATATATTTCAAATTTTCAAGTTAAATTAATTTATAGTATTTTCAATTTAATTTATTATATACTATTTCCCAAAAAGATGTCGATCTGACTCTGTCCTCTAAAAAGGTGTCATCGAAATCTTATTATAATAAAGAATAATTTATTTATTTAACTAACTTTACACATTTATTACTTTTACTTTTATTGTAAAATTTTAATTCATTTCTTAATTTTAATTTATTATATACTATATCTAAAAGATGTCGCTCAGACTCTATCCTATCAAAAGGTGTCGAGCGAGGTCTTTTATGTATATAATAAATTCATTTCAAATTTACTTATTATATAATCAAATTTTAATTTGTTTTAATTATATATTCAATTTAATTTATTATATACAATATCTAAAGATGTCGCTCAGACTCTATCCTATCAAAAGGTGTCGAGCGAGGTCTTTTATAGTATATAATAAATTTATTTCAATAAGATAACTTATTCCTCAACTACTTTTAATTAATAAATATCAAAATTTTAATTTTCATATTTCTCAATGTATTTTAAATAAATCTAAAATTATTATATACTACGTCTAAAAGATGTCGCTCAGACTCTATCCTATCAAAAGGTGTCGAGCGAGGTCTTTTATAATATATAATAAATATATTTCAATAAAATAACTTTTTCCAATAAGTGATATTTACATTTTAATTCACTTATTTCTCAATTTCATTTTAATTAATAAATATCAAAATTTTAATTTTCATATTTCTCAATATATTTTAAATAATTCTATAATTATTATATACCATGTTTAAAAGATGTCGCTCAGACTCTATCCTATCAAACGGTGTCGAGCGAGGTCTTTTAAGTATATAATAAGTTCATTTCAAAATAACAATTAATAATTCATTCAAATAAGTGAAATCAACATACTAATTCACTTATTTCTCAATATATTTAAATAATTTTAAAATTTTATTAACTTTTTCTTAATTTTCTTTCTTTTTAAATAAGTTTTAATTTTCTTACTTTGCAATTAATTTTTTGATTTAATTTACTCTTTTAATTGTATATATCCAATTTAATTTATAATATACTATGTATAAAAGATGTCGCTCAGACTCTATCCTATCAAACGGTGTCGAGCGAGTTCTTTTTATAGTATATTATAATTAAATTTAATTTTAAAAGAGTTTCATCAATTTAAAAACAAGAGTATTTCATAAATATATTTCTATTAGTATTACAGATAAATTTTATATATAAAGATTTCATTGTTCCATACAGTAGAGTTACACTTATTCCAATTCCAATATAAAAAGGAAAGTTTCACAGAGTAGAAGTTCCACAAGCAAAGTTCCACGAGATTCGTTCAAAAGAATTCCACGAAGGAAGGATTTCACAAGGTAGTGTTCCACAAGTAGGTAAAAATTCCACAATTATAGTTCCACAAAGTAGTGTTTCACAAAATTTATTTAGAATTTCACAAAGTAGGGTAACACAAAATTAATGTTACACTGACAGAAGTTACACCATAAATAGTTCCACAAGGTAGGCTTCTCAAGTAGACAAAAAAAAATTTCCGAAGAGAAAAAATTTCCGAAAAGTTCCAAATTTTCTACGGTAGCAATTCCCAATGTTGTAACTTCAGAAAATAAAAATTGTTTTATTATTAAATATAAAACGTGTTTTTTAATAAGAAAAGGTAATTGTTATTGTAAAAGTATAAAATTTAAAACAGATTTCATACTTAAAACAAAACAATTTTTATTAACACAAAAATAAAAAAATAAAACATTAAATTTTTATTTTAAGAAAACATTTTATTTAAACTCTTAAAAATATTATTAGCTATATAATAGTTAATAATTAAAAAATTGAAAATAACAATTACATCGATTTAACAAATAAAAATTACATGTATTTATATTTTTTCATAATTATATTCTAATATATTATTCTATTTAAATAAACATATATTTAATATAAAATAAACAAAACTAATTTAATTAAATAATAAAATAACAGAACTAAACTAAACTAATTCATTATACTTTTAATTCAATTTGAGTAAACTCAAAATTGAATAAAGCCCATGTATTTTCTATAAATTAATTTAATATTATCAATACTATTCTTAATATATTTCCTATTGAAATATAAATAAATCTATTTTTAAAACTAAGTTAAAATTATTAAACTATTCTAAATTTAAATAAAAAAGTATAATCTATTCTAAAATTAAATAAAAAGTATTTGAAAAATATTTTAATTATTTAAAATATTTGAAATATTTAAATTTAATTAAAATTCTTTTATTCCTTAAACTTAAATATTTATCTTAATTTAAATTTAACGGAATTATTATAAAATAATTTATTATTAAATTATTCCATAAAATTTACTCAAAAATTTTATAATCAGTTTTACTAAATATTAATTTATTATTTAATAATTAATAATTAATTATTAAATAATCTAAAGATATATATTATATCTTTACATATATTATTTAAATAAAATAAAGAAATTATTTTAATCACAATATATAATTTAAATATTCATTTATAAAACAATTAAGATTATTTTAATAAAACATTTTTTCTAACCTAGTTATCTTTTAATTTTTTATTTAATTTAATATTTTAATATTAAACTATAAGTTTAGTAAAGCTTTTATAACGTTGATATGTTTTAACTTCGTATTTATTTCAGCGCTTTCTATTATCTTTTTGCTTGCCTTGTTGTCGGTGAGCAAAGTTATATTTTCATTATAATTAAAAATTTCATCTATCATATTTTTAATCCATAAAATTTTCTTTGTGTTCATTGAAGTACTTGTAAAGTTTTGTAAAACACTAGATTAAGCAAAACTGCTATAACACTTATTTTCTAAAATACACTATTATAAATTTTTATTATATTTATTTATTTTCTAAAATACACTATTATAAATTTTTATTATATTTATTTATTTTCTAAAATACACTATTATAAATTTTTATTATATTTATTTATTTATTAATGGGTTTTTTATTAGAATGTTATTAACTCTGATCTTTTCCCATGTTCCAAGTTGGATATTATTTCTATTCACATCAAATATATCATTGATCTGGTTAATAATATCCTTGCAATCGGTGAGATCCTTGGCTTTTAAAGAATATACAAGAGACAAAGCCTGACTTTAGCAAAGGGTCTAAAAGTGAACAATACTATCACTATAAGACTCATCCAAGAATATACGACTCAAGAACCAATCCCATCGTGCCCTTTCGCCCAGTGGAATTTCAAGATTTACCCCTTGAGATTCAGCAGAGTATATCAGGGTTCAGGTCTCTATTTAAGGTGCCAGCGCCAAGGTACAAAGACAAACATAACGGTTATGAATACCTATCTAGTCTCAAAGCATATTTACAGGCCTACTGCCCCAGGGTAAACGAAATTCAAATCCGGGACGCTATTATTGCTAGGGGAGGCAAGGAGGTCAAACAATGGTTTGAAAACGTATATAAGAATAAATTGGATAATAAAGAACTAGAATGGAATGAATCCACCACCTGGCAAAAGCTTAATAATTTTATTTATCAATTCGAAAAAGAATTCTGTGAACTCTCCCTTGAGGAACAAGAAAATAAATGGAAAACATTGAAAATCCATAACCTTAACATGGAAAGTTTAGAACAACTCATTGAAAATATTGAAAAATTTGGGAATAATATTAATAAATCTTACTTCAGTAGATTCATTAAACTCTCAAAAGCCCTACCTACTAATTTCGCCGAAGAATGCTTAGAAAAACTACCAAAATTACCCATTAAGGACCCAAGAGAAGATTTTCAGGAACAGAATGAAGACAATAAAATCATATATAAAAACTTTATCGAAATCATATACAAAACAATTGCAGAAATTGAAGGTAGTAAAAGCATGAAGGAAGATTTAAAATCGTTTGTCCATCAAAGAGAAACAACAAATAAGGTAAGAAAAGAACAAAACACTAAATACGCCCATACGTATAAAAGTAAACCGGAAACCAGAATCAAATACCATAAAACGGCAAGCGAAAAGGGGAGGCAAAACCCTAAACAAATCACGAGAAAGAATATTTTAGATGATAACATTAAGGATAAACAAAAGAGTAAACTAACCCAGGAATTTATCCATAACACTATCGAATCGATTAAGAATTCAAAATATCTCAACAATCCAAAATTCGGAGGAAGAATGCATTACAATAAGGCAGTAATCATCGACAATAAATATACGGCAAAGTATGCAATAGTCCTTTTAGATTCCCGGATCCGCAGGAAATTGCATCGGTGAAAATATTGTTAAAAACCTAAATGTTAAAATATTCACTAACAATTCTACCCACACAGTACAATCTGGCGAAACAATCATCGAAATAAAAGAATATTGTTATTTAACAGTCGGAATTGAAATTAAACTTGGATTATATTACTTTACTAACATAAAATTCAATATTATGCCTATAAGCGGACCCTTCCATCATCAACAGAAAAATTTCTATTTTGACAAAATTATTCTAAATGATGATTTATTATTCCAAATGAAGAAACGTCACCTCGAAGCTAGATACTTCCCATACTTCCTAAACCATGAAGAAAATAGAAAAGAAGAATTTAAGGAAATTATTCAAAGGAGAAAATTCGTAATTGACAAAACATGGGATAAAGAATACCTTGACGATAAAGGAAGAATTATTAAGAATAAACAAAAAACGAACACTTATAATAATCATATCCACAATACAGAAACGATTACTCTTACTCCCGAAGAAAAACTCAAGATAGAAGAAAAATTGCTACAACAAAAACAAACCAACCAGAAATTTATCATATCTACTGATCATAAGAAAGGGTTAGAAGAATATATTATTAACGAAATCGAAAATCTACCGAAAGAATTACAGGGCTACAAACAAGTATTCGAAACCCCTCCAAAAGGTAAAATATTCGATAGGAAATCACAAAAACTTAATGCTTATTTACCTTATGACAAAGAAAAGGTAAAGAGGCTTCCGATGATGCCTCACATAAATCTGGACCAAGGACAGGAAAACGCTTTGGAAGAGGAATTCAAGGAACTTGAGGAAAGTGGGAAAATCGAAAAAACAAGGGCAAGCTCGGCATGCAATGTCTTCAATGTCCCTAAGAAGGATGGAACCTTCCGAACCGTATTTAATTATGTAATGGTCAACAATTGTCTTCATCACAATAACTACCCGATACCCAAAATAATCGAACTAGTGCATAGAGCGGCACAATATAAGTACCACATCTTGCTAGATTTAAGAAATGCATATAATCAAATCTTCTTAGAGCCCAAATATCGATTCTTGACAAGTTTTCGTTTTAAAAATCAAACCTACCAATGGAAAGTCCTTCCGTTCGGGCTATCCACTGCACCATCTATATTTCAATCCATTTTGAATTTATTACTTAAAGAACACCTTAATAAGGGAATTGATATTTACTTAGACGATTTTCACATCTATGCACAAAGTAAAGAAGAATGTCTAAATCTATGCGCCTACACGCTTGGTAAATTCAAGGAAAATAACTTTTACTGTAAGTTAGAAAAATGCCTATTTTTTCCCGATTCTTTCGAATATCTAGGTTACAAGATAAGTTATGAGAAGATACGCCCAATATCTAATAAAACATTAGATATCAAGAAATGCAATACACAAAAGGAATATCAAAAACTTTATGGTTTTCTTAACTACTTTAAGGATTATGTTAATAATTTCACTGAAAAAACAAAGAATATTTCTCTAGGATTATCTAATAAAACCACCACGTGGACTAATGAAATGGATAAAGAACTTATTTATTTTAAAAACTTAATCCCTAACCTTCCAGACTTAGCCCCATTCAAACCTAACCATGACATTTTTATCCTAACCGACGCATCGGATATCGGAATCGGAGCCGCCATTTTTCAAGTGAGGGACCAACATGTACATGTTCGAAACTACGTTTCAAATAACGTATACAAAACTAATATTAATCGTGAAACAATCGAGAATTTATTTGGTCATAAGAAATGGACGTATTCCGGACATTATGGACGTGAAAAGAACCATCCCGATAAAGCTAAAAATCGTGAAGATATTAATCCACCAACCAAATTAAACGAAATTATGAATACCCTAGAAATTAAAAAGAACAAATTAGAAGAACTAAAAAAGTATTTAAAGCCCATTGGATTTTATTCAAGAAAACTCAACGCAACAGAAAGAAAATATTCAACCTTTGATAGAGAATTACTGGCACTTTCTGAAACCTTACTTCATTATAAACTCCTACTACGACAAGGACAGAAGATATACTGCGCAACAGACCACAAAAACCTTGTAATTTATATAAACTCGGGCTCAAAAGTCGAAACGAATAGAAAGTTAAGACTCTTTGAAAATATATGCAATTTTAGTATAACACTCTGCTACATTGAAGGCAAAGACAATAAGATAGCAGATTTACTTTCCAGATTCATTAGTATGGAAAATAATAACCATAGCAATGATAACGTGGATAATACTCAAGAAATTCACAATACAGAAGAATTCCATACATTAGATTTTAACCTTAACCCCATAGATTTAGAGTCGAACAAAGAAGAAAACGAAGTGAATAAAGAAAAGGAAATGGAACCCAATAAAGACGTAGATTTTAAGATATTCATGGCTACAGTAGATTCTTTATTACAAACAAACAAATCAAAAAAAACTCAAGGATTACTTATATAAATGGTACGAAAATCAACAATTATTGTTCAACAGTCTCAAGGAACAGTTAGTCAACCTACTAAAAGAAAACACCCAATTGGAAAATAAATATCAGCAACAACTAAACCTAAGATGTTTGGACTTAAAAGAAGTTCTTAGTAGAAAGGAACAATTCAACCAAGAACTAACAAAGGTAAAAAAGGAAATCCAACTTATTCAGGAAGGGACAAATAATATTGAAAATAAAAAGAAACTCGACCGGTTAAATTAAAAAATAAATGATGTTCGATATGACTTGAATCCTAAAGCCGAAAGGATAGAACTTACGAGAAAAGTGAACAAATCAGAAAAAGAATTAGAAAATTTGCAGAAACTCATAGAACAAATTGGAAATAAAATCGAAGGAATAAATAAAAGAATAGATACATTAGTAATTGAAAATGAATTAAAGGAAATATTTCCCGCCGCAGAAATCTTAATTAGTAATAACATTAAGAAAAGAAAATTATCGAATTTTGAGATTGAAATTGATTTGACCAAAGAACAAGGCAGAATGTCACAAGGACAAATTAAATAACCTATTATATTAAATAAATAATTTTAATATATCTTTTATTAAACTCTAAAAACTTTATTAGTAATAGCTTTAGTAATTATTATATAGTTAAATATTATGTTTTATTATAAATACATGTAAAATGAATTAGTTTGAAAACTAGTTTTTTCTAGTTTTTTCGTTAATCACTAAAATTAATTAGTTACAGTTTTCAGTAAAAAAGAGTTATACTGAGGACTAAAAGATTAAACCAATAAACAAGTTTTTTAACATGATAAATATAAAAACAATTTAAATAAAGAAAATAAAAATTAAAATAAATATAAAATTAAAATTTTTACAAATATAGTGTAATTTTACTAGAATAAAGATTAACGTGATAAACTCCCAATCCGAGGCTTATTACTCAATCTTTACTTTAATTCAAATTACGTTAAAAGAAAACTTATTGCGAAATTGAATTAAAACCCAATTTAAAATACGATCCAAGATTGTATTTTATATAGTTACAATTGAAAGAATAAGCCTAACCAAAGATTTTAAAAGTCTTAAGGAACCGGAACATTTAAAAAAACTAGAAAAAACTTTCTAGTGAAATTGATAAAATTCCAGGAAATAAAGACTCGATTAGACTTATTATAGGCCAGAAGTAAGCCCTATTAAAACTTTAGAATCATTAATAAGACCAAGAGGCAACCTAAAAAATAAAGGTGTTAAATAACATTTTACTTTCGAAAATCAGTCGAAGAACACCATCTGAAGACGAAAATCATCAGATTCTATTTTTCACATTTCAAAAAGAAAATCAATACATATCTTAGAAAAAGACTTTCTACTTTACGGCACTCGATTTCAAGAAATGGAAAAACACGATTCCAAGGGAAAACAACCCGCTGGACAAGAAATTCCAACTGAAGGATTAAAATCTCCCGAACGAATGGAAATCGAAAAAGTGGATCAAGATTCAAAATCAAGTATGTCAGGGGTGAACGAATACCTCGAAAAACTTTCCGATGACGTTGAGAATGCAAAAACGTTGGAAACTGAAATCAAAAACACATATGGCGGAAACAATCAAATTCTTGATTACAATCCAGAAAACAATGGAGCAACCTTACTAGCCTCCATGGATAATATGTATAAAGAACTAAGTAACAAAAATAACGAAACCGAAACAAGAATGCAAACCATGATGAATAATTTCATGGAGCAGATACAAGCCCAATTTATGAATCTTACCGCCACCATAAATGCGACTTTACAGACTTCAATAACAGAGCAAAATAAAAAGATCGAGCAAATAGATACAAAAATGGCCAACAAAGCCGATAGTTACCAGGTACAAAATTTAGCAAATGTTATAGATCTCAACACTGTAAAGCCCACAGATTTAAACATCGCAGTAAATGAGGTACGCGAAGAACTTCAACAGAGTCAGTTAAATACTGCGAAGTCCCAAGATTTACTACCACTCGAGCTTTTTCAACCAATAGTTGAGATAAGCAGTCTTCTTTTTTCCATACAGGATCTTCATTTTTGCATAATATTGTAAGCAGTTGTAAAGACATCAAACGCCTCAACTTGATATCTTTAATGTAACTTAAGTCATAAATATTATTGTTTAAGGTACACGAATTATATTACAGAAAAAGAAAATGAGTCATAATTTATTTATTAATAATTAAAGTTTAAAACAAAATAAATTATTAATTTATTTTTAATGTTTAATAAATAAATTAAAATTCTCAATTCAAACCCCTAGTTTTAGTATTGTTTTGTAATAGAAATATATATATAGTATATAATTATTAAATGATTAATATATCAAGAATACATGGGCATATATTCAAAATGAATAGTACTTAATTTGAATTGCCAATTGTATTTTACTAAAAATAGTTATAGTTTAAATATTTATTAATAATTAAGATTTTAGTGCAGATTTTAAATAATAATATATAAGAAATAAATAGTTATAATATAATATAAATAGAAGATATTTTTTCATAATTTTATCGATGTAATTGTTATTAATAAATTTCTATTATAAAAGATATTTTTTTAAAACAATTTTATTTCTTATTTTATTCATTTAGTGTTACTGTAATAGAATAGATATCCTAATCTATTCTTTCTGTGTCAGCATTACAGCAGTTTTAAGATATCTAATGTAATTTAATGGCTCTTGACTAACATTGTTGCTGATGATAATGCATGCTAATGCGTCTTCAGCTTCCGCCTTTTCGATATCTTTCTCTAAGTCCTTAATTGTCTTGAGTGTTTTTTCAGAAGGAGGTTTTTCCTTCTCTCAAGATTTTTCTTTAAATTTCCAATAACATCCTCATTTGAGTACTTAATAATTTTTGTAGCTCTCAGGATGTTATTAATATGGAATTCCCAATTCTCGAAGTTGTTCTTGTTAAGAATTTCTTCGGTTCTTAATTTGGTTTCAGCAGACATGTCGTAGGTAGTATTAAAGTTGAGACTCTTAATCTATTGTTTTGTTATAAAAAAGTTTTTATTTATATTTATTAACAAGTAATTATTTATATTTATATAATAAGTAATTACTGATTATATTTTTTAAAATTATTTGAAAATTTATTCTTATTTATACTAAAAGTGGCTTATGCCTTTAATAATGAATAGTTTAATACAATGAGTTTAAACGTATTTGAAGTATACAACAAAGTTATCAATAATCTAAAAATATCTTTCAATTATTTTTAATTTCGTTTACACTTATTTAATCTTTAATTTAATTCATTCTTTGTATTCTAACATTAAATTTTAATAGTTAAAATGCTTTATTATTAAAATATAATTTTATTTTATTAATATTAATATGTTATGGTAATTACAAAGAATTAATTAATAGAAAAATTAATAAATTTTACTATAAAATGTGGCTAGTTATAAAACTAAAAATTATTATTCACAAATGTTCTTAGAACATGTGGATTACTAATATACTACTAATTATTATTAATACATTAAATTATTTTAACACATATTTAATTTATTCTAAAATATTCTAATATTCCCTCTCAGACCAGAATGTTTTCTTGTTAAAAATTTGGTCTGTAAATTTTGACATTTTTGGTCTATTAAAATTTTTGGTAAGCATTTTTTATGAATTGATATATTCTAGTTTGTTTTTTTATTTTTAATATTATCTTTATTGAAAAATAATTTTATTTCTATATTTTAATTTATTATTAAGTTCTCCGTTTTCAATGATTGTTTTGCTTGCTAAATTATCTATGTAAATTGCAATTGATTTTTTATAATTGAATAATTCTTTTAAAATGTTCTTAATCCATAATACTTTTTCAGTACATTCAACCATGGCAATATATTCAGCTTCGGCAGTAGATATAGCAACCACATTTTGTTTTTTAAATTTCCAGCAAATAGGATCATTGTTCATAAGAATTATGTACCTGGAAGTAGATTTTCTATCTTTAGGATCGCCTCCAAAGTATGCATCAGTGTATACTACAATTTCCCCCTGTCCTTTATATTCAATTTTATAATTTTTAGTATAATTTAAATATTTTAATATATTTAATACCTTATTCCAGTCAGCTTTAGTTGAATGTTATGAATTTCTTGCTACTTTGTTGACTGTGAATGTTATATCCGGTTTACCACAATAAGTATATTAAAGATCCGACACCACTTTTGTATACGGTTTTGTCAAAATTTTCTTCTTCATATTTTGTTGAATAATCATCAGTACATGGAATTTTTTCTTTTTTGAATATTTTTAACTTTGAATTTTTCTAATATATTTTTAATGAATTGAATTTGATTAATAATTAAAATTATTGCGTTCAATATTTATTCCTAAAAGATATTCAGCAAGACTACATTTTGATTTTTTAAATGCTTTCTTTATTTTGTTTATTATTTCATGAATACTTTCATTTATTCCTGTTATTAATAGGTCGTCTACATAAACACCTATAATGCAAATTAATTTATCCCACCATTTTCTTAAAAATACACAGTTCAGAAATTTATTGAATGAATTGATTATTTTAAGGAAATTACTAAATAAAAGATTCCATTGACAACCAGATTGTTTTAGACCATAGAGAGCTCTATTGAAAAGCCAATATCCACGTCCATTGTTAATGTCACCTGAAGGGATAGAAACGTATATTTCTTTATCAAGTGGTGCATTAAGATAAGCTGCTTTAATATCAAGTTGCATAATAATCCAATTAAATTTTGCAGCAATAGCTATAATAAATTTTAAACTATCAATGTTTAAAATAGGAGAAAACATAAGTTCAAAATCTATACCTTTTCTTTGTGTGAAACCCCTTGCAACAAGTCAAGCTTTATACTTATTTATATTACCATATTAATCCTTTTTAATGGTAATAATCTATTTGGTAGAAATAGCTGATTTTCAATAGGAAGTTTTTTAACAAAGGTCATAATATTATTATTATATAAAAATTTGATTTCTGTAAAGAATGTGTCTTTAACAATAAAAAAATAAATTATTATATTTACTAAATAACTTAGTAATATTAACACTAAAATATTCTGTAAATTATTAATTTATAAAAATATTATTAAAAATACACAGAATTTAACTTAAGTTAGTGTTTAATAAATAATTTATTAATAAAATTTCAATTTTTTAAAATATTAGGGAAAATTCACTTATATTTATACTAAAAATTTATTAAATTAATTTATAAAATTTTTCAACTTAAATTTTTTAACCAATCAATAATCTTCATATAAAAAAAATTATTTTAAAAAATAAAATTATAATTGTAAAATAGAATTTATGAGGTCTCGAACTAATGTCATTGAGACCCAAAGTCCAAAGTCCTAGTGTAAAGATATAATATATATCTTTAGATTATTTAATAATTAATTATTAATTATTAAATAATAAATTAATATTTAGTAAAATTAATAATAAAGATTTTAGAATAAATTTTATGAATAATTTAATAATAAATTATTTTATAATAATTCCGTTAAATTTAAATTAAGATAAATATTTAAATTTAAGGAATAAAAGAATTTTAATTAAATTATGTTTTAAAGGGTTAGTATTTGAATTATTGATTACTAAATCATTTGTTTTATTAATATCATCATCATTATTATTATCAATTAAATGCTTTTTCTTAGAGGTATTAATATCTGATATATTTGATGATTGAATATAGTCGTCATCACTAGAAACACTAAGAGATTTAAAACTTGAATCAATTTCATTAATAATATTATCTGTATCTTTTTCTAGAATAACTTCTTCATTATTGATAGAAATGTTTGAGTTATGCTTATTTTTTTCTTTTGAGCCATTTGTTTCATTATATATGTCTAATTTGTCTTTATTATTTGAGTCTTCATTTTAATTGATTATTGAGGATTAAAGTATATAATTATCATTATTAAAATATTAATAGAAAGCTTTGCAATGTTTTTGTAGGTGTTTCTTCATCAAACACTACATCTCTTACTAATTGTATATTATAATTTTTTAAGTCTAAAATCATATAGCAATTAGATTCCATGTTAAAACCAACAAAAACTCCTTTAATTACATTACTTTAAATTTTAATTTATCTTTAGAGAAATCCATATAATAAGCTATACATCCAAATACTTTGATATATTTAAGATCAACCATTTTACTATAAAATAATTCATTTTGGATTTTATTTTCTATACCTTTATGTGGTGTTATATTATATAAAAGGTTGGCATATTTAATAGTATAATCCTAAAATTTCAGTTCCCATTTTACTTGATTGTAGTAGAGATTTTGTACAACTGATTAATGTATAATCAGAGATTCCATTATTTTGAAGGTTGTATGGAGGAGAAAAAATTTTTAATAATACCATTTTCCTTGCAATAATTAAGAATTTCCTTATAATATCGTACCTTGATCAGAATGAAATATTTTGATTTTATACTTAAACTGATTTGTTAATATGTGATAAAATTAATAATTGTCCCAGGAATTTCGGATTTTCCTTCTAGTGAAAAACCCAACTTTTTTTTAGTAAATTCATCTATAAAGGTTAATACATAAATTTTACCCGTAAATGATTTTTGGACTGGACCAATTACATCTGAATGTATTACCTCTAAAATTTCAGTAGCCTTTAAAATTTTGGAATTATGAGGTTTTCGGTTTAACTTTGCTATTTTGCAGTCAGTGCATTTAATTAGACCATAACTCAAAATAAGTTATAGTTTAATTAATTACTTCACCAAAATTCTAAAATGAAATTAATCCTTAACACTGCACATATATTTTGATTATTGAAAGAAAATAATGAACTTTAATTAATATAGATCAAAATATATAACATTTGTTAAATTAATTGTTAAATTAAATATTTAATAGCTTCTTTAGTAAATTACACTTTAAAAGTAAACAAATATAATAATTCATGTTATAAAATAATATAATTAAACACTTTTACTAAAATACTAAAAATAATCATTACTTTAATTAATTGTAAAATAAACAACCTTTTATATTCTTTAACTTTTAATTATTTCTTTTATTGTTATTTCTACTTTTATTAATTTTATTATTTTAATGTAAATAGTTTAAATTTAAAAGAAAATATAAATACATGTAAATATTCTTATTTTAATCATAATCATTATTATTAACAAGGAAAATAGTTAAGTTAATATTTTTATAATTTTAATAATCATTTTAAATAAAATTTTAAATATTTAAATATTAGAAAAACGAGTGTTTCTAATAAAACAATTTAGTGTTGTAACAAAACAATTTTATTAATTTTTATAAAAACAATTTCAAATTTTAATTCATATAACTTATATAGTTATAATTAAAGATATAATATAATAATCACTTTTTGAAGTAAAATTCAAAATTAAGATTATTATCAAATTATATCACTTTTTGATTCGGGAAGATATTATCTTAATTCTATAAATGAATATAGAAAGTGATAATATCTGTATCTAAAATTTAATAAATAGAAATAAAGAAAATAAAATAAATAATTTTTATACTTGTTCATTTGCAAGTCTTTATTAGTTTAAAATATAAAATTATTTTATTTAATTATAAAATTTTAATATTTAATAACACTTGTATTATTAAATATATATATGTTATTATTATTTAATACATCTCGTATGTATATAATTATAATTACAAATATTATTTTATATAAATTATATATTTAATTTTACTGGATTATTAGGAACATTTTTAAAATAAAGCAATTCTAACACCATTTATACATTTATATTATTTTAAAGTATTATATTAATAAACAATAATTAACTATTTAATTAATAAACAAATAAATAAATAAGTTACAAAATAAATTTAATTAATAAATAATTTTATTTATAAGGTTAACAAAGAGAAAAAGTTACATTGTAAGTTTACAGTTATATAATAAGATGTAAGGTCATGTGATAATAGAAAATGAAATAAAATAAATAAAAAATAACTATCTCTACAACACGTAGACATTACGTTTACAACACTTTTAATACATGTTTATGTTTTTATAAATTAGTCAAGTGTATTCTTAAATATATGAGATAAAAAAATAACATTATGTGTCCATAAATGTTCACACTCCCCCTTAAATTAGATTTTCTTTAAGAATATCTTTATTTTTGAATTTAAATTTATATTATCATTAATATCCATACTATCTGAGTTGGTAAAAGTATCATGTGTAACGTTAGATTTTTGCTAGAATTATGACGTGGATTATTTGAATTATCATCCAATAGAATGTTTTCATTTTTATTTTGAATTTTTGAGTCAATTTTTGGAAAATTTTTATTTATAAAAATTTTTTCACTATGATTAATATTTAAATTATCAGGAATATTTTCACCAGCATTATTGGTATTCGAAACATTTTTGGTGGTCAAATTTTCAGTTAAGGAATCATTATAATTATCAGGATTTTTAGAATTTTTATCATTAATAGCTTTATCAGGAGTTTTACAGCTATTATCAATATTTGATCCAGGAGAAGGGTAAACATGATTATTTTTATTTTTAATATTTGAAATATAAATATTTTTCTTTCCAAAATTGCAATTATCATTTGCAATTTCTTCTAAAACTTTTAGAATATCATCAGTAAATTTATTTTTATTAAACTTCGAATTTGAATTAATATTTTTGTTTTTCTTATTTGGAGTGTCATTTTCTAAATTACTGTGTAAATTATTTTTTAAATTACAATTTGAATTTTTATCAAATTTTATTGAACTATTATCTTTTGGTTTTGTATTTCTATTATTTTCTTCCCTCTGAGAATTCGTCTTGGTTCTATATTAGTTTCTTTCATTTCTTTATCAGTTTTTTCTTCTTTCTTGTCATTATATTTTAAATTTTCATTAACCGGGTCCTCGTCCATAGCACTAATATTATCTTCTTCTATATTATTTTTAAATTAAATATTTTCATTATTCTTGGAAGTGGTCCTTTCTGTATTATTATTTTCATTATTTATATTTAAATTTTTATCCGTAGTGTTGTTCTTGTTGTCAACAATTTTCTTTTTTATACCTTCTGTGTTCTTGTTGTTATTCATTGATTCTGAGGGGTCCCTTTTGTCATAATTTTTAATGTTATATGAATTAGTGAAGGAGAAATACGGATCATTTATATTTTTATTTTTATAAGTATAATGTGTCGGCTCATCTTCACATCATTCAATTTCCCTTGAATAGTGGATTTTTAGCTTCTCATCACATATCTCCATAACGACGTACGAGTGATGTACTTGAACCCAAGAAAAATTCCTTTCTTCGCGTTTGGTGCGAATTTTGATTTGTTCAGTGTATAGTCCTTAAAGCAGCAAATACATCCAAACACTTTTAAGTATTTAAGATCAGCTTCCTTGTTAAAGAATACTTCATCTGGAATTAAATTATCGTTGCCTTGATGTGGTATTTTGTTGTAAATATAACAAGAATATTTAATAGCAAAACTCCAAAAGTCTTCAGATAATTTAACCCAATATAAAAGTGTTTTAGCAGAATTTTGAATAGTTTGGTTTATTCTTTCTGCTTTTCCATTTAATTCATGTGTAAGGAGGTGAGTTTATCTTTGTAAAAGTATAAGAATTTTGAATAGTTTGGTTTATTCTTTCTGCTTTTCCATTTAATTCATGTGTAAGGAGGTGAGTTTATCTTTGTAAAAGTATAAAATTTAAAACAGATTTTATACTTAAAACAAAGCAATTTTTATTAACACAAAAATAAAAAAATAAAACATTAAATTTTTATTTTAAGAAAACATTTTATTTAAACTCTTAAAAATATTATTAACTATATAATAGTTAATAATTAAAAAATTAAAAATAACAATTACATCGATTTAATAAACAAAAATTACATGTATTTATATTTTTTCATAATTATATTCTAATATATTATTCTATTTAAATAAACATATATTTAATATAAAATAAACAACACTAATCTAATTAAATAATAAAATAACAAAACTAAACTAAAACTAATTCATTATACTTTTAATTCAATTTGAGTAAACTCAAAATTGAATAAAGCCCATGCATTATCTATAAAGCTATAAAGTAATTTAACATTATCAATACTATTCTTAATATATTTCCTATTGAAATATAAACAAATCTATTTTTAAAACTAAGTTAAAATTATTAAACTATTCTAAATTTATATAAAAAAGTATAATCTATTCTAAAATTAAATAAAAAGTATTCAAAAAAATATTTTAATTATTTAAAATATTTGAAATATTTAAATTAAATTAAAATTTTTTTATTCCTTAAATTTAAATATGTATCTTAATTTAAATTTAACGGAATTATTATAAAATAATTTATTATTAAATATTCCATAAAATTTATTCAAAAATTTTATAATCAATTTTACTAAATATTAATTTATTATTTAATAATTAATAATTAATTATTAAATAATCTAAAGATATATATTATATCTTTACAATCTTAGATATACCGTTTTCCTTACAATACTTTATTACTTTACTGCTGTTATACTCTTTAGCGCCATCTGTGTTGAATGTTTTGACTTTATATTTGTCTGCAAAGAAATGTGTTCTTAACAATAAAAGAAATTTATAATAATTTTCCAAAATAACTTAGTAAATTTAAAACACTTAAATTAACTGTTAATTATTAATATTTAAAATTATTATTAAAAATACACAAATTTTAACTTAATAGGTTAGTGTTTAGCAATAATTTATTAATTAATAAAAACACAATTTTCTTTAAATATTTGAAAAAATTCACTCGTATTTATATTAAAATTTTTTAAAATTAATTTAAAAGATTTTTTACAACTCAAATTTCTTAACCAATCAAAGAATTTCATGTTGGTAAAAAATCAAAATAAAAATTAAATAAAATGAATTAAAAAAGAAAGTAATTTAAAAGTCTCAAACTTAAGACATTCGGACCAAAGTCTTAGTTACTAACCACTAAGACAACTTCTTTATTTCTACCATTCGTTACATTGTCAAAAGTATTATTGACATTCTTTAGTAATTCAATAATGATGTTCGGTGCTTCAGATCTTGATTTAAGAGTATAAATCCAAGGTTTTCTTGAATATTCATCCAGCATAGTCATAAAATATTTCTTATTGTTTACGGATGAATTAAATGGGCCTGAAATATCGGAGTGAATAATCTCTAGAACTCTTCCGGCCTTTGGTACGGTCTTGTTATGAGGAGACCTCTTCATTTTTTGATATTTTACAGTCTAAGCAATGAGTTACTTTAACTTTGTGCTGATTTAGATATTTTTTCAGATCCTTTTGGTAGAAATGGTCTAATCTCTTACGCCATATACCTAAATCATCTTCAAAATTTGCAATGAATGGTTCATTTTTATTTTTATTAATGTTTATGA
Source organism: Piromyces finnis (assembly GCA_002104945.1). Lineage (NCBI taxonomy): Eukaryota > Fungi > Neocallimastigomycota > Neocallimastigomycetes > Neocallimastigales > Neocallimastigaceae > Piromyces > Piromyces finnis. The sequence goes on from MCFH01000048.1 coordinate 431,811, forward strand.
GTTTAATTTTGAATTGGTTTAATTCATTTGTAAAGTTGCTACTTGTATTGGCATCCTCCCCCATAGTCTTAGTGAGGGTTTTGTAAACGGAAGCGAGGATGTTATTAGTACGGTAGCTAGCAATAATCTTCACAATAACCATAGTGTAATCATCTTTGAGATTAAAGTTTATCTCAAAACTGTTGTCTTTGATGGTTCCAACGATGTCATGTTCAAAGTAATTAGTTAGACCCTGTCTAGAAGCGGCTACCTTAATTAAAGTACACCAGGTTTCAAAGTTGGACTTTCCATGAAGACGTTGATTATTGGCTAAAATTAATTGTTAGGACATACTAAAAATTTTAAACACACAAAATTTTGTTTTGAAGTTTTCTTAAGAAATTTTATTATTGATTAGAGTTTAAGACTCTTAATCTGTGAAATAAATTTAATTGATAAATAATTTTATTTATAAGGTTAACAAAGAGAAAAAGTTACATTGTAAGTTTACAGTTATATAATAAGATGTAAGGTCATGTGACCATAGAAAATAAAATAAATAAAAAATAATTATCTCTACAACACGTAGACATTACGTTTACAACACTTTTAATACATGTTTATGTTTTTATAAGTTAGTCACGTGTGTTCATAAATATATGATATAGAAAAATAAAATTATGTGTCCATAAATGTTAACATAAGTAATTTCTTGTTTACATTTATAATTTTAAATTAATAATTTATATAAATATTTTAGTATTAATTTAATTACTATTAATCTGTGTTTAAAATAATGTTATTATAATAATATTTAATTTAGAAATTTAACTGTTTATCATTTTTTGATATGCTACTCATAAAAAAACATAATAAAAATTAGCTGAATAAACACAACTTAACCCATAGTGATTTACAATAAAAATAACTAATGATAACCCTTTAAAATGAATGAATAATAATTTTATAAAAATATAATCCTTTCTTTAAATAAATAATATTATCTTTATTATATAATAAATTCTGAATAAAAACGACTTAATAGAGATGATAATAAAATAAATTATTAAATAAAATAAAACGACTTAATCCAAAAATGTATTAAAATAATAATAAAATAATAATAATAAATAAAAATGAATAAATAAACTAAAAATAAAATGGTATACATCAAATTATTAATTCTAGTGTTTTATTCAAGTGTTCTTTAGAAATTCTTTTAAATTTATATATATAAATTAATAAATAAATAATTGAATAATTATCACTAAAAGTGATAAATTTAAAACCTGGAAATAGAACAATAACAATAATTTTAAGATAAAATACAGAACTTTTTTATGTTTCTGTATAAAATGTGTGCTTATAATAATTGATATTTTTAATATTTTAATTTTGTTATAATTTTATTTTAATTTTATTTTAATATTATTTTAATTTTAAATTTTAATTGTTTTATTCAAGGTATTACACATTTAATGATAGTTAATGGTAACTTATAATTTTTCTAAATTTAAACATTTTGAAGTAATAAGAAAATCAAATAAGTAATATTCTATAATATTTTATAATACTAAGACATGATTTTGATTTATTCTTTTAATTTTAATAAATAATGATAATAGTAATAATAATATTTAATAGTTAAAAATAATAATACAATTAATAAATGAAAATGTATAAAAGGAAGATATAACTCTTCTTTATAAAAATCAGATAATAAATGGAGAATAAAAACGGACAATAAATAGATAATAAATAAATTATAAAATATAATAAAGAGATAACTTAAACATAATAAAAGAGTTTATTTTCAAGTTTTGAGTGATTTATTTGTTAATTATAAAACATATTTTATTTTAAATTTATTGTTTCATCATAAATCCTAGAATTTATTATTTATTAAAAATACTATATTATTCAAAAATATATCGGTCAACGCATCATTTTGATAAATAATGAAATTAATAAATATAAAATTATTATTAAACCTGATTTTTAAGTTAACCCTAAAAGTAACTTAAAACAAGTTATAGTTTAATTAACTACTTTACCAAAATTCTAAAATGAAATTAATCCTTAACACTGCATATATTTCAATTATTGAAAGAAAATAATAAACTTTAATTAATCGAGATCAAAATGAATAACTTTTGTTAAATTAATTATTAAATTAACTATTTAATAACTTCTTTAGTAAATTACACTTTAAAAGTAAACAAATATAATAATTCATGTTATAAAATAATATAATTAAACACTTTTACTAAAATACTAAAAATAATCATTACTTTAATTAATTGTAAAATAAACAACCTTTTATATTCTTTAACTTTTAATTACTTCTTTTATTGTTATTTCTACTTACTTTAATTAATTTTATTATTTTAATGTAAATAGTTTAAATTTAAAAGAAAATATAAATACGTGTAAATATTCTTATTTTAATCATAATCATTATTATTAACAAGGAAAATAGTTAAGTTAATATTTTTATAATTTTAATAATCATTTTAAATAAAATTTTAAATATTTAAATATTAGAAAAACGAGTGTTTCTAATAAAACAATTTAGTGTTGTAACAAAACAATTTTATTAATTTTTATAAAAACAATTTCAAATTTTAATTCATATAACTTATATAGTTATAATTAAAGATATAATATAATAATCACTTTTTGAAGTAAAATTCAAAATTAAGATTATTATCAATTTATAACACATTTGATATATAATTAAATTTATATAATCATAAATTTAATAATTATATATTATAATAATAATAATAGTATTAATAGTAAGTATTAAAACACAGATAGTTAAAAATTAAAATAATTAACATGTATAAAATTATTAAATTAAAAATTATAAATATGAACTTTTAGTTTATTTTATTGTTTATTTATTTTTTAAATTAAATAGTTTATAATTATACTTTAAAATAATAATTTTGTATAAATAGTAATTAAAAATTTAAAACTGTTCCTAATAATCAGCCAAAATTAGATATATTATATTAAATTAAATGATTACTAATTATCCAAGAGAGAAAAATTAGATATTTATTTTAATAAAACAATATTTTATAATACATACAAGATGTATAAATTTTTAATTATTTAATAATACTAGAGTTATTAAATAATATTATAGTTTTATAATTAAATATAATAAACTTTATATTTTAAAAGCTAACTATCACTTGTAAATAGACAAGTATAAAAATCATTTATTTTTTTTTCTTTATTTTTATTTATTAAATTTTAGATACAAATATTATTATTATCTATATTCATTTATAGAATTGTAAAAATATTTTCTATGTATTACATTATGATATACTACTCACACAAAAATATAATAAAAACTAACTGAATATATACGATATGAAGGTATTAACTGGATATATAACAAATTCAGATAATATCTATAATGAATTAAACATAAGAACTATAATTAAATAATTTCAATAATTCTTAATGAAAATGACTATTACTAAAAATAGAGCTAAACTATTTAGGTGTAACAACTATCATACATAAATTAAATAATTTTAATTATATAGTAGTTTAACGACAAGTTTTATTATTAAAAAATAATTTTTAGAATAATTATAACTAAATGTACATTGATCAAAAGTTCTCTTTCTACAAAGAATATGATTAACCAGTCTTCCAGCTCTAAATCTAACAAGAAAAAAAATTCACATTTCAACAACCACAAACCATTTATCAGCAACAATAATAACTCCCAAAAACATAATAATAATTATAATAATAATAATTACAAAGCTCAAAAAATTAGTTCAAAAAACTAAATAACGAACTTTCAGTGGTACTTCAATTGAACTTGATGACCTAAACTTTCAGTCAAAACTATTTATCAGTAATAAATTCTATTTCATTAATTTTAAGAAAAATTCTTATTAGCGGACTATATTCCGACAGATTTATTATTTGGAAATATATTCATGTCCAAATATGAAATTTATTATAACTATAATAAAAATTATTCAAATTCAAATTTAAAATATGATTTTAACAAAAAGAAATTTAATATGAAGCATGCTACTAAATTTTCAAATTTAGAATAATTCATTTCTCATAATAAAAATGATATGAATGTTACGCCTATTACTTCTTCAGGTGTAAAAAACTAAAAAAATAAAATAAAAATTATTCCACCACTTTATATAATTTAAAAATAAAATTCATAAACTCTATTTCAAATCCAAAACCCATAGTAAGAAGAAAAATGATCGATCCCGTAAATTTAAACTTAAACGTCCCAAAATTTCTAAGAAAGTTATATTCAATAAAAATAATTATGATACATATAATTATAGTTATTTAATTCATACCTTCTTATCCGAAAAGTCAGAAGAAGTAAGTAATTTAGAAGAATATATTATTGAGGATATTCCAGAATATACTATTTAATAAAATATTATATTATTCAAAAATATATCGGTTAATGTATCAATTAAAAATATATGTAACTTTTTATTTTCTTGTTGTCTAGTAATTTATTTTTTTAATATAATCATTTATTACTTGAATAAAAATTGGTATAATATATTCTAGCAATTTTAATTAAAGTAAGAAAGCCACTATTATACTAAAGTATAGTAATTGTATTCGACTTTTAATGGGATACCGAGTCAAAAATCAAATTTTTGTCATGGGATAAAATTATGATCTCCATTAGTTGCGCTGACCCTCATGGCCTGTCTTATAGTTTCTTCAGCATTGACGCTCTTAACTGTTGCTTCAAACCTTTTGAACATTGACCATTGCTAGCCAATAACATAAGACATTATTTTGGTTAGAAGTTCCGCTGTTACCGTCAAGAATGGTGTTCCTTCGTAAGTGCCCGATTGAATCTGACACTTGCAAAGTTCTTTCCATTCCCTTGAATTGTAATTGATATTGTTAAAACTTCTTCTCCCAAGAAGGAATTTAAATATTTTAATGTATACACTAGAATAATCATACACATTAATATTCTTGTGTATGATTAATAATGTGTATAATTATTAAAACTATTACTATTATTAATAATATATTAAAATTATTATAAAACTATTATTATTATTATTATTATTATTATTATTATTATTATATTATATTATATTACTATTACTATTACTATTACTATTACTATTACTATTACTATTACTATTACTATTACTATTACTATTACTATTACTATTACTATTACTATTACTATTACTATTACTATTACTATTACTATTACTATTACTATTACTATTACTATTACTATTACTATTACTATTACTATTACTATTTATTACTATTACTATTACTATTACTATTACTATTACTATGATTATTATTGATAGGACTGTTGGAATTACATTGATTAAAAAATTTAATAATTTGGACTATGGATTTGTAATATTTAATATGGATATCTCTAAATGTTGGACAATCTAATAACCAATGCTTAATATTTTGATAACCACTCTTGCAACATGGACAGTAGTTTGGTCAAACTGGATCAACAAAATTAGCAGACTTTGCAACTCTAGCATCCAACTTATATCCACTTCTTGCTTTCAATAGGCAAGTAGAAACCCAAGACAAACTTTGAGTACTCATAATATAATTTAATAAAATCTTTAGTTTCAATAAATTTATTATCATCATAATATTACGCTTTGATTGAATTTCCTTTGAGATCTTTCCAATAAAAGTTTTTAACTGATTTAGCATCTCCATGCTTCTTTAATTTTTTATCAAGAGTCCTACATAATTTTCACCATGTATACCATGTATATTTTCTAAATTTAGGAATGTAATTGACAAGGTATGAAATAATATATTTTGAGTTTTTCTACTTGTTAAAACATCTAATCTGAGCTAATGTGCATTTTGCTAACAATGAATGAATATTCAAATCTTTTGAAATAGAATATATAGATATAAACGATACAGCTTTATGAACACCAGCTATAATTAGGAGAAAAGAGGAAAGCCAACTTAACTTCATCATTACTAATATCTTGGCTGGTATCTTATTCATCAAACATAAGGGTAATGGCAAAATTATTTCTTTAATAAAATAAAATTATTACTTTGATAAAAAAAAAATAAAAATTAAAATTAAGGGGCGTTCCGGATTTGAACCGAAGACCTATTGATCTGCAGTCAATTGCTCTACCGCTGAGCTAACACCCCATTTTTGTTGTTTGTCACAATAACATATATAAAAATTTAAAAAATTTGGACACATGGAAAAAATTAAAAATTTTTTTAAAATTTGAAAATTTGAAAATTTGAAAAAATTTATTTTTTAAATTTTTATTAAAAAATTTCAAAGTATAAAATTTCTAATATTTGAAATTATTAAATTTTTAAAATTATTAAAATTTTATTATTAAAAATTTTATTTTAAATTTATTAACTATTTACAATAATTATATTAATTATTAATTTATAAAAATTAAATATTTTATAATTAGACAATAATTAATTAAAATTAAAAAATGTAATAATTAAAATTGTTCATGTATAAAAAGAACAAAAATTGACAAAAATTACGAAGCTTTAGCGTTAGTAATTTTTTAACTTAAAGTTAATAAAATTTATAAACTCCTATAAAACCTAAAACTTTAAAAATTTTAATATTTTTAATAACTTAATATATGCTGATATTAAGTTATTGCTAAAATAAAAATATTATTTAAATTTCTTTATATAAATATTATTAGCTTTACGCCTTCAATAGGAAAGCGTATTATATTTATTAATTAATATAACTAGTGTGCTTACCACACTTTTCTTTAATAAAAAATCGCTTTTTGACATTACTAACGCTTATTATAAAAGTGCGCTAAGCACCAATTAGTTAGTAATTATTAATAACTAAATATAATAATTAAAGTTTAATGGAAAAATCTCCACTTACACCTATTAAAGTGGATACAAAAGAATTTTTTAACCGCCTACAAACTACCAAGAGAGAACGTTCCCCAGGAAATACTCCCGTAAGAAAATCAAAGATGCCTAATCATTCCGGACAAACTAATGCTTCTACGAGTAATCCTACTCAGAAGCCAACTACTAATGAGGATCTCAAGGCCCTCATTGAGTCTTTAACTGCTACCTTAACTGGGAATATCAATCAGTTAAAGGTTGATATTCAAGCTACCAGAAGGGAAAACGAAAGTCTCAATGATCGTTTGACTGTTTTGGAAAACTCTACTCAAGTTATTATGGGTAAGATGACTACCTTAGAAGTCAACGATGCTAGGAAAGACAATCAACTCGCTGATATCAAAGCTCATATCAGCAAAGCTACTCAAAGAGTTGATGAGTTGTCTACTCCCGTTACTCCTTCTGCTGCTACTCCTCACGAACCTGACGGTGACGTCATCATGGGAGATGCTTCGCCTCCAAACGTCGCTGAAAAAATGCTTTCTTACTCAGGAGAAAGTATTCAACTACGCAGATTCATCCGTCGATGCGAACACCACTTCTTAAGACACATCAAGTTCTATGGAAACAATGAAGCTATGAAAGTAAACTTCATTGAAGATTGTCTTACTGGTGATGCTGCAGATTGGTACGATGTTGAACAAGCAGACTTCCAGGAATCTCATCCGAATAGAAAGGTTCTTTACGAAGCTTTGAGTAAGAGATTCCTTAACCCGAAGGATATCAACATCACCAAAATCGACCTGATGAAGCTCAGACATAGTTGGGGAAAAGCTTCCGAATACTTAGGAAAATTCTCCCAATATGTCAAATTAATTGGATGTTCCGAAGACATTCAATTAACCATCATGCTTTTCCAAGTTAGACCTACCGTGAACCACGCCTTTAGTAAATTAACTTCGGATAGACAGACGTTAGAAGAACTGAAGAATCTTCTAATCAAATATGATGCTTCCAAGGATACTTATTACGATGATACTTTGGAAAGACAAGCTAACTACAAGGACAAAGAGCCCTTAATAGCTAATTTATTAGGTATTCATGGCAGTCTTTATTCCAAGAACCCTAACAAGACTAACAATCGTAATAACAACCAAAGGAATAACAATAACAACAACCGCCCGTCTAACCAAAAAGGAAAAGGCTCCAGTAACTTGGATAGCAAGTCTAGTACCCAAAATCCCAATAAAAGTACTAAACCTAATAATGGTACTTCATACTCCAGCTATCTCTGTGAAGTAGAAGAGCAAGATATCTTAGAGCTACCAAATCCTGATCCGGAGAAGTATCCCATCGTGAAGACTAGTGTAAAAACTTCTAAAGGATCTAGACAGGTTATCACTTCGTCTCTCTTAGATTCCGGCTCTACTACCAATGTAATCCATATGGATTTAGTGAAGAAACTAGGAATTAAGACCATACCAGCTGATACTGTTGTAAAGGTCATGGGAGGTAATGTCCTAATGCATTACATCACAGAAGAGTTCAACATTGTAATGAACTTATCTTCTTTAGGAGGAACCCGAGAAGAGGTTCGTCAATACAAACTTCGATGCCACGTAGCTGATCAGCTTCCTTCTTCGATTCTCCTAGGTTCTAAGTTCATGAAAACCAACTTCTTCTGTATCTTAACACAACCTGACCATTCCTTTACAGTTAAAATTGGTCCTGTTCCTTTCTCCAACCATAATGGATCTGAGATTAAATCTCCTAACTTTAGGAATGATTTGAAGAAATCTACACCTCTTCATGAAGTTATGTTTATCACAGAACTCGAAGACTCAAATCTGGATAAATCAACTTCCATTCCAACAGAAACAGTCTTCATAGCCGATGATCAGAATCCTGAACTAGTAGAATCTATCAACGGTATACCTTTGGAATATGAAGATTTATATGAAGCCTTCAATGAAGAACGAGCCGATGAACTTCCTGAACATCGTGTATATGATTGTTCTATCGATTTGAAACCTAATGCTTCATTATTTTATGGGCCAATTTATCCAACTACTCCTACTGAACGTCAATTTATTAAGGAGTATATTGAAGAAAACTTGAATAAAGGATTCATTAGAAAATCCCGATCTCCTGCTGGACATCCAGTTCTACTCCAAGATAAGAAGGATGGTAGTCTCAGATTTTGCGTTGACTATCGCAAGCTCAACGACCAAACTATCAAGAATGCCTATCCGCTACCTTTAATCCTATCAGTCTTTGAATCAATGAAAGGTGCTAACTATTTCACTAAGTTAGACCTCAAGTCAGCTTATAATTTAATTAGGATTAAAGAAGGTGACGAGTACAAGACTGCATTCAGGACGGCATTTGGTCACTTTGAGTACTTAGTAATGCCTTTTGGACTAACTAATGCTCCTGCAGTTTTCCAAGCTTTCATTAATGATATCTTTAGTGATCAAATTAATAAGTACGTTCAAGTGTACTTGGATGATATCATTATCTACTCCAAGACCCTTGAAGAACATGTTCAACATGTTAGAAATGTTCTTCAATTAATCATTGAAAACAACTTAGTTGCGAAACTCAAAAAATGTGAGTTTCACAAAGCTGAAATCGAATTTTTGGGTCACGTAATCAGTAAGGAGGGAATCAAAACTGATCCTCACAAAATTGAAGCAGTTAAGAACTGGCCTATCCCCACTACTGTGAAAGAAGTTCAGTCCTTCTTAGGGTTATGCAATTACTACCGTCGCTTTATCTCTAACTTTTCTAAAATTGCAAAACCATTATACAACTTAACTAAGAAAGGCGTCACTTTCATATGGACAGACGAGTGTAATAGAGCATTTAATCAACTTAAAGAATTTCTTACTTCAGCTCCAGTTTTACTTTGTCCTGATCACGATAAACCATTCATAGTTGAATGTGACGCAAGTGACTTTGCTATCGGGGGAGTACTTTCACAAAAAGGTGATGATGGAGACCTGCATCCAGTTTATTACTTTTCTAAAACCCTTCATGATGCAGAACTTAATTACTCTATCACCGAAAAGGAACTCTTAGCAATTCGTCAAGCTTTTATCGAATGGCGTCACTTACTTCAAGGTGCAAAATATCCTATTACCGTTTATTCAGACCATCGAAACTTGCTTTTTGCTACCAAACCGCAACTTCTATCCCAAAGGCAAGCTCGTTGGCAAGAATACTTTGCTACCTTTGATTTCAAGATTATCTATCGACCAGGAAAGAAAAATGGTAAAGCTGATGCTCTCTCTCGTAGATCCGACCATATGCTCACAATTGGTGAGGATATAAGTGAATCGTCCTTACTTAAACCAACTCAATTAGAAGGATTCAACGAAGATGAATGCTACTTCTCTATGGAAACTAGCTTCATTGACGACATTAAGCAGTGCTACCTTCAAGATGAAACCGCTTGTCAGATTCTTAAGGATCTTGAAGTTCCAAATAGTGATCATCCTTGGATTCTTCAAGATGGCCTTTTAATAAGAACCAAACATCCGGAGCAAGTATATGTTCCAAGTCAACTAAGACTCTTAGTTATTAAGCTCAACCATGATGCACCCACTGCCGGTCACTTGGGAGTCGATAAGACTTATGACATTCTTAGACGTAATTTCTATTGGGTTAATATGTGTCAAGATGTCGAGTCTTATATTCGAAGCTGTAGTGTATGCAAGGCAATGAAAGCCGATCACCATGCTCCTTATGGTAATATGATCCGTGTCCCTCTTCCGGAACTTCCATGGCAACACCTACAAATGGACTTTATCACGGACTTACCATCAAGACCTTGTAACTCTACCTTACCATTCGACTCTACCAATCCGAACCACCATCAAGGTACCATAATGGTTACTACTTGCTACTTAACTAAGATGATACACTTAGTTGGGTTCAAACATTTACCCACTGCTAAGGAAACTGTTACTGCTTTTCTTAACCATATTTTCAAACTGCACGGATTCCCCTTATCTATTGTTACAGACCGTGGTACTCAGTTCGAAAGTCGTCTTTGGTCCCACTTGATGGAATTCTTTAATATCGATCACCACTCTGCTACTACTGGCCATCACCGCACTGTTGGACAAGTAGAACGTAACAACGACTACGTTGAAACTTATCTTCGTTGCTACTTAGCTCAATTTGATGATCTCAGTTGGATGGATCATTTGTACTTAGCTGAATTTTGCTACAACAATTCCATCCATGCTTCCACCAAGCAACCACCATTTCTCTCCGTTTATAATTATCAAGTTCACGCAAATCCACAAGTTGCAGACCTTGTTTCTTCTTTAGGACTTCATCCCCTCATCGATAGCTTCTCCCATAATTTAGCTGACCTTAAGCATACTCTCGAAGTCAGTCGTACCCGTTATCTCGATGAAAAGGATAAGCACCTTTATCACAACTTTAAGCGCTTCAAGGTCCACGATCTTGTTTGGCTTCGCAAACCCGCTAATTATCATCCTCCATTAGCGTTCAAGCTCCAAACCCGCAAGTATGGTCCATACAAGGTCACTGGTGTCGATGAATCTAAGCTCAACTACCGCCTTGATTTATCTACCTCACCTTTCCCTCGTGTCTACCCCGTATTCCACATCAGTGAACTCGAACCATATCATCCCACTCCTCACCATCTATTGCTCAACCATCCCAACTCCAATGAAATCACCAAGATCCTTAGTTCTCGTAAATCGGGTCATTTTTACGAGTACTTAGTCACTTTTACTGACTTATCTCAACGTTGGATCAATGCTGACACCATTGATAAGGATGACTACTACAGCACCCTTTTAGCTGATTACCAATGTCGCGCTTACCAACAATTCACCAATTCCGTCCCAGATTCTTAATCTGGACCCAACTTATTAGTACCCCACCTACTAGTGTCTACCACCCTTACTCCTTCACTACCCACCAATCGCCACTATCCCACCTACTACCCACAACTCCGCTACCCACTAGTCGCCACCACTACAACTACCAACCACTATTCCGCTACCCAACCACCCTCTTTCGCCTTTGCCCTCAACCCTCAAATTTCGCAACCTTTTCCGCACCCCAAAATCCGCTTCCCCTCGAGTCATATCATTTCCCTAACCTTCACGTGTAGTCTCCATTTCTGAAGAATCCACGTGATACCCTCTCAACTTTTCTTGAACACTTTTACACTTCACTTTTTCAACACTTAGATTTTTTTTTCAAAAATTGAGAATTTCCATTTTTTGAAAATTCTCAAAATTTTTCTAAGTGTCGTGGAAGTGTCCATGTCCAAATTATTATGACGTGCCAGTGTCCATAATTTTTTGGGTCGTCCGGCGAAACGACCCTTAGGACGGGCAGTGTCACAATAACATATATAAAAATTTAAAAAATTTGGACACATGGAAAAAATTAAAAATTTTTTTAAAATTTGAAAATTTGAAAATTTGAAAAAATTTATTTTTTAAATTTTTATTAAAAAATTTCAAAGTATAAAATTTCTAATATTTGAAATTATTAAATTTTTAAAATTATTAAAATTTTATTATTAAAAATTTTATTTTAAATTTATTAACTATTTACAATAATTATATTAATTATTAATTTATAAAAATTAAATATTTTATAATTAGACAATAATTAATTAAAATTAAAAAATGTAATAATTAAAATTGTTCATGTATAAAAAGAACAAAAATTGACAAAAATTACGAAGCTTTAGCGTTAGTAATTTTTTAACTTAAAGTTAATAAAATTTATAAACTCCTATAAAACCTAAAACTTTAAAAATTTTAATATTTTTAATAACTTAATATATGCTGATATTAAGTTATTGCTAAAATAAAAATATTATTTAAATTTCTTTATATAAATATTATTAGCTTTACGCCTTCAATAGGAAAGCGTATTATATTTATTAATTAATATAACTAGTGTGCTTACCACACTTTTCTTTAATAAAAAATCGCTTTTTGACATTGTTTTTGATAAATAATGAAATTAATAAATATAAAATTATTATTAAATCTGATTTTTAAGTTAACCCTAAAAGTAACTTAAAATAAGTTATAGTTTAATTAAGTACTTTACCAAAATTCTTAAATAAAATTAATCCTAAACACTGCATATGTTTTGATTATTGAAAGAAAATAATAAACTTTAATTAATCGAGATCAAAATATATAACTTTTGTTAAATTAATTGTTAAATTAAATATTTAATAACTTCGTTAGTAAATTACACTTTAAAAGTAAACAAATATAATAATTCATGTTATAAAATAATATAATTAAACACCTTTATTAAAACATTAAAAATAATTATTACAAAAGATATAATATAATAATCACTTTTTGAAGTAAAATTCAAAATTAAGATTATTATCAAATTATATCATTTTTGTATAATAATTCCACTATAAATTATTATATAATAGAATTATTAACTACAATGTCAAGAATAGAAGACGATTAAAAAATAAATTAAATATTCAAATAAACAATTTTAAAATCAAATTTATATTTCAAAAATTATAAAACACTTTTAAAAAATAATTGAAAGATCACTTGAAAAAATTTAATATTGAAAAGGGTTAAGGATCACAAAAATTTATTTTTCAATAAATTAACCCTTGAGAAGAAAATGCACTATACGAAACTAGTGATAACTTCTGAATCTCGTGTCCTATTTTCCTTTTCTAGAGACTTCAAATCAACTTTATTAGAAAGTACTAGTTGAGATCTATATTCTCACAAATTTTCAGCTAATTTAGACCACTAGTTCTTGAGATATAGCTATTTAAAGATTTAATTAGTTCCAATAAATATATATTAAAATGATTAATATTAATTTATATAATTAAAGTCATTATTCAAGTCATCCAACTTTCTATAAATATTTCAATTTAAAAATTCTCCATTATTATTAAATAAGGTTAGATAATAAATATTCTTAATTACAAACCTAATCAATTATAAAAATTAATAATTTTTCAAAATTTATATTTTATTTATGGTGTTTTTGAAATATATTGCATCATTTATGATACGCTACTTACATAAAAACATAATAAAAACTAACTGAATAAGCACGATGTGAAGATATTAATTGAATTTAAAATAAATTCAGATAATATCTATAATTAATTAAATATAAAAATTATAATTAAATAACTTCAATAATTATTTTAAAACACCTTTAAAAGTCACCCCTTTTGATATTTGATTGAGTGTAAGGTTATGACTTCAAAAATTTAATATCAATACACTATAACCCTTAGCCAAAAATAAATAAATACAAAACAAGGCTTAACTCGCCAAAAACGAGCTACGGCTGTAAGTACTACGGCTTTAAGGTTAGATTTATTAGAAGGCTTAAAGGAAAAGCTACATTTTGGTCCTTCTAACTGGTCATTTAAGTAAGATATGATCATTTAAAAATTTTAAGAGATAAATTAAAATCAGTATGATATCAAGTATGGATCATAAACACTTGACTAAAACTAAAAATATCAATAGGAATTTTAGTTATATTAATTTAATTAATGATAATGAAACAGTTAACACCTATAAATTGAATAATTTTAATTCTTATAAAATATGGATCAAATGTTTAAATGATTAATCATATGCTTATTTTATTTTTTTGTCATAACAAACAAACAAAAAATCTTATTACTTATTTAAGTATATTATTATTAATATACTACATGTAATACTTTATTCTTATTACTATCAATTGACTAATCTGAACAAAGAATATAAAATAGAATGAATTGAATTCGATTTTATAAAATTATGGTCTCCATTGGTTGCGCTTGCCCTCTTGGTCTGTCTTACTGTTTCTTCAGCATTGACGCTCTTAACTGTTGCTTCAAACCTTTTGAACATTGACCATTGCTAGCCAATAACATAAGACATTATTTTGGTTAGAAGTTCCGCTGTTACCGTCAAGAATGGTGTTCCTTCGTAAGTGCCCGATTGAATTTGACACTTGCAAAGTTCTTTCCATTCCCTTGAATTGAAATTGATATTGTTAAAGTTTCTTCTCCCAAGAAGGAATTTAAATATTTTATTGCATACATTAAAATAATTATACACATTAATATTCATGTGTATAATTAATAATATGTATAATTATTAGAACTATTACTATTATTAATAATATATTAAAATTATTATAAAACTATTATTATTATTATTATTATTATTATTATTATTATTATTATTACTATTACTATTACTATTACTATTACTATTACTATTACTATTACTATTACTATACTATTACTATTACTATTACTATTACTATTACTATTACTATTACTATTACTATTACTATTACTATTACTATTACTATTACTATTACTATTACTATTACTATTACTATGATTATTATTGATAGGACTGTTGGAATTACATTGATTAAAAAATTTAATAATTTGGACTATGGATTTGTAATATTTAATATGGATATCTCTAAATGTTGGACAATCTAATAACCAATGCTTAATATTTTGATAACCACTCTTGCAACATGGACAGTAGTTTGGTCAAACTGGATCAACAAAATTAGCAGACTTTGCAACTCTAGCATCCAACTTATATCCACTTCTTGCTTTCAATAGGCAAGTAGAAACCCAAGACAAACTTTGAGTACTCATAATATAATTTAATAAAATCTTTAGTTTCAATAAATTTATTATCATCATAATATTACGCTTTGATTGAATTTCCTTTGAGATCTTTCCAATAAAAGTTTTTAACTGATTTAGCATCTCCATGCTTCTTTAATTTTTTATCAAGAGTCCTACATAATTTTCACCATGTATACCATGTATATTTTCTAAATTTAGGAATGTAATTGACAAGGTATGAAATAATATATTTTGAGTTTTTCTACTTGTTAAAACATCTAATCTGAGCTAATGTGCATTTTGCTAACAATGAATGAATATTCAAATCTTTTGAAATAGAATATATAGATATAAACGATACAGCTTTATGAACACCAGCTATAATTAGGAGAAAAGAGGAAAGCCAACTTAACTTCATCATTACTAATATCTTGGCTGGTATCTTATTCATCAAACATAAGGGTAATGGCAAAATTATTTCTTTAATAAAATAAAATTATTACTTTGATAAAAAAAAAA